>QEPC01002454.1:1186846-1243298 GCA_003113815.1 Sphenodon punctatus
GGGGGGGGGGGGGGGGGGGGAGAAGGGTCCCGCATCCTGGCTTTAGAGCAGGGGTGGGGAACCTTTTTGAGGCCGGGGGCCACATTGTCACTCCCCGAATATGCTGGGAGTTGCATGTCGAAATCAATTAAAATTAATTAAAAACAATTAATCAAACAAACAATTTCAAGTAAGTAAAACTATTACAATATTCACACACACATGCTGCCTTGCTCCCGGACTCACCTGCGCCCGGCTCGGTACTGGCCCCATCCCACCCACGGGTGCAGGTGCCCTGGCCCAGCGCCTGGAGGGGCAGCTCAGCGCCAGGGTGCGGGTAGCAGTGGAGCCCAGCGGCGCAGTGCGGCGCGTAGATCTCGCAGAGCTCCGCCTCCAGCTGGGCGCAGATTGCGCAGCAGCCGGGCTCCCGCACCAGCTCCAGACAGTTCATTCGGATTATGTCAGCCTGATTACTGCGTGCGGCCCGCAAAGCCCCGCTTGGGCCGCAGCAAGCTGGGCGACGGGCCGCACACAAAGGGGAAGACCTTAGAGGCCGGCGGGCCACGCGAAAAAGCCCTGCAGGCCGGAAGTGGCCCGCAGGCTGGAGGTTCTCCACCCCTGCTTTAGAGGATGTGCAGGGCTGAACAGTTTACAAAACTCAAAATAAAAATGAGACACCAGGTCAGTCCAGACACTGCTGCTTGACAACCTTCCCGCAGCCCCCAAACAGTGGATTAGCACATTTAATTAGAGCAATAAATGTCCCAGCAATTCTGGGTGCTTCAACACAAAGTGGTTTCTGAGCATCCAGACTGAGAAATCGTTAACGGGGCCTCAATTCCATTGGGAGGGCACTTGGACCTTTTGGAAAATTCCAACTCCTCTTGCAGTGGTTTAAACTGGGCAGACAAACCAGGGCCTCCAAATCCATGAGTAGGTTTGGGAAGTTTGGCCTGATGGTACTTTCTTACCAAGACTCATTTCTTTTTATTATTTTTTTTACACAAAGAATACTAGGGACACATGCACACAAGTATCACCAGTTTTAGACTTCTGGGTAATAAGAATGGAGGTTCAGATCAACATGGGATATTAGATTTAAATTCCTATGAACTGAGGACCGGGGAACAAGAGATAACCACTCCTGTGACCCTTCATAGCCCTTGAATTTCAAGGGAAACAATATTTTGTTACAAAAGGAGGAATTCCAGCCACAGCAGGACTTATCAACTGTCTGTGTCACTTACTACTATGTAGTCTTTTGGTGCGAGGTGCCCCCTCCTCCTCGGACACTGCTCTTGCTGTCAGGACCTCTTCGATCTCGGGCTGGAGGTTGTTCGCAGCAGCTTCCCCTGATGCCAGCGCTCGACAGTGCAGAACCAAGGAAACGTCTCTATTGTAGAAACCAAAGTACCGGCAAACGCGGCTGGCTTCATGCAGACTTCCTTCGTCCAAAAGCCGGCCAACCAGAAAGCTAAGCGACTCCACCTCTGTGCTAGCCAGTGTGCTTTGAGGCACCTCTTTGGATGGCAGGCCATCAAGCTGTAAGTATTTGGGAGTGTTCAGAGCAGGCAGCTTGGCAAAGGAGAACTCCTTAGCTAGGCTGTCAAAGGAGAGTTCGCCACTCATCGAAATCTGGTGAGAAAATCTGGACTTGACCAAAGTGTAGTCTTTGCTGTGGGTCTGTTGTGCAATACGGCAAAACCAAATTTGCTTTTCAATTTCTTCAAGCGTTTCCAAGGGCACGGAGTCACTCTGTGCCAGCCAATGGCCAGCCAAGGTAAGCAGCAAGTGTCTCTCTACAACATTGGCCATTCTCTCATCAGCTGAAGAGTCGCTCACCAGATTTGCCTGCAATGAGAAAAACTCAGACGCAGCTTGGTGTGAGATTAAATTTTTCATAAAATTATCGTGGCATTTTTTCCAGAAGATGATTCTTGCTTGTTTCTGATGCCAGTGTCCAGTTTCCTTTAAGTGGTGCAAATCTTGAAGTACCTGCCAAGGTAAGAGTAGGTTCAAAGGGACAGAACAATCCTCGCTCCTTTCTGGCGGGAAAAAGGTTCCCCATCCCTGCGTTGGAGGATGTGCAAGACCAATGACAGCTGGCTACAATGCTCAGAACCTGAATGCATATGGGCGGGGGGGACGGAGGGGCAAAGTTCTCAACTCCAGGGCCACATGCCAAAGAGCTACGAGAAACTCCCAAGTGTGCGCACACAAGCGCTCTGCAGTCCCTGCTGCTGAGATTCAGCTACTAAGACCCAGGACATTAAGGCAGTACAGGGCTGAATTTGAAATGCCCAAGAATGGCCCCAGGCTCCCAAGCCTTCTACCCCTGGCACAGGGTACGCGTCACAGGAGAGGGACCCAATTTCAGTGTGTAAAACCTCAGGGAGACTAGTTTTGCTGGACACACAAATAAACCTAAAATTTCTTGATTCTCCTGTGGAGTTCTCCCGCGGATTTTTTTTTAAAAATTCTGCAGGAGTCTGGGAGGCTCAGGGCCCAATTCTGCACCTCACCGTGCTGGGCCGGGCCAGGCCAGGCCAGGCTGTGTTGGGTGTGGGTGCTGCCAGGGCTTGCCTCCCCCCACCCCAGCAGATGCAGCGCAGGGGCTCCTCCACGTAGGCCAGGCTGTGTTGGGTGGGGGGAACTACCAGGGCTTCCCTCCTCCCCCCAGCAAATCAACTTACCCGGCAGTGACAGCCGCTGCTCTCAGCACTCCTCATCAGTCTCCTTCTGGCCGCTTCCCAGCCTGTCCCACGTGGCCTCTCAGGGTGCCGCAGCTGGGAGGCTCCATTGGGAGGGGCCAGGAAGTGGCCGGAAGGAGCTGCTTGAAGAGTGCTGATGCCGCTGCTACCAATTAAGTTAATTTGCCAGGCTGGGGGGTTGTGGGGGAGGCAAACCCGGCAGCCCCCACACCCAACGCAGCCTGGCCTATGGGGAGGAGCCCCAAGGGTTTCTTCCTCCTCCTCCCCCTGTGGAATCTCCTCCCCTGTGCAAGCTGGAAATTCTGAGCTGGGTGAAGCAGGGCAGGAGATTCGGGGGGGGGGGATTCTGCAGGAAATCACGGTCCCGCATTTGGTTCGCGGCCCTGCCTAAAAGAATGTAGAAAGAAATAACGTACACAAATAATGTAGAAAGAAAAAAAGGCAAGTTGACACAACCTGGATGAGAACTGCATTCTGAAACTTCATGATCAGCGGGTGAACTGTGAATTGGATTTCTGGACTCAAATGAGTATATGCAAGTCCTTTCTTGTAGTCACTCGGGGGGCCGCAGAGTAACAACGAGCCATTAGACTGATCTCTATTTCCATTCAGTGACAAGCATTCGAAGAGCTGGCGAACCAAAACGTTTGGTGAAACTATGACACCATGCTGGGCAGCTGTACTGTACCTCTTCAATAACCACGCTGTCCACAGGCAATTCAGCCAGCTGGGCGACGTCCCTTGCCAGAGAGAAGAAGCCCCTCTCCTGAAGCTGCTCCAGAACGGATCTGCATTCCTTCTGAAAATTCTCCATGTTGTAACTGGTGAGGAGGGCATGGCTAATAGAGACGGGCGAATCCTTCAAAATCCGACTGAGCGCACAGAGTTTCTTCACATCTGGGCCTGGTTCAAAAGAGAATGCAAGGTTGTTGTTTTTAAAAAATTGAAGTAATCACTGCTAGGTATCTCGGTTTCGTATGAACCTGTGGGAGAGGAGCATATTTTTTTTAGTGTAGATTCAGCATAATAAAGCTCACAAATGGTTGCCATCAACAGTACAATCTGCAATCTAAAAATACAGTGTTGTTCTTTCTAAATCTATTGCTTACTAGCTCTACGTTCCTGAAGTCAATTCTCCTCCGAAGCAAAGCTTTTATTGGGTTAAATCATTGTCCACAAGCTCTTCAACAATTCTGACAACAGAAACCGGACTTCAAATAAGGCTTTTGCCGTGGCTTCCTCTTCCCAGAAACACAAAAAGTGACAGAATCCCAGGGTCGGAGATACTTCTTTCAAAAACATGTAGCTTTTTTAATCAATTTATCACGCAGGTTAGACCTTTTAAATCATCCCAATACGTTTTAAATTACTGAGAAAGCAAAGCAGCCAGATAGAATGACTTGCCCCGTACCGTTAGGCAGAAGATTATCGGTATCTGCCAAAAGCTGCAAGAGTTTTTGCAACTCGTACCGCGTCCTGCATTGCTGGATCATCAGTTCAAGAAGGAACCGCGCCTCCGACTGCAGCCACGGCACCGGCAGCACCGAAGACATCACTTCCTCCGAGGCTTTAAGCTGTGCAAAGAAACAGACTTTCTAAACTTCTCCCCCCACGCTCTGCAGTGAATAGAATTACAGCTTCATTCCTGCGAAGGGGAGGGTCCCCTTTGGGAACTAGAAACACTCTAGAAATGCTATGAGTGGGACACAGCCAACTCAGCACATTTGAGCCTAATCGAAACATAACTCAGTTTCTTTGCTTACAGACAGGATTATTGGCAATTTCCCTTGAAAATCTGTATTCAGTAGGGATGGGACTATCGGTATTGCATTAATCTGATAACACCAATAATGGCTGGTATCGGATTAATCCAATAATACCGATAATTGTCAGTATCGGAATAACAGATTTTTAACATTGCCGACATTATTGTATTTTTTACATCGCCACCATTTAATGACGGCTGCAATGTTAAAAATCTGGTATTCTGAGACCGATAAATTCAGTATTGGGAGATCCAATACCGGTAAATCTGGTATCCGGTGATCCCCTTGGAGTCCCACCCCTAGTATTCAGTAAGTAGATAAAAAGCAAATCGTTATTCTTTATTATTTATATAGGGCAAGCAATGTACCTGGCACTGCATAATCAATAGTTATAGACAGGTCCCTGCCCTGAGGAACTTACAATATAGAAGACTAAGGAGGGGCAACAAGGGAGAGGAGACTGTAGGGAGAGGAAGAGACACATTCAGGAAGTTGAGAAGGCGCTGGGGTACATGCTTAGCTTATTTATGGGGATAAAGGGTGCTGAGCATGAGGACAGCTTCGGTGACCAGTCTGGGGGGAGGGGCAGGGGAGTAGCTATGGGTCTAAAAGCAAGTTCCCGGTAGTCCTGCTGTTTCCTGTCCATCCCCTACAGATTAGGTCAACATGGGGTTTGTGAACAGGAAAAGCAAACCAACCCAGCCTTAACCTGAAGGAAAGGAGGCAATGCTTGTTGGGAAATTGCAACGGGAAGAGTCAGGGCAATTTTACAAAGTGTTTAAATAGGATCAGTTAAAACCTACGTTAAATCATCCCTTACGATACAGTAATCCCATGGAAGTCAACAGGATGACTCAGAGTGGGCAAGTGTAACACAATCTGACACTACAATTAAAGTGTCGGCATTCTGAACAATGGAGGCAGTTGGTGGAAACCAGTTCTCTAAGAATAAAGAGATCGCCAAGCTACAGGGACATGGAACTTGTCGGCAAACTGTTACTTGGAATTCATCTCGGAAAGCAGTCTCTGGCCTTGGAAAACCATCAAGCCATTCTACAGGGAGATCTAGGTAAAAACTCCCCAAATAAAAGCACTTTGCTTACGTTCTCAACGCTAGTCTGGAACTCCTGGAGTTTGGTTTGGGCAGCAGTGTATTTCTTACAGTCCATGCATAATTCGTACATCTCCAGCATGTACAACAAGGGGGAATCCTTTAAGATAAATGTAGAAGACTCCAATGAAAATAGGAACAAAAGGCTTGGGGAGTCAATGTCAAAAAATAACAATTATAATTAATTTATTTTTTGTTGATAAAACATCAAGTCAACCAGACAAATATGATACACCTTTTTAGCTGCTCAAAGGAATTTTAAGTCTTGCATTTTCAGGTAGGGCAGTGAATTAAGCAGAGTGTGTTTTGCATATAAGCCAAAGCGAGTTACCTTCAGGAAGAGCTGGAAACCAGTGGCGAGGGTTTTACTTTTTTGCCGTCTGAGAAGCATCTTCCAGATAGTGGACAGGTCATGAAGATTCCATTCATGGTTTTCAACAGAGCCTTCAATGTGGCTTGTTGCTTCAGAGGTGGCAGCGTTGTCCACAGAGGTAATTAGCCAAACGCAGAGACAATGGAGAATGCTGGCATCCTATCAAAAGCAATTACGAGTCAAAGCGACAATGGATTATACTTGCATGGAAAAGTCACTTCACAAGAAGCAGTGTTGGAATGCCATAGTTATTCTAGGATCTATAATCGTACTACTACTCTGTATATATTCAAAGAATGGCGTCTGCTTAAATCAAATTTCTTGTAAAAAGGCTCAGCTTATCCGAAATTCTACTTCAGCAGACCTTAAGCAAATGGACCCGAAGAGGGAGGAAACTGATGCTCAGATTAAGTTAGCACCAGGTTTCTCTCTCTCCACTCCCCTTCCCACCCTCAGAGAGGTGCAACAGAGGGTGTGTGTGTGTGCGCGTAATCCTGCCAGTTTGGATGCTGCAAGTCTTGGGTGGGCTGGAGACAGACAAACCTGGGGATCTGCGGCCTGCCTGAGACTCCTAAGGCCAGAGCCGACAGGATCTCTCTCTCTCTCACACACACACACACACGCAAAGTTCTGTGAGCGTGCAAGTTTCCAGAGACGGAGAGGACTGATGTTCCCTCACACCCATCCCCAGCCTGCCCAACATGCAGACTTACACTGACAGGATATAAACGACAGTATTTTAAGCACAAGCTGCCAAAAAATAATTCATACGCTCAAAGAGCCTGATATTTTTATAGCTGGGTGGGTATGCTCTAGACATCTTTAAAATTTGAGTTATCAGGGTTCGGAATTCAAGTTATCCAGAAAGTCCAAGTTATGCAAGTTCTACTTAAGCAGAACTCCACTGTAGAATGGCTCCCAAGCAATGTACCAGGGCACCCTGTTGCCTCAGCAGGATCTCGGGTGCATCCTGAAAACTTTGGGTAATTGTAGTTGCTGGGGGAACCATGGCTGTGCTACAAGCTGCTATGATGGATATTCAATTCAATCATACGTAATGGATACATTGAATACTGTAGTCCAATTAATACCCATTTCAATGGGTCTTCCTGCAGGAAGGATTTTCAGTGCTCTCTCCAGCGCGAGGACATGGTTGTGTGGGGTAAGTTGACGGGGGAGCATGGGAGTGCCGTGAAAGCACAGGGATGCCTGAACCTCAAAAAGACTGGGAATTTCGGTGTGAATGTCAGTGACTCAGGCCGTCCCCAGTTATGCCTCAGAGTGGCAATGAGTGCCAGCCAAGTCTATTGGAAACATCATGGGTAAAGCAAGCCTTGAGGAGGGCTAGTGAACACAGAGGGCGAGGCAGTGTTCTGCGCCCGTTTGGGGGAGATGTTCCATGCTCCTTGAGGTCCCTTCACTTTGCTTTCAAATCCTCCTCCAACCCCACAATTTCCCACAGTATTGAATAATCCCTTACAATAATGGTGCGAGAGGGGGACAAAGGTGCACAGAAGCAGAGATGTGAAACCCTATCGCTGGAGTAAACAATTCCCACCTTTATTGCCATGTGGAGAAATTTACAGCGGAGATGAGAAATGGATTGTTTCTCATTAACCGAGCACATTTCACATTCAAAGCGCTTTACAATCCTTATCTCGTTCACCTTTGACAACCCTGTCATTATTATTCCCATTTTGCAAATGGGGGCGACCAAGGCTGAGAGAGGGACTTGCCCAAGGCCACCCAGCGAATTTGTGGCCAAGACAGGATTTGAACCCCTTGCATGAGCAGGGCCAAGTCCAGCACCTTAACCACTAGATTACACTGTTTATGATACTACCCTTCCTCTATCTTGTCCTCTGCGAGCTCTTTGGGGCAGAGACTCTGTATGCGCAGGTGGAATAACCCAAATCACTCTGAGCAAAGGAGGGAAGACCCCAGGAGAACGTCATCTAGAACAATCCGTACCTGCAAGCATGCCGCTAGCACACTTAGGAAGGGAGCATGCTGCTTCATAGCTTCCCTCAGAAGATAGCTCCACGGGCTGGGCTTCTCTTGACACTGAAGCAGAATGTGGAAGAGATCGCTTGGGCGGTCACACGGCTGTTTCCCATACACGGGCAGGCTGGCGGGGTTGGCGGCGTGACTCTCGATTGCAGCACCCAAAGGCTGCAGCTTCTCAAAGGCCAGCATCAAGTGATCCTGCAGCGTAGGAGTGAATTCCCGGAGGATGGGAATGACCTAGGAGAAATCAAAAGCAGCTAAATAAAGCAAGCATTCAAAGGACACGGGAGACCGTTTCCTACCTGCAGTAAAAGTAAACACAGAAAAGACATTTGAGCTTATAAGATACACTTTTATCTGCTGATCTCACAAAAAAAGCATTACAGAAATGCAAAGTGTGAGAACATATTGAATTCTCCTCCCTTTAGGCATCTCCAAACTTCAGAGAAACTATTTATTCTCAGCCCTAGCACCACCTATGGTAAAAACAGTGCATTGCAGGCATTCATTTTCCAGTGAATTTGGTACCTGCAGGTGGTTTTCAGGTAACTGAAAACCCTAACCCCCCCACCCCTGTCTCTCAGATTGTAAGCCCTAGGGCAGGGACCGTGTCTAGTCAATTACTTTGTAAAGCGCCAGGTACATTGCTGGCGCTATATAAATGTTTGATAATAATAATAATAATAATAATTACACATTTAATCAAGTTCCTCTAACCATGACCCTCCAGCCTAAAAGTATCTGTTGTAGAGAAATCATGGGCAAAGCTTGGTCTTATCAACTTCACAAGGGCCAGGATTCTACCTTACGGACCCGTGTTGCTAAAAACCTCTCTGTCGAGGCAAATCCCCAGACACACATTAGCAGCCTTGAGATCCTGCCAACCCCTACAATTCTTAGAACAGAACTGTAGTGTGCCTGTCACACTAAGGCTGAAAGGAATTGTACAGTAAATATTTTTTCTACATATAGTAACAAGTCCAAATACAAGATGCTCTTGTGTTAAAACAAACCCCTCTCCAAACCAAAAACCCATGCCATTGGCAATGCTTATCTTTAGCTTCTCACACGTGATGTTAAAGTCAGAGACAGCAGCTTACCTCGTCTGGCCGGTAGCTGTATATCTGGGCCTGGGTGACAAACTGCAGCCAGTCGTTTGATTTTGCACACTCCTTAAGGTAAGATGTACTCAGTTTGAGATGATGGAGTTTGCAGAACTGAGCCACCAAAACCCACCGTCTCCTTGACTCACTGGATGTCCTGCGTAGGATGGCAAGATCAGGTTAGCTTTCCAGGGGCAGTCAGTTAAACAGGAAAGATTAATTTTATTTTGAATAATTAAGAGCTAGAGAAAAATTCTGTCATACAAGCAGGAGACTTGCAGATTCAGGCAACTCTTCTGACTATAGCAACCTGGCAGATCCAGATGCAAACATCTCTGCCCACGTGCCTGCTGAAGCCAGATCACAAGTCTCTCAGTAACCAATCCTTCAGATTTCAAATGACCAAGCCAACGGAATTTCAATGGGCACTGGCTTAGTTCCCAGGAGTCTAGCTTTCATTCCGAGTACATCCGAATTCCCATTAGCGGTCTATACGACATAGTTGTCTGTGCAAGAAATTCAACCCCAGGGCTTGGGTGTCCAGATGCTGCCACCAACACGTGTGCGGTGGCGACTCCCTACCCAACAAGATGGTGGCACGGACCAGGTCTCTGATGTGCCATAATGCACGATCGAATGCCAACAGCAAAACTCACTGCTTCAAACTCAGCATCACCAGTAAAAATAATGTCAAATGCATAGTTCACTCACTTGTCTATTTCTTTATGTTCAATTTTATCCCAAATAGCTTCTTCCAAGCAGACAAGCAGTTCTTCAGCTGCTGTTTTTAAGCCATCTGCCAACTTGGTTAGTTTTTCAACTATTTAAAATATACAACACGCGCACGAAAATTAAAATACTGTATTGCTGTGGTCCTTTTTTTCATATTACACAGTATTAAGATAATCACCAAAAACAACAACTTCATTAGGCTTCCTTGCGGGAGGAGAAAAAGCTACAGACAATAAGCTGGTTAAAACTATGTTATTCCTATAAAAACTCGCACTACTTACAAATTCAAATATCCAGTTTGGGTGTGATTTACAGACAGAATGCAAGTGCTGGAACGAAGGAGGAATTTGGTTTTTCTTTTTTCAATGCAGACGTATTATTGTGCGCAAACTAAAACAAGAGACTCATTGCTGGAAACATTCCAGCCCTGTGCCTAGAAGTGGCAGATTGGTAGCAATGTTTTACTTATTGAGCTTGTAAACTATCCTGCTTCTGGATGACTACTTGGTATTTAGCAGTCTTTACTGCTGCCCTGCTGTAGGCTGGTTCATAGCACCCCCCTCTGAAGAGGCAATTTGGGGGCGTCATCCACAACGCCCTCTCTATGGACTAGGAACCAGGTCTCCCTCCACCCCTTGATGAGAAGGCTGCCCACCCCACTGACGTTAAAATAGGCAGAACAATACTTTACCCAAGGAATCTCTGAGCAAGCTGCATTGAGATTTCTCACTTCCAGCCATGAACTTCCAAATTATGTTGGCAACTTTAACGTCAACCCGGAGTTTGAGGCTGTCGAGGCCCAGTAACTCAAGAAAACAGACACAGGCTGCTGCTACTGGGGGTTTGTAGAAGAAAGAAAGGGACAAAGCGTAGGCTTCATTCCCTGCTTGCTGGATCCTAAAACAAGAGCAATGAGATGAATGCAACTTACAATTGAAACGTCGAACACAAAGACACACGATTATTACTAAACATCATTAGGCAAACTCAGAAAAAGTAAAATAGCTTAACTGCCCAACGAAATACCGTTTAGAGCAAAATTTAATCGGAATCAAGCAACAAGAACAAACCTCCTACACAAGAAATGAAAAGGCCACTCATTTAAATTCCTTTTTTAAAAAAATGAGTTCAATGCAGCATGAAAGTCCAGCCTCTTTCCTTTGGGTAGTTTCTCAAAAAGGATCTTTTGGCTGAAACAGTAGGAAATCAAAGCCTTGGATTTCTGGATCACAAGAGAAGGGATGGGAAGAAAGCGTGCCCGCACACAGTAGCAAAGTTGCAACCAGATTTCACCCAAAAAGAGCAGCTTTATCCCACTTAGCTTCGGAGAGATGGCTGACCTGCTATTGCCAGAAACACTATCGAAGGGTCACCGTACTACCGAAGAAAAGCAGAGAAGGCCACGGGTTTATCTATCTATTCAGATTTTAATCCCCTCCTATCGCTTAAGGCCCAGGGTGGCTCACATCAGAAAACAGATAAAATATGAAGAAAAATCCATCAACTGTATGTTATATTATAGTACCACACCCACCCTCAGCTTCCACCTCAGGATCTACCCCTGCCCCTTAAATCCCTGACTGAATAAACAGGGCTTTCACGGCCTCCAGAAGATGCTCTGGCTAGGCCTTTGGCAAGCCTCGAAGGGAAGGGAAAGGAGCAGTCCCCGAGAATGCCTCCCGGCCTGCTGGGGGGGTATGGGCCTGGGCCGATGATGGAGCTTGCAAGAGCGCGCTCTTGGCTGAGCCTGGAGGCCGTGGAGGGATATAAGGAGGAAGGTCGTCCTTTAGACAGGGTAGGGTTCCATTTGAGGTGGGCATCAATCTCGGGTGATCTACCACTGGCTCCAGTGCTCCCTCTCACTGGCTCCCAGCTCCAGGATACCTCTACCACTGCTCTCCGGAGTGGAGAGGAACTCCCCTTTAGAGAGCCTTCCCTGCGGCACCGAGGAAGTTCTCCTAGCCTGTCTCTTCCCCAGAGACACTCTGAGCGGTGCCGGTCCTGCCCTCTACCCCAGAGGGGGGTCTCCAAGAGGCTCCATGATCTACTGAAGACTAGCTTCGAAGGTTTAATGCCTTCCTCTCTAAGCAGTTCTGCCCTTCCCCCTGGATCAATAAGTTAGTCATTCAGCCTTCAGTTTCTGTTGAAGTGGGGCTTTCATACAGCAACACGAAAGAGAGATTCCGTAAAAATGAGAAAAAAAGGATTTTAAAAACAAAACATGGCAGAGTTCGTGACTGTGCCTCCCAATTACACTGACATAAAAACTATCCTCAAAAATGAATGTCCCTCGTGCCAGTGAGAGGGATCCCAATGAGGAGCACTGGAGTCAGTGGTAGATCCAGGCCCGGACGTAGGCGCAGGCCGCGTAGGCCCTGGCCTTGGGGAGCGTTTTCTGGGCGGCGACAATCCTGGAGCTGTGGGGGGTGGGGGTGGGGTTATTCCCTTTTCTCCCTGCACAGCTGGAGGCTGCTGCCTCTGCCTGCTACCTGGGTCCCCATCCCTCACTTACCTCTGCCTGCTAGTAGTGCTGCACCGGACACCAATCAGACTGGGAGATAACGCTGTTTGTTTACAAACGACTCCTCCCCACGTGAGTGATCAGAAGGTTGTTACCTCGTAAAGAAGGTTCTTCGAGATAGCGCCAAACATTCTCACAACTGGGTGGTGCATGCTCGCTCTGTTCAAATAATAGACCACGTGATGGTCTCAAGCTCCTTTAGTATAAAAAGCGCTTTCCCCCTCAGAATGACTGTTCCTTCCAACCCTTTCTAGGAATATAAGAAAAAAAATTCCATGTGGGGCTGGAAGGGTGGGTGTTGTCAGGGCCGGACCCAGGGTTTATGAGGCCATGTGTAAGTCTTGGTGTGGGGCCTTATTTACATAATTAGGTCCCACCTAATTATGCAAATGTGTAAATTTACATAGTATTTACTCCCTCTGGAGAGGAAGGATTCTCATTCTCCACCTCTACGAGCGGCCACGGAGAAGCATGGCCTCCCCATGATCCTCTGCCCGCCCCCCTGTTTGGCACCCCTTGGCTGCCTTACCTGGTGCTCAGTCAAGCAGCCATAGACAAGCATGGCCTCTCAATGCTTCCCCCGCCCCACCCTCCCCAGCCGAGCGTCTACCACCACTCCCCAGGAGTGGTTCCACCGCAGGGGCAGCCGGACGGGCAGTGAGGCAGGCACAGAGAGACTGACTGCGTCCACTGCCTTACTGGGGGAGGGGGGGAGCTTAGCCAGTCTGGCCTCCAGGGCCTGTTGCTTCCTGCTGCTGGTGCCTTGTGCATGCACGCGGTGTGACTGGTCCAGAGGTGCTGCTATCACACACACGACACCCAAAATGTAGCTAGCCTATTAAGCGCATTATGCCATGGAGACATATTTTTTTTATATATATATATATATATATATATATATATATAAAACCAGTTCAGTTGTGCCCCCCTAACCAGTTCACACTGCCCCCACCCCATAACCAGTTCATTTGCGCACACACACACACCCACCCATATAATCAATTCACACTGCCCCCCACCCATAACCATTTAATTTGTGCCCCCGAGGCAACGTGAATTGATTATATGGGGGGGGGGGAATGAACTGGTTATGGGGTGCGGGTTTAAAGAGAGTATTCCTGTTAGCAATAACTTCATTAAGAAGAGTTAATGAAATAGCGGCCATAATAATCTCAGAACCATAGCTGCAGATTTTCCAAGATAGAATAGATATTGCTTTACATCCTAAATTACTACTTAAGATAGTATAAGTAAGACAGTTGTGAGAATGTGGCCCTTTTTACATGGGCCTCTCCCACCCATGAACATGCAGATTTCTGCGTGTTCATGGGTGGGGGAGCCCCGTGTGAACGACGCAGCACGTGCCCACGGTGCGTGGGGGTGCCTGCCTAATACGCATCCCCACTCACCCCCCTACTTGTCCCCACGCACAGAGCAACCGGGGGAACCGGCAGTTACTCCGTGAATGCGGATGAGTGGGGATGCGTGTGTGGCTGTGTGCATGCCCTGCCCATGCACCGGCGCGCCCAACGATCCCCGACCCGGCGGAGCCATGCAAAAAACAACCTGTGAGGAGCCACTCGAAGAAGATCAGAAGGTTGCTGCCTTGTAAACAAGGTTCTTCGAGATGGCTCCTAACATTCTCACAACACCCACCCTTCCAGCCCCGCATGGAATTTTCTTATATATTCCTAGAAAGGGTTGGAAGGAACTGTTATTCTGAGGGGGGGGAGCACTTTTTATACTAGAGAAGCTCAAGACCATCACATGGTCTATTCTTTGAATAGGTGAGAATGTTGGGAGACATCTTGAAGAACCTTCTTTACAAGGCAACAACCTTCTGATCGCTCACATGGGGAGGAGCTGTTTGTAAACAAACTGCTTTATCTCCCAGTCGGATCAGTGTCCTGGTGCTGCAGCAGCACTACAAGCAGGCAGAGGCAGGTAAGGGATGGGGACCAGAGCCAGGTAGGGGAGGCAGAAGAACATGTAAGTTATTGGGGGAGAAGCTGGCTGCAGCCTGCCTCCCAGCCAGGCAAGCGCGGGGCTCCAGCTGGACGCGGGGCCATGTGTGGCTGCAGCACATGTAGCACATGCCTGGGGCTGGCCCGGGATGTTGTGAGAATTAGGAGCCATCTCGAAGAACCTTGGTTACAAAGCAGCAACCTTCTGTTCTTCTTCCAGTGCCTCTTCACAGGCCCTTTTTACATGGCTCCGCAGGGGTGTGGGTGTGTGTCTATGGGCGTGCCTGTGTGTGGGCAGGGCGTGCACACGCATCCCCACTCACCCCCCACTCATCCGCACCCATGAAGCAACCACTGTTTTCCCCAGTCGCTCCGTTCATAGGGATGAGTGGGGATGCGTGTTAGGTGGGCGCACGCGCTGTTCACATAGGGCTCCCCCACCCATGAACACGCAGCGTGGGGGTGGGGCTTGGCTTGGGGGCAGCAGCCTGAGAAGGGCCTAGGGGTGCAAAATTCCTAAGTCCGGCCCTGGGTAGATCACCTGAGCTTGATCCTCACATCAAGTGGAAACCCTCCCCATCTAAAGGACTGCTCTCCCTTAGTCTCCACCTAACCATGATAGACCAATCCTGCAAACACCCACGATCAGCAGGCCCCTGCCTACACGTAAATCGGGGGGCAAAATCTACATCTTGACAGGTTTTCGCTTTTCAGCTGTGCACATCAGCACTCTCTAACAAATGGTACAAGCGACGTTTCTCAATTAAAAGGCACAAATATTTCTAGAGGGAGATTTCGGATTCTCACTTTATTCTAACCCAAACCCTTCCAAGGCTGAACACATGCACTTCGAGAGTCCCGCCGTTGGAATACTCACAGCTGCTTTGGGGCTTTGCTCTTTGCCAGCTGTTGGACTAAAAAGGTACCGAAAGCAAACGAGGGGCGTCCGTGATGTAAATAGTAGGAGAAATCTAGGCGTTCTGTCACAGCGTATTTATTTACCAAATCAGGGCAGGAGAAGTGAGGAAGATCACTTGAGATATCTGGAGAGAATGGTAAAGGGGTTTTCTATTGGATATGCATTTGAATTAAAAATAGAAGGTACATCTTTGGTATGCTACCACTTCTACTGAAAATGAAATCAAATATCATAAATATAGCTTCGCTTAAAACCTGTTCTAACGTGGCAATGGCAAAAGTTGGCACAGGGAGACTGTAAGGTCTCTGTTGCTGGAGGTGTTCAGAGAGAGTCTGGACAGTCATTGGTCCGGGATGCTACAGCTGCAGTCATCGAAGTAGGGGTTGGACGAGAGGACTCCCACAAGGTCCCTTCTAACTCTAGGATTCTAATTCTGGTTCTGGCAAAACCAGAATTCTGACGACACTAGGTAAATACAGAAGTGATGACTATGCGGCAGCCCAACCTGGTCCGTGGAGGAAAACTGCAGCAGACACATGGCCCAGGCCACCAAACAAACACACATGCAGCGGGGCCCCAGGGAGAGCCACGAATCTGTGGCTGGCCGGCCAGCCGGGCGGTCCTGCCCCCGCACTGCACCCAGCGCTCTGCCATGACAAGCAACCATGGTGGCCAATGACAGCCAGTCATGGTGGACCCAACACAGGAAGTGATAGCCCGCCCACTGTGGCCCAGCTGTAACTTTTCCAAGGTGAGAGCCCAGGTTAGCTGCCAACATAACCCAGGGCAATCCCAGGCCGACACCTGGCAGCACCTGCACAGATGTGCAGGTGAGATCTGGGACACAGCGGGCCGCTGTCATGTCTGTTTTTAAGACCTTGGGCAGATCACTTAACCTCATTGCCTCAGTGGCCCTTTTAAACCAGGCCACGGGTACGCCGCGGGGCGGGGGAGAAATTGGTGTGCACGCGGCAGTTTGGGCAGTCCCGTGAGTGGGTGATGGGTAGAGGTGGGCGTGCATGCGAGTTTAGCGGGAGTGCGCACTCACGCATGGACGCCCACCCACCGGCCACAGCAGTCACACAGGCGGCAACCACTCCTGCCCACGCAGCGGATCGGCGTGGGTACGAGTGGGCCCGTCTCGCGTGAAATGGGCCAGTTTACTTTTCTGCAACAGCAACAAACACGTTTTTAAAGATTATTGTTTACAATGTCTTTTTAAAGTAGTTACTTCCCTATAGATGTTTGACAGCCTTCAGCGTGTGGGACCGGATGGCTTACATTCCATGGAGCGGTTTAGCTGCCTGCAGACCCTGCCTCCCCCAATGCAACTCTCTGCCCCCTTCATTTATTTTACACAGTTGTTTAAATTTGGAATTTTAAGGGTCGTGGGGACTGGATCTGTGTATTTGGAGGGTTGGTGCGCGGGGTCTATGTCATGATCCCTTGCAGGCAAACAGGGAGTGTGGGGGATTGCCACGGGCCAGGGAGGGTGCGCATGGGGAAGGGAAGATGGGGGGTGCGGTGGTAGGGGCTGCATAACAAAATTGATATTTTTGTTGGTGATACGAGAAAAGGAAGAGTGCGGCTGGGTTTTTTTTTGCTGTTTGCCTGTTTTCAGTTGGTTTACTGTGTTTTTGTTTTATTACAAGTTGCTCTGAGTCCTCCTTGGAGAGGGGCAGGATATAAATCAACTGTAGTCATAATAAATAATATTAATGTTTCCCACTTTATCCTTCAGAAAACAAGGCAATGTAGCCAGACCAAATTTTAAAATGGGGCACTTACCTAGTGAATTTTCTTTCCGTGGCGGGTCCTGGGCAGTCTCTCTTCACGTTCAATACCCTTGGGGAAGGTCCGCAGCGTGGCCAGCAGGAGGCAGCACTGAACATCTTGCTGGGTATATACGGAGTGGATCTGCCCCCTGCTCACCACTCATAGCTAGCTATAACAAAAGAACTAACCGCGATTAAAACAAACAAACAGCTCCCTCAACCTCAGAACTGGAGGGATAGAAAAACACTGATTATGCGGTCACTCATTCAATTCAGTCATATACAGGGTGGGCCGAGAGACTGTCAAGGACCCTCTACAGAAAGAAAATTCACTAGGTAAGTGCCCAATTTTCTATTGGGTCCTGGACAGTCTCTCTTCACAGTCAATACTCTTGGGGACATACAAAAGCAGTGCCGCATCTGAAAGGGAGGGAACAGACTGATCCGTATAATTATTCCTCTACCTCGAGTATCCGAATTCTATCTGCACCCTTTGCAGAACCCTCCTGGCAAACATAGCCTCAGCAGATTCAAACATATGCATTTTGCAGTGCCTATTGAAGGTGTGCAGGAACGACCAGGCGGCCGTCCTGCTAGGAGCCCTAGCACTGAATGCTGCCGAGGCGGAGGCACTTCTCAAAGAATGAACTGCAAACTAGCTGAGGTTTGTCCCAAGTCCCATAGGCCTCTGTGATACATTATTTAATCTATTTAGATAAGCTAGGTTTGGAGGCTTTGCGTCCCTTCCTATACCGTTTAAGTTAATGTCTAGGATTTATGAAATACAACCGTGAGACTAATATAAGTCTTAACTGCCCTCTGAACATCCAAACGATGCCCGAGTTTTCCTGATTATGGTTAGGATTTGGGAGCGATATTTCCTGTGCTCTATGGAATAGGGTGTTCACCTTACAGATAAGCACCTCCTTCAGATGCATGAATATAGAATCCTTACGAAAAATGCATAAAGTTGGATCTACAGATAATGCTCCAGGTTCCGAAACAGGTCGGGCAGATGTAATGCCCACTAAAAAAGTCAATTCGATAGTCAGAAAATATACCGTAATCTCCTGCACCGGCTCCGAAGGAACCCTCGTTAGCGCTAGGAGTACTAGGTCAATATCCCAAGAGGGGAGCGCAGTCTAACTGATCTGAAGACTTTCTTAGTGAGAGGATGCAAGTACAAATTCTCCTTGGTAGTGATCTTCAGAGTGCTGTCCAACGTCACTACCTGCCTAGCAAGTATAGTAGAACTGAGTCCCTTCTTGAGTCCCTCTTGTAGGAATCCCAGAACCTTTTGAATCCAGGGTTGCAAGGTTAATTGACTTGCTAGAACACCAGTCAGCCAATGTTTTCCACGAGTGTTGGTATATCCTTCTTGTGGAACTGCGCTTATAACTAAGCAAGGTGTCCCTGAGATCCAGTAGCCTAACTTCCTGAGGGATCTCTGCTCAGTCTCCATGCTGTCAAACTGAAGATTTGTGGATTAGGATGGTACACCTATCCCTGTGTTAGCAGGTCTCTGTGGCAGGGTACCTGGAGCCAAGGAGCTACCTTAAGATTGATCAGGTCTGAAAAACATGGTCTGAAAGGCCAGTGTAGAGTGACAAGTAAGACCGGAGCCTTTTCTTGACTTCCTATCATTCGAATTGGTGGGGAGGCGTACAGAGGACCTGAGGGCCACCTGTGACTGAGGACATTGTAGGACGTTGCTTTGGGATGTCAAAACCAGTTTTCGGTGGAGGCCAACAGGTCAACTTCCGGAACCCCGAAAGTCTGTGTTATCAAGTCAAATGCCCCGTCGCTCAGTGACCACTCTCCTGGCTCTATCCTTCGCCTGCTTAGCCCATCGGCATGCACATCCGATAACCCCTTTAGGTGCACCGTCTTGATGGACAGGACATTGAGTTTGGCCCAAACCATGAGGCTGGATGCCTCTTTGTAAAGCGACTGGGATCTGGATCCCCTCAGATTGTTTATGTAGGCTCATGCCGTGGTACTGTCCTTGTGCACTAGCACCTGTTGTCCTTTGAGTGGGGTGGCAAAGTGGAGAAGAGTCAGCCTTACAGCCTTAGCTCCAGCCAGTTTATGCTGTGGGATTTGTCTGCTGGCGACCAAGTCCCCTGCGCTGAGTTCCCCCTCAAACGCGCCTCCCTGCCCCCACCCTGAGTAGACTGACGTCCATGGTGAGAATCACTCTGGGCGGTTCGGAGAGTGAGGTTCCTGTCGACAGCCTTAGAGGTGTGAGCCATCACTCCAGTGCTGTCCTGACCCTATCCTGGTACCTCTATTAAGAAGTTCTGACCTCTGCAGATTTGACTCTGGTACCTTCTCAGAAGATTTTGCATCGGTCGTAGATGGAATCGCGGCCAGGGGATCATGTGTATTCAGGATACCATCCTCCTGAGTAGGGTCGTCTCTCATGATCCCTTGCTGAAGAAGGCGTACCATCTTTTTTCGTCGCTGTTGTGGTAGAAAGACACAGTTTAGGATTGTATCTATGAGGACCCCCAGATGTTCAAGGTTCCGGGTGGGAGTTAAGTGGCTTTTTTCTGTGTTCACTACAAAGCTGATTCTGACAGGAACAAGACTGCCCTGTGAAGGTCCCGCAGAGCCTGGATGTGGGATGGGGACCTTATTAAAAGGTTGTCCAGACAGGGGAACGCAGTGATCCCCTCCGTCCAGAGAGCAGCTATCAACATTATGAGTACCTTGGAGACCGTTCACGGAGCCAAGGCCAGGCCAAGGGGTAGTGCCCAGTAATGCCCATGGTGGAGATCATATGAGGACCAGAGCCATTACCTGTGTCCCGGGCCTATCGGTAAGAGCATATACACTTCCCTGAGGTCTACTGACATCAGCCAGTCTTCCTGTGATATTGTCCACAAATTGACCTCTGCATTTCCATCGGAAGGGGTCTACTCTCACTGACTTGTTCAGTGCCTTGAGATCTAGGACTGCTCTTCATTCTCCCTATTTCTGGGCACCAGGAAGAGAACAGATCATAGGCCCGAAGACTTTTCGGCCTCCAGCACCAGCTCTGTCGCTCCAATGTCGAGGAGGCGGCCGATTGCTTTTGCATGGCTGCATGCCTTTCTGTTTTTTTGTAAATCTGCGATGGCAGGAACCTGACTTCGAGTTAACTCTATTGCATAGCCGTGTGTGACTGAGCTTATTACCCATGCATCTGCGGTGACTTTCCCCACTTGTGGGCAAAGTTAAAACAGGCGTCCCCAGAATTCTGAAGAAGAAATACCCGCTCCCTCTCCCCCCTCCCAACAGCGGAGCTACAGCTAGCTTCTCCCCTCCCAGATTCTCTGCCCGGGGCATGCTCAGATTCCCTGGTGGGGCTGCAGGGCCTTACACCACGGGGCCCTCCTGGAGGGCTTTTCCTGGGGCGTTTTCCCCGCTGTTGAGGGGTTACTCCCACACGCTCCCCTCCGAGAAAGAGGCAGCTCTAGTGGCTCAGTGCATGGAGCGGGGAGCCTGGGGGCACCTGTCGCGGCTGCTGTTCTCTGTTCCTGTGCTGTGAGGGTGGGAGGCGCCTCCAGCGCTGCTCTGGCCGCACCCGAGTTTCCTGTGGCTGCAGCTGCGCCCGCTCTCTCCTGTAAGCCTGAAAGAAGTAACGCTGCTTGCTACGCTCCTGTCTGTCCGGAGGCAGCAGGTGAACAGGGGGCGGATCCACTCTGTATACACCCAGCAAGAAGTTCAGTGCTGCCTCCTGCTGGCCACACCACGGACCTTCCCCAAGAGTATTCAATGGGAAGAGAGACTGTCCCCCCCAGAGAAAAAAAGATTTTACTTTAAAACCAAAAGCAGCAGCAAAATACAAAATCTGGTTATAAAGAAATACCTACTGAACAGAACGATTAATTAGAAAACTCCACTGACATAGACTTCATTCTGAATACACTCACTAGCAAAGTATCTTGAATTTACTTACCTGCTATGGCAAGAGTATTTGCTGACTGCCAACCAAATAATTTAGTGGGATCAAACGGTGCTAAAGACTAAAAAAATAAAAAAATAAAATTAGAAAATTAAAATACATTAAGAGAAAATGTAATGTGCAATGATTTTAAGTTCTAGGACAACTGTGGTTCCCCACATTATCACCTGCATGACCCTGTTTTGCGATTTAAGTATAAACCTGTGACCCCAGAGAAGCATATGAAATAGGAATCACCTCACAACCCCATGCAGCTGCTGTGACCCCCACCATTCAGGAACTTGCGCACTACCAGCAAGAACAAACTTTAAACAGCCCTGGAGTTAGTGCAATGCTTGTGTGCTGCAGCAACAGAAACATCAGAGCTTAGAAATGTTATCAGTTTAGAAATGTGTTTAAGAGCAAGACCTAAGCCCATTCTTAGCTTAATTCCAGTCTTTGCCCCATAAATCCCACAGCATGAAGCAGTTCAGGGACCCGTAAATGCAGTGAGCACACTCCGATTACAGTTCATTCCATTGCAAAATCAAACCTGCTAAATGCTGGATAATTGCTGAATTCCCCCCCCCCCCCCCCCAAAGGATACGGTTTGAGTCGTCACATCATCCATGCAAGGTGTCCATTAGCTAGAATGTAAACTATAAGCTATTGAGTTGTCAGGCAGGGATAGGGTCTCAGGATATAAATGATTTTACATCCATATCTCCCCCCCCACCTCCCTTTAAAAAAAATAAAATAAACGCTGTAACCCACCCCGAGTCTCAGTGTGAGATATAAATGTGAATAAATAAATAATACGATACAGATGCTTTAAGTAAGAGTTCCATTATTTCTGCAACAAATTGCGATGGAGAGTACATACACTCAAAGTGCCACGGAGCTCAAAATTACTGTTACGCTCTCATTTTTACTTCCTCTGCCATCTCATTTATACTGCGCGACACCTGCCTGCATAAGATGGTAGAGGGAAATATCCGGCGGTAAAATGCCATAGGACGTGTTCTGGGAGAAGAGTGCCGCCCTGAGCTTGGGGTACGGAGCCAATGCCATCTTCAGCAGCTGGGGGTCCACCCTCCTCAAAAGACTCTCAGCTTCTCCGTTCTGTAGAACCTGGATCAAAAGGCACCAAGGAAAGAACTGCTCATGGATCAAAGTCTCTGCACGAGGGCATGAGCCTGCATTTCCTGCAAACCTGGAACTGAAGATTCCAAATGGGCTTCAATGATTGCGAGTTTGGAGGGGAAAAGGAATGCAGGACAGGCCCTGCAGCAGGAGCTGCTGAAAAGACAGCAGGTGTAAGAGCTAGTCTACAAACATCTCTTTAGCAGCTGCGCCCGGATCTTTCACTGGGACTAAACTCTCATTTGAAACATGATGCCATAAAACAATAAATTAAATTGGCTGGATTTGTAAAGATTTAAAATGAGAAACGTTCACAGAAGAACGCGACGCTGGCTGGATAGACTCCATGATTTCATAATGGATGAAGGATTCAAAACCAGGAGTGGACATCATGGAGGTAAAATGCAAAACTTCCCCAATTAGAGTTGGTTGGGTCTTTTGTTACAGATTCAGTCACACGGATCAACGGAAACAAAGAACACATTTTAAATTTGATTATAATCAGGGACCCAGGTTCAGTGGCCTTTCTCCATTGGTTGCAAAAGGGAAAATGCTGTCAACATGAGTCTGATTTACAAACGTTTCGATTAACGTAACAATATTTAAAGTGTGTTTTTGAAAAACAAGGAAATCAATCCACAAATATTTCTAAAGCAAAGGCTTTAAAGAACCAGATTCCGACGGCTGCTGTGTTCATTCTTACTCATTCACAAACAGTCTCCGTTTCAAAAAACACTGCATTACCGACAGCTCCGCAACGTGCAGTACCTGATCAATGCCCCCAGGGGCATACATGGTGGTGGCCAGCGCTAGCAGTGTACGGCCTTCTAGAAGCATCGTGCTCACGCCGGCCTGGTTGCTAGGAATCAAGATCTGAGCATTTGCAAGACTGGCCTGGAAAATCATCTTTGCATCTGTAAGAAAAGACAAAAAAAAATACATAAGAGGTTTCTTATCCCAAAATCAGCTACACCAGCACTAGAACAGAAACAGATACCCACAAAAACGGGGATACACGTCACATTTCCAGTACCTGAATCAAACCAAATATTTTAGGTACTTTACGGTCCCCAAAATACTGACAACCGGTAAACCAAAATACTGATTATTTCTTTTGTCCCAGATCTTGAAAAACATTAGGGTATTATTTTGGTATTTTGGGCAATTTCAGGTACTCGAAAAAATGGTATCTGAAATTTCTGTTTTTCGAGTATTTGGGAACCAATCCGGATACCTGAAATGATACCTCAAAATGCAGGTATTACCTAGAGTATCTAACCCATTTCATGTCTATAAACAGCTCCAAATTGTTTCATGATTCTGACAAAGGAAAGGGTAAACCATTTGTTTTAACTGCTGGCCTGTAATTCATAAACGTCATGCAGAGGAGGAGGAGTCAGGAATAAAAGGGCTTTTTATCCCATTTCAGGCAAAATTCTCCTTGTAAAACCTGGCTGTTCGCCCAGGCCTTTGGGGAAGGGGGGATAGGTGTTTTTTTTAAGCTCTTCCCCGCCCTTATCTTATTTTATTTTAATTTATTCTCCTGCCCTAGTGACGTCTTTTTAAATTGTTGATGTTTTTAGAAAACTGTTTTATGAATGTTTTAAGTTGTACGTTGCCCCGGGATGCTGTAGGCTTGTGGGGCGACTCATAAATATATACATAATAATAAATAAATAAATAATAAACTAGCCTACGTAAGGGATACAGGCATAGGGAAAATGCAGTGAACACAGATCCCTGAATATAGGAATTGGGTCCCATATTATTATTAAGAACAATACATTTTATTTTTATATCATCCCTCCTCCCTGCCAAATGGGGGCTTGGAGTGCATCACAACATACGTAAATACAATAAAATATAAACTCTATTTAAAATATAAATGTGTAAAAATGTTTAAAAGGGGGAAGTTAAAGGGGAAGGAGAAACCACATGAAAACGGAACCGGCCGTCGACCCTAAAAGCGCATGGAGAATAAAAAATTATTCAGGTGGTTTTTTTAAAAGGTGAAGCGTGAGGAACCGAGAGGAACATCTGGCGGGAGCGCGGTCCACACTGAGGGGCCCGCCACAGCAAAGGCCTGATCGCTCGCCAACTTAAGGCACGATGATGGGATCCCCCCAAACAGCAGGTGGTTTATGAACGCAGACATCCACCAGCGTGAGGCTCCATCTTGAATAAAGTCGGGGCCTAGACCCTTCAGGGCTCTAAAAACCAGCAGCGCCATCTTAAATTCTATCTGCTGCTTTATGGGTAGCCAACGCAGAGAATGCAGGGCCGGCATAACGGGATCACGGCTGAGGTACTGGCTTGCTTTTGCACAGTAGTACAGGAATTTCTTACTTAGTGGCTTTGTTGTTTGCTGAAATAATCCATCCAAGCATCATAAGAGAGATTTATTATCGGTTGGTTAAGCAACGAGGACGTGGCTGGCAACGATAAACACAATCCCAACTCACAGGTGTTTACAATCTAAAGCGGTGATCCTCAAACTGCTGGCTCCAGTGTCTTCCCATTGAACGTCAGTGGGATTACGGTGGCGGAACCAGTTGAAGGATCACAGCCGAAACGATACAGATGAGCCAAGGTGCAGCAAGGGTTATTTCAGAACTGCGTACGTGTTGCTGTTATTGGTAACTCCTTTTATTGCTATTACACAGAATGAGGAAGAGCGCCTACCTCTCGGGTCGCTGGCAACCCCGCGACATTGCACTAAGAACTCAAACCAAGGGTGAGCTTCGTGTAATTCCTTGTTATCCAAAACAGGACAGTCTGAAGGAGACAAGCTGAAAACACAGCAAAAAAGGCCAATTTAATGAGAATGTAAAATACATTCAGGACATAAAAGCACCATCCACCTCTTCAGAAAGTTTTTGCAGGGCACTGTTTATTTCAAGAATCAGTAGTATATAACACAGACTTCTTCGGTGAGTCTCCTAGCTCACGTCCCATTACTCTAGGAGAGGTAGACAGCTCTATCTGTAGCAAACATCCCCCTGTTGCAGGTTAACTCACTAGAGCGCAGAATGAACTCTCCCCCCGAGACTAGAATTCCCTAGATCTCAAAGAATCATTGAGTTGGAAGGGATCTCAAGGGGCAACTAGTCCAACACCCTGTTTGGATGTAAGAAAATGACAGCTACAACATTCCCGACAGGTGGCTGTCTAGTACGGATGGGAATACTGGTAACGGATTAATCCAATAATTGGTGATATCGGATTAATCCGATAATACCGATAATATCGGTATCAGTATATCGGTTTTTTAACGTTGCCGATTTTTTGGATCTTTAACATTGTGGCCATTTTAACAATGGCCGCAATGTTAAAGATCCGAAAAATCGGCAATGTTAAAAAGCCGATATACCGATAAATCCGATATTGGATTAAATCTGATACAGATAAAACCATAACCGACAATTCACCGATAGTACCATCCCTACTGTCTAGCCTATTTTTGGAAACCTCCAGTGAGAGAGAGTCTATGGCCTTCCCCAGGTATTCTCTCCCATTCCCACACAGCTCTTACTCTTAGGAAGTTTTTCCCGATATCTAGCTGAAATCCACTTTTCTGTCATTTATATTTATTTATTTATAACAGTATTTGTATGCCGCCCCCTCCTGTCACAAACATCTTGGGGTGGCTAACAACATTTTAAAACATATAATAAAATTAATTAAAATTAACATTCCCAGAATTGCACCCCCCTCGCAAAAACAACCACCCCCCCACCCATCCCATCCCATCCCATCTCCCTCAGCAAAGGCCCAGCGGAACAGCCAGGTCTTACACTTTTTACGGAAAGAGGGGAGGTCAGGCTGGGAGGGAGTTCCACAGCCGCGGTGCCGCCACCAAGAACGGACACCCGGGAAACCTGGGGGACCTCGAGAAGGGTGCCCCCGGCCGACCGCAGAGGTCGATACAGAATCCAGAGGGTGAGGCAGTCATGCAGGTGATTTCAGCACATTATTTCTAATCTCATCCTTTGTGGCAATGGAGAAGTGTTCTTTGGCATTTTCTTAGTGGCAGCCCGTAGGATATTTGAAGACTTCTATCACGCCTCTCCTTAATCTCCTTTTTGCTAGGCTAAACATACCCAGTTCCTTCAGCCTCTCCTCATCAGACTTGCTTTCCAGACCCTTTATCATCTTTCTTGCCCTCCTCTGAGCCCGCTCCAATTCGTCAATGTCCTTCTGAAAATGAAGTGTCCAAAACTGGACACAACACTCCAAAGAGAAGAGTATTGATAAACACGGCTTTTTGTAGGACACTTTAGGTGTGCGTGATAAACGGTTCTAGATGGTCTCTCTCTTTACAGCTTGGCTGAATTTCTTCTAGTTTCTATTTTTTATTTTTTTTAAAAGACTGCACAGAAAACACTTTCTACGCAGAAGAACAAAGCAACTACTTGTACCTGTAATAGTCTAAATAGGTGTAGAGAAGATACTGCAGATTACGTTCTACACAGTAAAGGATAAAAGAAGTATGGAAATCCAGCCCGCCAGTGGCTTTGTATTCTGGAACAGGGTGCGGCTTCTGCATCACGCCTCCAACGTGGGCGAGCCTTTGAAGAAGGAGCTCAAAATCTTCCAGTTCAGAGGGGACAAATACTCCATTTCTACCAAGAAAAAGAAAAGACACACGTGTTTAAGGTAAGCAATCCTCTCTTACAGACAGGGACCCGAGTTGACTGCACCAAAAAATCTTAAATTCTGCAACCAGTGAAGCCAAATGCTGCAAATTCACCGCGAGCATTAATATTTGCATAATTCACTTGATTTGCATAACGATGCATGCTGGGAAGCAAATCTGCAATAGGTTTGACACAGAATCACAACTTTGCTAATCAAACACCACTCAAATCCTCTGGAATTTCAGCACCTCCCTCACCAAACATAGGGCCTTCAGACCCCACCCACCCACCATTCATCTCCCAGGGGCCAATATACCCTCGGGTCATGGTCAGGATTGGCTGATTCTGCGAAAATCACTGCAAATTGCAGCAACGCAGTCAACTCGGGTCCCTGCTTACAGGGAAGCTGAAGATATTTTTACTGACAAGCTAAATACACAGGCCTTCTGATAGCAGAAAATCATGCCAGTGAATATAACATCCTGCCACTTCTCCCTCCACAACATTGCCAAGATCCGCCCTTTTCTGTCTGTCTCCTCTTCCAAAACTCTCATCCACGCATCTCACGGCCCAACTACTGTAACCTCCTCCTCGCTGGCCTTCCCCGCTCTCACCTTTCTTCCCTCATCTCTGCTCAAAACTCTGCTGCCAGGTTCATTCACCTAGCCCATCGCTTTGACCACGTGCAGCCTCTCCTCTCCTCTCTCCACTGGCTCCCTCTTCCTGAGCGTATTCTGCACAAGCTCCTTGTATTCACCTACGAAGCCCTTCACAACCTCGCTCCCCCCTACCTCTCGGTCCTAATCTCCCTCCAAACCCCTGTTTGAGCACTCTGCTCCTTTTCTATCACCTCCCTCACCCTCCCACGCCTCCCCTGCTCCCCCAACCGCCTTCGTCCCTTCTCCCTCGCTGCCCCGCACGCCTGGAACTCCCTCCCTGCCCTCGTCCGCTTGGCCCCCTCCCTCCACGCCTTCAAGTCCCTCCTCAGAACCCACCTCTTCCGCTCCGCCCTTCCTAACTCCTGCTAATCACCCCCACCCAGGATTATCCCCCACCTGTTATCTGCAAACTCCCAATTTACTGTAACCAAGCCAAGAACGTGTCCCTGAGCTCTCGCATCCTCATGAATGTCACATCCCTTGTCTCTCCCTCTGTTCCCCCTTCCCTGTCTCCCCTCCCTCTGTCTTTAGATTGTGAGCTCTCGGGCAGGGACCGTGTCCATCTTATTCTTTGTAAGCACCAGGTACATCGCTGGCGCTATATAAATGCTAATAATAATAATAATAATAAAAGAACAGTGCCAGACTGAGTCAGACCAATGGTCCATCACATCCGGCATCCTGTCTGCGATAGTGGCCAGTCTCCGTCACTTCCAAGAAGTCCCCAACATGACAGAATGGAGAGGGTCCCTCCCAGCTTCCATCGGAGGTTACATCCCCCAATCTAACTTGGCCAACAGCCACGTTCATGGTCCTGTCCTTCGAGAACTTATCCAATCCTTTTTAAAAGCTAGCTGTGCTACCGGGCGGGACCACATCCTCCGGCAACCAATTCCACAAGCTAATTGTGTGTTGAGTAAAAAAAACAAAAAACTTTTTGTTTTAAATCTGCTGCCAGCTCGTTTCAGGGCGTGTCCCCTAGTTCTGGGACTATTTCAGAGGGTGAAGAACCGCTCCCTATTCACTCACTGTGCACCACTCATCATTTTATAAACTTCTCCCCTCTCAGCTGTCTCTTCTCCAAGCTGAAGAGCCCCAACCTGGCCAGCCTCTCCCTTTACAGGAGCTGTTCCAGACCTTTGGTCACATTCTCTGCCCCTTTTCCATTTCTACTACTTTTTCACCGCAACTGGCCCCGTGCCCTCAATGAACTTCCCTCCCTTTCTGCCTGCCACATTTAAACATTTTTTAGTAATTGTTTTAAATGGTTTTATATTGTTTTGACTTTTTGTGAAGTGCTTTGAGTGCCATGTAAGGCGGGTGCGGGGAGAACGGGGCTATATAAGATTATTGTTACGATACATTTGTTTACAGCGCTCACTCAATGATGTATAAATTATAGGGCTATGCTGAGTGAGGCGGTTTTCTGTGAAGTGGGAGAGAGGAAAAATCTTTCATTTATGCATCTCCCCGATGTGGTTCAAGCGGTCGACAGGGAAGTAATTTCCTAACCAAGATGAGTGAATGAGATTCTTGTGCCCCTCCAATCTCCTACTGGATGGAGCAGGAGCGACGGGTGGACAAAGGACACCTCACACATTACAACGGACCCATGCCATTTAAAAGAACGGGCTCAAAAACAAACAGAGCAAAAACGTGATGCATATTTCTACCAAAGCCAGAGCCCAGTTCTAAAGAAAACATAAATTGGGGATTAACAGAGCAAGACCACCTACCGAGCCAGCTTGTCCAATATCTCATTTCTCATGCAGCCGCTGCATAATGTGTTACGGTCAATGATGTCTGGTGTCAGAGGCGGCCACTTAGCTTGCTGGACTGAGACGGTCCTGTCCTGCGATTCTTCAATCCATGAACAAACGTTCTGCCAGTCGTGCCAAGAGGTCAGGTGCATCCAAAGAACTTCAGGATTACAAGACTTCAGTTCTATGTGTAAAAAAATGCACACTTGTTTCTAGGTAGGTACGCACGTGCGCACATACACACAACTGCACTTTGTAAAGGGCCATTAGATATCTTTTTTTGATAATAAAATGCCGAGTTTAAAAGGCTGTTAGGTCCAAGACAAAGCTACAACAAGACAGTACTATAATAGTAAGTTACGAGTCACAAAAAAACAGAGCAAACGTCATATATATGACAAGTAACTAGCTCCGTGCCGTTCTAACTGTGCTAGGCTCTTTTTTCTCTTCTCCAAAGCTCCAGATGATACTTTGCTTTCCCTGACCCTATTTTCCATCATTGAGCACAGCTTTCCCCCGATGCATGTGGTTACCCCCCAACCCTTCCTCCTTCTGGGACAACGCAACTAAAAAGGTCAGCCAGGACTGCCAATCCCGAGTGAATTCCCCATGGCAAATCTTCCTCCCCAGCCCTCCCTGCCACAAAACTACCCTTCTTTTCATGGCCGGCTTTCCCAGACGTGCTAGCTCTGGAATGCTTGCCTTCACGTGATCTCGTAGGGAGAAGAATCATCTCTCGAGTAACTTGATCCCACCACTGAGCCCAGTTTAGCGTAACTCTGTGCTCCTTGTTGTAAATCTTATCTTTGTCGCAATTTAGGAACGCGTCCAAGACAGCCGTGTGACCGGAGAGATTATGTTCTTTTCGCCACTGTCTGCAAGCAGCAACCATATTTGCTCATTAAGTGGCCTTCCTCTGCCCCAATACAAATATCGGAATGTTTAACAAGGCAACAATTCATCAACATTTCTGAGATTTAAAATGCTTAACAGTGCTCTAGAAGTATTAGCAGGTAGAAAAGTTTGAATCAAGGTTTAGAGCAAGGATGGGGGAACCTTTTCTCTCCCAGGGTCAACCCTGAAAATTAGTAGAAACTCCGGGGGCCACGTAAAAGTTGAGGGTAGGGGAGCTTAAGGGATGTCTATTTAGGGAGTCGATGGCCGCGCTAATAGGAAGGGTGAGAGGAACCCACTACATTTGCTGTGGCAGCAGGCCAGGCCCCTTGGTGTGGAATTCACTCCCGCCAGAGGGCCGTCTCAGCTCTTCCCTCCTCACCTTTAAGGCTGCTTTCACACATTACTAAATGGGCCGTTAATCACTTGAGATAATACTGGGTATTATAATTCCGCAAAATTTGTATTGTGCGAATGCACTATTCCCTTTTATGCTGCAAGATCTCGAGTCGATGTAAAAGCCACATTTGGTGGCTCTCACAATGACCTGAGATCTCACAGCAGAAAAAGGGAATAGTGCATTCACACATTACAAATGTTGTGGAATTATAATACCCCGTGTTATTTCAAGTTATTATAATGGCCCATTTTGTAATGCGTGAAAGCAGCCTTATTTATTCTCCACATGCTTTTAGGATCCACTGCCAGTTCCCCTTAACGTAGTCTCAGTTCCCCTTAATGTAGTCTGTCCTCCCGCTTTACCTTCCCCTTTTAAATTGAATTTATATTGTATTTTATACTGTAAAGTTCTCCAAGTGCAGGGGAGAGCTATAAAGAATAAAAGTTATCATCTTAAAATAGTATTAGAGGCCAGATTGGGAAGCAGTCCCTGGTTATTGGTCATTCACACAAATAGCCCCATTGAACAAGAGGGACCTAATCCAGCAATGGGAGTAAGGAGTGAATAGTCTGGCCCATACATTGCTGCTAAGGCATAACTGGGGTGCTACCTGGTCTCTCCCCCCACCCCTTTCTCTGCAAGGCTCGAATGAAGGTTCCTCCTAGGAACAAGGCAGTGTCTTACTGGAACCCGAGAACTAAGCTCTTAGCCACCAGAGTTCACTGACATTTAATGATCTAGTCTCCCCCTTTGAGGGGCCGGGCACTGTAACCCTGCACTGCACTCGCACTGAACTTTACAAACAGGAGCCAAGCTGCAGGGGTAGGACATCCGGGACACCCTCCCCATGGGGACAGCGTGGGCTGGGAGCTCAGCACTTCCCTCCTGTCTCCCAGGGCTGCAGTCCCTGCAGACCCACCCCCAACAGGCCTCTGGCACCCAAGCACTTCCCCACCCCAAGACGGGTCCTTCCTTCCCTATAACTCAAGCATAGCAGCGGGATCACAGACTTGACGTGCTTCATACGAACAGAGTCCTCAGGCCTGGGCAGGATTATGCTCTAGTTGAGAGGTGGCCAGGGTTAGGGTGCAGGTGATCCACTTGATCCAGGGGTCACCCCCGCTACTGGCTCCAGGTTGGGATCCCTCCCACTAGGTCTAGAGCACCTCAGCAACAACCGCTCTCTCGAGTGTTTCCTGCCACGCTGCAGGAGCTCCCCTAGTCTGTCTCCTCCCCAGAGATACTGGCCACGCTCTCCTCTGCAGGGGCCATCTCCAAGCGACTGGATTCCCTTCCCCACACGGTGATCTCCTGGAGACCAGCATGGGATCTACCTCTTAGCCTGCCCCACCCTAGTTCACGGAGTTCCTCTGCAGAACTGCACCCTGTGATCCATTTCCTAGCTCGTGTATTCAGCTGGCACGGACCCAACAGGAGTAAAGGAAGCGAGAGTTAAGAAAGCCAAACCCAGTTAACTGACAACACCGCCCAGGCCCCCAAGCAAACTGATAAGCTAAAATTCCACGTATGCTACGTGTCCACTGGGGGCTTAGCATATGAACAGTGTGTGGTTTCCTCCCTGCCCATTATTGTTCTTCTGAACAACTGTATCCATTCCTCTGCCACATTTTCGGTCTAGGCCCGGGCCGATAGGATCAGGCCTGTGCTAAGCGGATAAGGTGCCTGTCCAAACTCATTCGCGGGACGATTCTGCTAGGTTAAGGGAACAAGTCATCTACCGGGGAGGGGGGCAATCAGCTCCCTGAGCTGCCGCACACAGGAAAAGCACTCCCACAACACCTGCTGCAAGAGCGTTGTCAGCAAAGCAGATGGACAAGAAGTCTCAGGATGCCACAGGGGTCAGCATAACCCTGCAGCTCATCAACACAAATGGAGAAAGACAAGTTACCTGGAAAGAGGATGAATCTCTCTATTTTCCTGAAAGGGTCCGGAATAAAAGCTTTCAACCTGGTGCACAAAGTTTATCATTTTGTTCTCTTCTTCGGAGAAATAGCTTTCTTCTCGTAATGCTTCCACCTTGGGAGTCAAATCAAAGCGTGACGCTCTGATCATAACTATTGTGCAGCTCAACATCAGGACATTTAAAAAGAAGCTTTTTTTTTTTTTTTTACAAGTGTATTTGATATCAAAATGTTGAGGACAAAAAAAAATGACTGAGGTAGAAATGAATTGAGATGGGGAAGGAAATGAGAGGATGCCATTAAAGTCTGTAACAAAGGCCGTGTTCACTTTCAGGGGGAAATGAAGCAATAAGGCATCACCTGAACCAATTTTATCTTCAGCTTCTGATGGGAAAGAGAAGTCCATCAAGGCACTGTTAAATTGCACAGGCTACTGCCCAGAAGTGGGGTAGTGAACGGGGCAGACAGGCCCTAGTTCAGCTGGGCTCTGGGAGTGGGGAAATGGTCTGTATTCGACACACATTTCTAAGTAGTTAAAGAATTTGCAGTTTCTGAAAGTCAGAACAATAGCTGTACAGAAGAGGCTTTTCTTCACTTACCAACAAGTTGCGTACATTTCTGTCAGTAGCGTAGAAACATATTTTATGCAGCTGCTCCTTTACAGTAAAACCCTAGGAAAGGAAACATTTCCTCTGCAGATTACAGCCATATTTTTACAGTAGAGTCCAGTAGGTCAGTGTGCGACCTCACCGGACAGAAGCATCACACACACACACACACACACAATACCTAAAGGAAATCCGTATAAAGGGAGTAAAGAAGCCACCTATAGTTAACCTGTGTTAGGACATAATAGCTGTTGGGGAAGTAGCCCCAATACCTTTTCTGAAATTCAGAACTTTGGTTTCCTAAATCTGTTCTTCAGAAAAAAACTGCCTCCATTTCACTCTCAGAATTTTAGAAGCCTCAAAGCAAGGAGAAAGCAAAACAAAAACAAAACACCAGCCTCTCTCATTTTTTTTTTTAAAAGTCGAAAAAATTAAGGATAAAGAAAATCTAAGTCTAGCTGCTCCTCCCCACACCTTGACTGGAGTTATACCATTTTGTTTCTGAACAGTCATAAAAACTGCAAAGAAAAGTAGGTAATGAGGAACATCTGCTACCTGGGCAGAACCGCATCTGCTACCTGGGCAGAACCCAGCTGGCCGTGCCCCAGTTCCGTGGGCTGTCCCTCATGAGGATATAACAAGAGAGACTGGACGATGAGCTATAAATGCTCTGCAGAGACTTTGAGAAGGAAGCCGTGAATGTCTTGATGGCAAAAACAATGGCCATTTCCATCTGTCTGCCAGTGCCTTCCCAGCTATCACGGTAAAAGTAGGAAGCTTGAGGTGCATGTGTTACCTAGCCATAAGGAAATTCTTTATGATGGGTCATTACCTCGATCGGGCAAAACTCACCATGTTTTTTAAAAGCTTGGAGGCCTCTTTGATATCACCTTTTAGAAGACAATCGTAAACCAGGTCCAAGCCGATTCGGATCAGCTGTTGAAGATTTTGAGCGGGGTGGCTGTTCACACGGAAGAACGTCTGAGCTTCTGGGATTTGATTGTTTAAAACGGCCTCAGCAATGACTTGCTAAAAGACAAAACAAATCTGTATCGTAACGGTTTGTATGGATCTATTCCACAACAACACATCCACAGAAAATCTATCTTTGCAAGACTGCTGTTTTTTTGCTATTTAACTATTAGCCCAAAGCAAGATAGCCCAATTTTATTTCATTTCTATGTAGAATGATGCATTTCTTCCAGAGTTTGAAATTAAACTAAATGCTGGTATGCCCCTGATTATATCGCATGAGACTATAATATCATAAAACCGACTATTAATTTACCTCTGGAGTGAGTTTATCCCACAATTGGCTTTGTTTTATTCTGGGTACATCTTTGTCAAGATGAGACTGTTTGCTTATGACATTTGATGGCTTGCGAGGAAACTTGATCATGAATGTTCTAAGTTCAATGAAGTAGCCGGTTAAAATATCCACACACCTCTGCAAGGACTTGTCTAGTTCTGCCAAGAACATCAAAGAGCCACTTTAATCAAGTCAGCACCACGGCGCACACACTTACCTATCGAGATTTAGCCAATACCCGGGAACACAATAAATGCAAGTTGACTCAAGATTTGCATGCTTGGTGTGTGCGTGCGTGCAATGTACACGTGACATGCACCCCCAGGGTATTCAATTCACATGCCAAGCGTGCACATGGCATGTGCAATGCAAGTGTGCAATGCAAGTGTGCATGGACCTTGGATTGGCCCATAGAAAGAACTCGACAGCTCCAACCTAGAAGTCAGCTCCGTATGGACAGGCACATGACACAAGAGGGTTCTGCATGGGCCCCCGCTTACATGAATCCAACGGCAGGATCAAGATCCTATAAATTAGGGACCCGCATTCACTGTGCTTTCTCTATTGCTACCAATGGGGGGGGAGGGGGAAGTCTTTTGCATGGAGGGGTTTAAGGCTTGCTGAAGTACGCATGCACGCACGCACGCACACACACACACCGAACAAGGTAGACACCACACTCTCAGGATCAGGTCACTAGACTTTTTATTGCTTAAGGACCGGAACAGGGACAGCGGATCCAGATCAGTCCCTGACCGGGACAACCAGCAACACGAACCCTTCTAGCTAGCCAAGAAGGTTCTGAGTCACTGTACACACTACGTCTCTTATACAACCCAGGATAGCTTCAGGCATTGGGAAGGGTGAACAAAGAAGGAGGGGGCGAGTCAAGATGTTAATTTAATAATACCTTCTAGGGTGGTGGGAACAGGCTCTGCATCTGCGGGATCAATAAACAAAGGGTGATCAAAGCAGGGAGGAGCCCATGGTCACTAAATTTGATCCTTCCAGGCTCATGCAAGCACATGGGCTGTTTGTTCTTACAAGGCCTCTGCTGATTTTAACCATATATTTATTTATTTTATCAAATTTCTACCCCGCCACTCCTAAAACAGCTCGGGGCGGGGTAGAAATTATATTCTATATAATTTTTCTATATATGGAGCTATAGACTGCCCTGGACATGCTTGGGCATGTTAGAACATGCCAACACTGGGTCCTTGCTTATAACGTAGCATCAACTTTCACGTTAATTCAACCAGCAATTTGAAACGCAAGTTTGTTTTTTAAAATGACCATTTCAGTATGACATTCACATGTTGTTTTTAGTGCACAAAACGTTATCACGTGCCACTGCCTCGCAGCAGTTCTGTGGTTAGCGCACGATGATGCAGGATGAGATCAGAGCTCGATTTCCAGTCCCTGAGGCAGGAATGGATTAAGAAGCAATAGTGAAGCTACTGTTTTGCCAGATTCTATATCATTCCTTCTGCCTGATTTGGAGAACGGCTTTTACAGATTCTAAAGGATGTCTCCCCCCCACCCCCCCAACTTGCCCTTGCAGAGAAGTGGAGTGGTAAAAAGAGAAGGAAACCAGGAATCTCTTCGGACATGCAAGGAAAGTGGGGACACTACTAGCCATCATTCAAAATGCACACTTCTTATTCTTCGCAGAGATACAATCAATCATTTTGTTCTGGGTCCATTTAGGGTCTGATCCTGACACCATTCTGCAAGACTTCCATGACCATCGGTAGGGGAGGGATTAAACATGAGTTGTTCAAAAAGATCCTTAGTGGGTTTCCTAAGCCATTATTAGAGTTTTTATCCTAATTATTTTGTGCTGCAGCATATGCCAAATTTAGATTAACGTTCGGTCTCTTTTCCTTGAAACACGAACCATAGCTTGGTCAAGCCTGCCACCAAAATTGTTTTGGAAAATCTAAAGCCACCGCTACTACTACGAGGAGGAGGAGGACAGTCTGTTTAACTCTTATCAGTGGGAATAGTGGCAAGTGTGATGCTAATAGGTATGATCCCCATTAGTAATCTTACCTTCCACATGAATAAAAATCTCTCGAATTTGCTTGTTAAGAAAAGACAAGGTGAGGTTTAACAGCTGCTCAGAGAAGTGTTTACTGTGGGCTTCCAAATCATTCTCTCTAATTGCAGAGCAAAGTAAATCTAAGGCTGATCTCAGCTCTTCCACACCTGTGACAGGAAATTAAAAGCACATGTAAAATACGAGAGAATGGATCTCTATACAGTTAGAAACATAGGATCTCCTTCAACTTTAGTGCTATGGTTTGCAACACGCAATTCACTCCATTAAACATTTTGAAATTATACCATCTTGCTTTTATAACAAAAATGTTCTGCATAGCACAATAATAGAACACCCCAATGTAAGAATTAACGTAGTTTAAAACCAATCATTTACTTACCTCTCAAGTAGAATTCAGTTGGGACACAAGTGGACTGATCAGGTAAGGAGTGAGTTGAAGAAAGACTGAAAAGATTCTCTTTGCTCTTTAAAAAGAAGTCAACTGTGTCTAGCTGACGGTTCTCCAAACCAGCCTAAGCAAAGCAACAAGAAGTTTTAAACTAAAATTATTACCACTGTGTAAAATTACTCCTTATAAAGATTTCTCCTTTACATGCACTAATAAAGTACGCAAGAGAGAAGCACTATGAACAGTGCTATACAAAAACACAACTAATAATAATCAACATCTTTAGGAACGCAATCATCATTTCATTCAAGTCAACTGTTCTGCTCCCACTGACTTTAATGCCAGACAACTGCACCCCAAGACTCATCAATGATATGAAACACTTATATCCAAGATTTTCCAAGATCCAGGATTTACAATAACCAATCTAGGATGACTGGTAAGAAAACAAAACCAAAAAACCCCTGTGTAATCTGTTCTGACTTGTTACAAGCCTGATGGGTCTTGTGTGGTCCAAAAGCTTTGCACACTCACAGTAACAGAAGTTGGTCCAATAAAATAGCTCATCCAAACTACTTTATCTCCATCTCTTACATTTGGGACTGACACGGCTACTTCAGTCTTCCTGCATAGACTGACCGTTTTAAGAGCCAGTGTTTTGCCAGTTAACCAATGCTTCTTACCATTTAAAATGGTCAATGTAAGAAATTCATGAGGCAAAAATTGTTCCATTTTTTGCCAGGCCAGTAACCTTTAAAAGGTGGTCTAGGAAATTTTCTGCCTATGCCCCTAGATTTTCATGTAGGCTTTGCAAGGCTGAGATCATCAAAGCAGCTATCTAGTTCAAATAATCTGCGAGACAGAGCCTCTTAAAAATCATGAGAAAACAAAAGTAGTAAAGATGTTGACTTGGCAGACAAATATTTATGGTTTGGAATCTTAATCATAAAGAAAATGTTTCATTATCTGTACCATAGAATAGAGTAGTTCTCTGTTCATTACAATTCACTTAGGCTGCAATCCAGCTCTCCCCTTGTGGCTGTGCAAAGGCAGCGTTGGTACCCTTGCCGTGAGCTGGATGCACATAGGCCTGCCTTGCACATGTTGAGAACACCCGGGGCATCAGCCCTGATACCCCCATCAGCTGCGTTCCCCAAGCACCCTCACTGCCCCCTTGCTAGTGCAGAATGCAGCGGCTCCCCTTCTCACTGGGACGGGCCGCCGGGAGCACATTACACCAGTTCTACACGGTCTAGGCCTGGCTAATTCACCCCCTGGGGGCCTGCAGTTGTCCGGGGCTGCCCTCCTGGAAGTCCCGCGCTATCGACAAGTTGGGACGGACAGGAGGGCGTTTTCGGCGGCTCCGCTATCGCTTTGGAACTCCCTCCCGGTGGAGGTTCGCCTCGGCTCGAATCTTCTTGCCTTCCGACAAAACTGCAAAACCTAGCTCTTAGGGGGAGGAGGGGAGGACAGGGATGGGTCTGTTTGGTTAGGGTGGGGGGATTTTATACACTCTTTTTTTCTGTTCTCTAGGCACACAATTAGAGGTTTAGTACTGATTATGATCAGAATGTTTTAGTATGGTTTTGTATTATTGGTTTTTATGCTGTATTTATATATTTTTATACTGTGATTGTTTTTTGTGAAGACGGTAAGCTGCCCCAAGTCACTTATAGCGAGAGGGGCAGGGTAAAAACAGAAATATAAACAAACAAACTCCCCCTCCCACAGTGTCTACTCCCGCTGCACCCCCTCCCTGCCCCGGACCCATAACTGCTGGGGCTAGCGCCATTAGCTGTGTGGATAGGGCTGGTCCATTCAGACCCCGGCTGCCAGCACAACACTCGGGGTAGCTGGATCGAGGCCTTTGTCGGCAACCCAACGCTCACTCACTACTCTGCTTGCAGAGCGTCATGGCCTTGGGCTTTTTTTTTATTTTTTTTTTAATCTTTTCAAGTTTCTAATGATTCTCCTTTTCATAAATTCAATATTCTTAAATGTTTTTAAAACCCTAATCGCCAAGGAGTGTTTATGGCAAGATTATTATTTTTTTTGCACAGGGATAGCATTACAGATGCGAGACAAAACACAGATTATTATATACACTACTTTAAGAGAATATATTCCTGTCTGCAATAGATCATGAACCAAATATTATTTTACCTCTAATGCATGTATGGGAATGGAACATCTCCCCCACCCGTTAAGATGGCAAAGGGAATCAACAGTGCCGGCACTGCCGTGGATTATCAGCCTGTTCAAGAATTCCTCTTGAGTCGATCCAAAGAGAATCAAGTAGAGACCACGCTCTAAGTGAAAGAAACAAAGGACACCCTTAGCATCGTCTGGGGTTAGAACTCACTGCTTTTTAAAAAATGGATTTGCTGTTATTTTCCAAGACACTTTTTCATCCATTTGACTCGTTTCCTTGTACGCTGGCGTGTCGTTGGGGAAAATATCACAGTGTCGGAGAGATGCGAAACAGAACGTCAGACGGCGAAGACGGGGTAGTGGAGAATATAGACCACAGACAGTTCCGCTGACACCCACGAGGCTAGGGGGCGTTTTCAGATGGGACGATAGCCCGCGTTCCCACGTTTTGACCTGTGTGGAAACGTGGGCTATCGTAACACCAGAAACCGCCGATAGAGGTTAGCCCCGGTCACTGCCCGGGTGGTGGTGGCACTTAGCCCAGGCTGTGAGTTGGGGAAATCCCCAACTCACAGCAGTGCCAATGCACATGGCTGCCCGACCAGGTAGAAAGCAGGCCATAACGTCTACATGGCCACTTTACCTACCACGGCCTGGGGTGGCGGCGGGGGCTGGGTGCCATGATGGCCGTCATTAGCTTCCATGGCTGCCCATCTGCCAGGGGGGAGGGGGGCCTCCACGGAGCATGGGGGCTGGGGCCGGGCAAACGCATGTCTGTTTGTCGGCCCGGCTGATTTGTTTCCCAGCCGGAGCGACAGTTCCCACCACTGCCCATGGTAGTAGCATGACCTGTCATGTTTGAAAATACTCTATTTGCACTTTCAAGCTCTGTTTGTCAAGAAGTGATTTTGAGCCCGTATTTTAGAAGGGAGAAGAATGAGTCACCTCTGGAGGGGTTTGTCTGTTTGGTTTCCTAGCACTTAGGGAATTAGAGAGGTTTTGATTTTTGTAGCAAAACAATAAAATGTTTTAAGGGTCAAATTTGGATCATTATATATTATTTATATAGCTCTTTTTGTGTTCCAAGTGCTTTAAAATCTTTATCCAGTTCACCCTCACAACAACTCTGAGTTAAGTCATTATTATTCCCATTTTTACCGATGGAGAACTGAGGCTGAGAGACAATGACTACCCAGTGAGATCATAGCTAAGACAGGATTTGAACCTGGTCCATATTCAACACCTTACCTGCTAGACTACACTGACTCCTAAGTAAATAAGGAGTAAAGAAAGTATCCAAAGAACAAGGATCTCTAACAGATAAAAGTTTAAAGAGCTTATTTAGAAAGAGTAAGGATCTAGAGCCAATTATTGATACTGCATCTGGGTGTGGAGAGACTGACTTTGTCGATAGCGGCAGGGCGGCTCACTGAATGCAGCATGGGGGGCAGAGCAGGAGGCCTATCAGAAAAGCAGGAGTTACCTCCCCTAGGAAGAGTTACAAACAGCCAGCTCTTAAGAGAAAAACTAAGGAGGGTACTTTGGAAGGGATTCTCTGGCACTGACCCAAATTAAACCCCTTTGGACAAAAATAATCAAAAGGAAACGAAAGGACGACAGGAAAAGTAGATGTTGCTTTTAGTGCTGAACAAATACTTAGATCTGATGAACCATATTAATCCAGGTTGCACAAAACAGGAAAATATTGAACACTGTTTTTGACAGGGGAAGATTTGGAAAGAGCATGGGAGGCAAACTTTATCACCTTCTTGTTGCTCCTTATCCCCAGACACTCATCATCACAAATGCCTCCTCCTCCCTGGAACTAAACTAAACCTGGGCCCCTGCCACTTCTCCATTTCATGCATGTCTCCCTCTCTCTCCCTAGGGTCCCCTTTCCCTTGCCTTTCTGAGACTGCAGGCCCCTTGGGACAGGGAACCTGTCTCTAACAATGGATTGCAATGTCAGGTCCATTGCTGGTGCAATAGAAATAAATAAATACATGAAATAAATAAATAAAATAGTTAATGCAGATATGACACATTACTGATGTTTTATAAATAATTAACAATAAAATAAAACATAGAAATGGACGTGAATTTGGTCTCCCTGCCCAAATTATACAGATATTATTTAAAAGGTGGTCGTAATCCTGAAACTTTGATACTTGCTTGAAAGTTAACTTTAAACATCGTTCATTTTGTTCTCCGTTAGGTTTTTAATGGTTAAATGGTCACCATGCTATCCATTCCCTGTGGGTCATCCCCAGGCTCCCGACAGGAAAGGGTTTTGTTCCCCAATCCTATCTGGCTAATAGCTGCTAATGGATCGATCTTCCAGAAACTTGTCCAAACCTCTTTTAAACTCAGCTCTAGTACTAGCCCTCACCACAGCCTCTGGCAGTAGAGTCCACAACCCAATTAGACGCTGAGCGAAAAAATACTTTCTTTTATTTGTTTTGAACTTGCCCCCCATGAGTTTCATGGAGTGTCCCTAGTTCTAGTACCCCCACATTAAAACTCATTTGCCATTTAGATGCCTAGGTACCCAGTGTCGTAAGATCCCATTGCAGTTCCTCACAGTCTGCTCATGTTTTAGCTACCTCATTATTTTAGTATCTGCCCTTCCAGTAGAGGCCGGTGTTATTATGATATCTGGCCAAATTTTCGTCGTAGAAGCGCCTTTACTAAGTTTCGTTTCAACGTCTTTGCTTCTGCTTTCCTGGAGGGGCGATATATGAACGCTCCTAGAGAGGACAAGGTTTTGCCCCCTTTGTCCTATTCTGGCTCTGGAGCCTGCGTATGATGTTCCAAGAAGGAAATTTTTGAGATTTGTTCTAGATGTTACTATAAACGCTCCAGAGCTGCTGCTTGTAAAGCTTCTGAGTCCGATTAATTCTGGGATTACGAGTGTCGCTGCATTCTGTGAGTCCCCTATGCAAATCAGGCTCGACAGTCTGTGTTAGGCTGTGGTCCCTTTGGGCTTTGGTTGAGTTCTCTCTCTCTCCCCCATGCAATTTTCCGGTTAAATTGGAGTGTTTCGTTTTTGATTTAGGTTAATTATTTTATTAACTCTCGTATAACGGGGAATTTTTTAGGTTTTACAATATTGTTTCAAGGTTAGTATTTGCCTTGCCTTTGTTTATAAATTAGGCTTGTTTTTTGCCAGGAATTAAATTTTAATATAATTTTATGTATTATGCTGTTTATGGTCATACCTAGTGATATATTTGTATTTTGTTACGTCCATTGGCCAAACAATAAACTCAACTACAACTACTACTACCTTGAATAACTTGGTGTCGTCTGCAAGTTTGATCACCTCACTCAACACCCTTTTCCAAATCATTAAATGAATACATTAAACAGCACTTGTCCCAATACAGATCCCTGAGGCACACCACTTTTTACATCTCTCCATTGTGAAAATGGACCATTTAGTCCAACCCTTTGCTTTCTTTATCTTTTAACCAGTTTCTGATCCATAGTAAGACACTACCTCCTATCCCATGACATATTAATTTTCTCAAGAGTCTCTCATGAGGGACCTTATCAAATGCTTTCTGGAAACCCAGGTACACTATATCGACCGGGTCTCCCTTGTCTGCATGCTTATTTACACCCTCAAAGAATTCCAACATTCACATACAAAATGGCAAAGAGCTAAAGAGAATCTCAAATGTGAATCTGAAGCAGGATTTGGCAATACGTGTCTGATGAACCTTACAAATACACCGCCACGTATGGTGGATAAGTGTCTGGAAACATAATACTACAACTGGAATGTTTTAAAATAAAACCAGGGTTTAGCAATTGTATCTGCACTTTTAAATCAGCAAATTAAACTGGGAGCTATAGCTCTTTATGCAGCAAAGCTATCTTCAGCTTTTTACAATGATGGAGAAATCCCGGCAAAATCAGGATACTGAACAGTTCCATCTGTTAGAGGCTTCAATTTTTCGTTTATAAGGGGGAGGCCAGCCAGGTCAACAAGCCTCTAATCTGACATTCACACACAACATGAAGCATCATAAAACAGAATGAAATGGGTAAGTACGGGAGGACCGAAAAATGAAGGCTTCATCAAATGCTTTTGGTCACATCCAAACAAGCTCACCTGTCAGAACAAGACATAACTGTTCCTCTCGGCAACAATCCACAAACACAGCGTTTTTGCCAACATGAGAGTACGTCACAACTTGCGTCTCCAGATCCCACAGAGCAACTGTCAAGTCTTCATTATCCGTGGAGATAGTGAATAACGCACTAAACCCAGTCACCGATTTACACTCAAGATGCATCGTTTCTTCTGGTCCTCCTAGATGTATAGTCTTCCAGTTTCTTCCCAGATCATTAATATTTAAATAATCTTTCTGTTTTGATTTTGACAGGATGTAGGCAATGTCTAGGGGAATGGATATCTCAGAAGTCTCATGGAATTTAGAATCATAATGTTCTAGGTGGGGGAGATACTGATACCAAGGTAAGTGAATATCACATATCGGATTTGGAGAAAAGGGTCTCTTTGTCATGTTAAATAATGAAGATAAATGTGCCTTCCAGGACCTGTGGGAAGAATGACGCCATTGTGTTAACAAAACATACAAGAGCATACGAAGTGTCAGACTAGGTCAGAGCAATAGTCCATCCAGCCCAGCATCCTGTCTCCGACAGCATCACAGTCACTGCCAGACGGGTCAGACCAATAGTCCATCCAGCCCAGCATCCTGTCTCCGACAGTGTCACAGTCAGTGCCAGACGGGTCAGACCAATAGTCCATCCAGCCCAGCATCCTGTCTCTGACAGTGTCAGTCAGTGCCAGACTGGGTCAGACCAATGGTCCAGCCAGCCCAGCTTCTTGTCTCCAACAGTGTCAGTGCCAGACAGGTCAGACCAATAGTCCATCCAGCCCAGCATCCCGTCTCCAACAGCTGTCATTCTCAGTGGCTTCGGAAGTGCCCAACAGACAATAATGGAGTGATCCATTCCCCTATATCGTCTCCCAGCCCTTCACAGTCAAGAGACTGCATCCCCTGACCTATTTGACCAATAGCCATTTATGGACTTCTCTTCCAAGAATTTATCCAGTCCTTAAGAACATAGTCTTGCCGGACTGGGACCAATGGCCCATCCAGTCCAGCATCCTGTCTCAGGCAGTGCCCATTCTCATTCTCTTTGGAGAAGTACCCAACAGGTTGTAACAGGGCGATACATTCCGTTGTTCACTCCCGGCTCCCGACAGTCAGAGGTTAATGTCCCCCAAGCTACTTGGCTAACAGCCGTTAGTAGACCTCTCCTCCAAGAATGTTTCCAATCTGTGTTACAAGCCAGCTATACGACTGGCATTCACAACATCCTCTGCCATCAAAAATCTCAGATTATCGTAATGAACATTTGTAGGCTTTGTTTCCAGTGGTTAGTATATCATTGACATAATATCAGTTAAGATAGATAATCTATGGTTCCATGGACAAGACTCAATATTTTGGACCACACTCCCAAAATAATCGCAAAACACAGCCACATATTTGAATTCCGGTGGTTTTCTTAATGTAACCATTTATATTAGCTCCTCAGTTTCACCATTGAACATTTTAGAGACAGTGTTTTCTTTCCTCATAAAACTGCCTGATGATTTCATGTCGGACTTACAAATGGGACGTTAGTGCTGAGCAGTGCAAATTAGAATGGTTTAGGACGACACAGTCTTATTATCGCTGGCACTCAGTTAGTCCTTCTGGTGAACTGTATTGATGTCCAAGGAGGACTCAAGGCTGTCATAATGAAAATCCCACACAGGAATGGACCTGAAGTATTCAAAATATTTTAAAGATAAGAACCTGTTTATTCATGTATGCCAAGACAAACATGTCAGAGAGCTGGTAATGAGACATGTCTGTCATCACGAGTATAATTCTGCTTCCTACCCATTTCTCCTAGGGCTAAAAATGAATGTTTCTATGTTTCTCTCTCTCTCACACACACACACACACACACACAGTTAAGCAGAAACCCGGAGAGCGAGGCGGTCCCAAGCCGTTTAGGGCTTTAAAGGTTAACACCAACACCTTGAATTGGGCCCGGAAAACTATCGCCAGCCAGTGCAGAGAACGGAGGACCGGCGTAAATGTGCTTGCGTCGGTCCGACCCAGTCAAGAGACGGACCGCCGCATTCTGCACCAGCTGCAGCTTCCAAACCACCACCAAGGGTAGCCCCACGTAGAGCGCGTTGCAGTAATCCAGTCTCGGGATAATAAAAGCATGGACGACTGTGGCCAGATCCGAGTCCGAGACATACAGCCTAAGCCGACGTACCAGATGTAACTGGCAAAATGCCCCCTTCGCCACAGCTGCCACCTGGACATCGAGATGAAGCTGCGGATCCAGGAGCACCCCCAGAATCCGGACCTGTGAAACCAGGGGTTTCTACAACCGGGCCTCCCCACAACCATCACCTCCATCTTGTCAGGATTTCGTTTCAGGCATCTCACCCTCATTCAATCCCCCACAGTCGACAGACACTGGGGTAAGCACTGAGACTGCCGGGCCTGAGTCAGAAGAAAATGAGTGACGACACTTTACACCAAACTCCCTGAGAACCTCTCCCAAAAGCTGCATGTACACACTGAACAGGAGAGGGGATAGGACGGAACCCTGTGGAACTCCACACGAGGCCCCAGGAGGAAGACGAAAACTCCCCCAGCACCACACGCTGGGGTCTCCCAGCCAGGAAAGAGCAGAACCATTCAAGAACAGTTCTGCTAATCCCTGCCCGGTCCCGCAGCCGAGTCCCCAACAACTCATGATCAACGGTATCAAACACAGCCAAAAGTTCTAATAGGATGAACAGGGTCGAGCGACCTCGGTCCAACTCACAGGAGAGATCGTCAACCATGGTCACAAGTGCAGTCTCTGTGCCATAAACCGGACGGAAGCCCGACTGTGAGGGATCAAGAAAACTGACCTGCTCCAAATGCCCCTGAAGCTGTCAAGCCACCACCCATTCAATAACCTTCCCTAAAAAAGAAAGGTTAGAGACTGGCCGATAACTGGCAAGGGCGCCAACGTCCAAAGATGGCTTCTTGAGTCGGGGCCGCCCCACCGCCTCCTTGAGATAACCCGGCACCCTGCCCTCCCTAAGGGAGGTGTTGACCATCCCCGCCAGCAACGGCCCCAGTGTCTCACGGCTAGCCTTAACTAGCCAGGACGGGCGTGGATCTAACTCACAATAGGTGGCTCGAACAGTCCCAAAAGTATCCCCCTCATCCGAGGGCAACACAGCCTGAAACTCATCCCACAAAGCAGGACAGGACGGGGCTTCTACTGCCTCTGATCCGTCCTCTGCTAAAAAAAACTGCATCAAAACCATGGTGAATTTGAGTGATTTTATCCGCAAAGAAGTCCACAAACAAATCACAGTAAGCTTTTGATTATTCTAAGTCCAGGCGGAGGGAGGCCGGACTGACCAGCCCCCTCACCACCCAGAACAGCTCAGCCGGGCAGGACTTAGCGGACGCAATGAGGGCAGCAAAGAAAACCTTCTTTGCTGTCTGCACCGCAACGGCATAGGTACATAACCAGACTTTATGCCGCAATCAGTCAACTTCAGCACGCGAGTGATGCCACCATTGCTCTAACTGCCGCAGCTCCTCCGTGTACCACAGGGAGCTGCATTGTTGGCACTTCGGGAGTGGACGCCTGGGGGCCACATGGTCAATGGCCTCAGTCAGCACGGAATTCCACACGGACATAAGGCCATCGAGTGAGCGGCCAGCGAGGTCAGAGGAAACATCCCCAAGAGCTATCTGGAACCTTTCTGGTTCCATAAGCCTTCGGGGACGAACCAACCAAACTGGTTCCGCACCCTCCTGGGGGCCAACACGCACCAGGATCTGACTGTCTGGAGCTGGGAGAGAGCAGCAGGGAATGAATCACCCCACTATGACCTGCTGGGTACTTCTCCCAAGCGACCAAGAATGGCTGCTGTCAGAGACAGGAGGCTGGGCTAGATGGACCACTGGTTTGACCCAGTCTGGCACTGACTATGTTCTCCACCCACTGAAGTCAACAACTCAGCTCCCATTGACTTTAATTGCAGAGGATTGTGCCCCTAGTTTCAGAAACAATAATGAAATTCAGCGACACATGAATCTCCGAGATCTATACGTGGTACCACAGTAGCATATCATAGCAGGGATTTTTATTGACCTACCTGTCTGAACAGAATGTAAATTTTGTACGTTTCATACTGTAATCCGAACTAACCAGGTCGTCCTCATCTGTTCCCTCCGGCTGTTTCATGGGAAGATTTTCTAAATTTCTCTTGCAAAGCAAATGTCCAGGATATTCTCTGCAGAGAAAGAGAATTCAGAGCTTGCCTTCTCCAAATTGGTTATGAACACTAATTTTGAAGTACAAATGTTCATACTTATTTTGCTATTAACAAAGCCAAAGTTGGCATTAAATATCGAGTTTCAGTCCAGAATGATCCACCAAATCTCGTATGGCAGGCCCCACTAAGGCCCACTGTACCACCCTATACTGTACCACCATACACTGTACCACCCCTATATAACATCCAGAGTCCTAGAGAAGATTCAAACAATACAGCAGAAACCCCTTTTCTGGACACCTCAGGGGACATACTTTTGTCCAGAATAGAGGGGGGGTCTGGATAAGCAGGTTTCTAATGTAACAGTGACACTGTATTTGAGAGCTGTGGGAGATAGACATGCCCAGAATAAGGAAGGATCCAGATTCCAGAGGTTCATACACAAGGATTATTTTCTAACTCAATTTGCTGAACATTTGCTGAAGCAACTATATCATCAAATTCCAAAAATGTAAGGTTTCTTAGCACACTTTCCTTTACATTTTAGGCCCAGTCCAGCCCACTGGGAATTCTGATCTTGACTTCAAGAGGCACAAGATTGGGAAACAATTTAAGATTATAATTAGCTTGCCCGATTAAATGTATATTTTAGAATTTGCAGTTAATATACCTGAAGTATGCATTCAGGTCAAGAGCAATGGCCGAGCTGGAGCAGTCTACGATCACAGCAAGGCCGAGATCCTGGGACACTCTGAGGGAAGTAAGTGCAGATACGACGGACACGTTATTCCACTCATCTTGCCGGTTTGCTTGGTAGAGACCAACATCAACGTGTGCTAGGTAGGCACCGTTTACTGAGTCAAACATATCTATACATCAGTGTCAAAGAAAGCGACAGGTTCACATTGCCTCCCCGACACAGGATGCAGCGTACACAGGGACTCTGATCTTTGTCTCTGTCACTCCTTATAAACCATAAGGGATCTGTAAAACTACCTGGGAAGGCATTTTAAAAAATATGTGCAAACTTCAATGGTACCATAAAGCGACCCGCAACTCATCTGCGGTTAAGAATTCCTGCTTCAATTTATTATTTGGCATAAAGTGGACAGGACTGTATAACTTTATTACAAAAGAAAATTTATTTGGATCTAAATTAAGCTAACAGCTTGGAAAGCAAGCACCTGTCATACTGCCAAGACTTGCCTTTGCCACTAGAGTCTAAGAGGTTCCCTTCTACAGAGCTCTGAACAAAAGTGGCCCGCAGAGAGGCCACACGTAGTTCCTGAACTCTAGCGTTCTGTACTGAAACGAGAAGCTGTATGTCATGCCACCGTGGACCTAATCCTGGACACACCAGTGTGCAAAGCAAACATTCTTACCCATGTTGTCCCACCGATTCCAATGGCACCGTGCAGCAGGAGGACTGAAAGGAGAACCCATGTCAAATCTGCAGTACTCGTTTCAAACCAAAAATCTCAGGTGCTTTTTAGTACCTGAAAAGGTATTTGATCAAGTACCAGAATGATCAAAATACCGATTTTGTCCTGAAATTCTGACTTGTGCCCCTGAAGTGGGGATTTTTCGTTGGTTTTTGTTTGTTTGTTTGAGTTTCTAAGTAATTTTAGATACTTCAAAACCCCCTAAACCAGAACATCGGTTTTCTGGGTACTTGAAAACAATCGAGTTCCAAGTCCAATGCCCAAAATTGTGCTCAAAAGTTTGGGTATTGCCCACGGGTAGCGAATAAGGTACCCATTTCAGTTTTTCTATGCAAATGTGTTTACAGAGCTGGGGCCCAGGCCAGTTAAATGGACGGTAAAGGCAAATTTTCGAGAGGCCTGTGTTTGATCTGGAAATGATTTTGAGGACCAGAACAACTATCCAGCCTTCTTCCTGACAGCACGTCCAGGTCATTTATATCAGGAGACAGGCTCCTCTACAAGGATACACATCCAGCCCGATTTATCTAACAAAAACAGAATCCCTCTGAAAAAGGTCACGTCGGATATCCTTTCCAAAGCTTGTGGTGACAGATCCAGGATAAAGCACTCGCGAGCTTCTTCTTCCGTATCTCCTCCAGGAAAAGCAAGATGCAGAACAATGAAGTTGTTGAGCAGCAATAAGGTTGCGCCATTTTTAAATGACAGTATCTTCACAGAGGTTAACGAAGGCAGACCTGCACAATCAGACAAAGGACATTTCCAGCTGATGGTCAAATATCCCGATACTAACAGCAGCACGCACACACGCATAGCATAAAAAGAAAACAACAAAGTGGCCTAGGCAGAATGACTTAACTAAAATTACATTTGAATTCAGCAGGCACTAAAAATAATGGTTATTAATTTTAAAAATAAAATACTTTAGCAAAAGAAGCTCCGTGCATGCATTTTAAAAAACAAAGTGTTCACATATGAAGACCCGATCCTACAGAGACGGAGCTCGGTTCTGCAAGGACTTATGGCTGTATGATGTCGTAAACTCTGGGGCTAGTCCTACTGGGGTTCACTGGGACTACTTAAAGCGCATAAAAGTTAAGGACGTACCAAGGTTTTTGCAACACCAAGGTCTTAGGCATGTGCTTAACCCTTCGGCGGATCGGGATCTAAATTTGAAGCACAGTCCACCCTCTGGAAATACGTGCACATCAGCAAAGTACCAAAATGAGTTAACGTGCACCAGGAGAGGTGAGGGATTTAGGTCACTCATCTTTCCCCCTACTTTTGTTACACCATAATCTTTTCTCCATAGAAGTTATTTTAATTGAACTTGAGTGGCCTGCATGTCCCTGCCGTTCAACACACCCACTGGCATTTGCTGATGACACGATAAATTGTGTTCCAAACTCCTCTACCAAGCTATGCTTTCCATGTTAAAAGCAAGGGAATGAAACTATTTCATGCACACACAAGGACCAATACCTGGAAACTTTATTCATTCTATAGTCAGAGCATGATGAGGCCCCAAATAAACAAAATGTCCCTGTTTTGGATAAATTAAACATACTCACTAATATTTTTACGTTCAGAAAGCCTTCTAAGTGTATCTTCATTACAGCTGTACAAAGCACTTGCCTCACATCGTCCATCCTCTACATTCAGTTCATAGAGAAACAGTTCATTACTTTTACTAAGAGCCAGGAGTTTAAAGTGGTCTGCTGGCAGATCATTATTTTTTTCATTCTCCCACATGAACCTAGGGAAACAAAGTTGAATACAGCAGTTTATTCATAGTCTTCTGAACTTTCTAGCTTCAATGCATTCCATGGTTTTAAGCAAATTACAAAAGAAGATTAAAAAAACATCCAGTGGTTTGGTTCACTCACACACATGCAAAATTGGGAAACTAACCCTGGTTCTAACAGCACTTGCATGCAAGAACTACTCACACACAAGTAGTCGCAGGACAGGGAATTTAGCAGAGAAGGGTGAAAGTGACATACAAAGTGCTGTCGAAAATCCAAACTAAAAACAATGGAATAAAAATATTTTCTCCCCATAATAGCCTTCTGTTACAGTAAATACAAATATTAGCTTTAAAAATCCCTAAACTTTCAGAGATCAGTGCCCTTTTTAAACAAACAAACTCCCTTTAATTACTTTCAGAGTTTAGTGCCCTTTTTACACAAACAAACAAACAAACTCCCCTTAATTTTAAGGCAGTTTTAAAGACGTCTCTCATTCCCCTAAGATACAAGCAGTGCTTTTAGTGTTCGGCAGAGTTTTCAAAGCCACATGTATAAATTAATCCGTCATGGGATAGCACCTGCATTAGCAGTTAGCATGGGCAGGAATCCCATTTGTTTCAGCGTGACTTATTGTGACTTAATCCACGCTTATGTCACGTGTCATAAGGGCTTTTGACCTCATGTGATCATGTTATCTATCACTCACAGAAAGCATGTGACTTATAGATCTCAGAGATTCCCCCACAAGGGATCATGCCCCTAAGCTTCTTTCGTTTATTCAGCCCTGGCTGTCATCTTTTAAAGTTGGCCTCAGAGGACACAGTACACTTGCATCATTCTGGATTGATGACCCATCACACTGTTACCCAGAAAAAAAGTCCCATCTCACTGCTCCAAAAACAAGAGAACACAGCATGGCCCAGCAAAACTACACAGCACAAAAACGTGGCTATGTCACAACACAGCCCCACTCGGTAGTACAAAATGATGTCGTGGAACAAGACACCACGAGAAAAGCCATATGGGCTTGGACCACCCAGCCTTGCAGGCTGTCTCCAACAGCGACCAACATGAGACAGTGCAGAGGAAATACATATGAGAATCTACAGACCAACGTATGGATTGATCTGTCTTGACAGTCACTCCTAAATTCCAGCCTATCCAAGTGCTTAGGGACACACACACACAAGCATGAGGCTGTATTTTCTAACCATCCCAAATAGCTGACCTGTAGATGATCCTTCCACCCTGCAATCCCAGAGCTTAGGGAAGCCATAAGAACAAGCTCATGCCCCAGTGGTTTGGCAAAGCTTTTTTTGTCTGTGCAATCCCATTTTGAGGCTTTAAAATACTCTTGTGTTCCCGAACAGCAACGATAACAAGCAAAGGATATTAGACCTCATTCCAGACAGCGACTCCATGTACAAATACCATGATCGCTTACGGGGGCGCTGACACTTTGGGAACCTCAATTCGGTCCCCTGGCCGATCCATGTAGCACAGCTGCTGATGGTCCTGACATCCAGCAACTCCAGAAGGTCAGAGACACCCCAAGAATGAGCTTGTCCAGAATGAGCTTGTCCATAATACAAGCTCATTCTTGTCCAGAAAGCAGGTCATGGTTCTTCCTCTGCCATTTCTATCCCCCCGTTTGTCAATTCTACTACAGACCCTGCTCTTCAAGAGGTATACCACACAAATCACACACATTTTTAATGCCAACATTACAGAACCCCACTGACCGTATGCAAGGAATATCTTTTTTTTGTTTTCAAGCATAAAAAAAGAATTGAAAAACGAGTAACAAGAAATGAGTGTCACCTCCCACTAGGAACAAAACCCCCTCCACCCTCGTCACTAGTGCTGTTCCAGAGATACTGACATTTGGGAGTGACTGGGGCACTGGTTTTCAAGCATTTTTTATGTGCGTCCCCCTAGAAATTGAGGCCCTCCCCCAAAAGTACCAAACACCTCGTTCCCTCCCTTTATTCCTCTCCCCCTCCTATTGCGTTCCCCCCCTTGTTCCTAGACTCTCTCCCCACTCTTATTTTGGAGACTCCCCCTAACTCAGTAAGATTTGCATCTAGCTATTTGCCATCTGCAGGTCCTTCGGAAGCCTTTCCCCAGAATGCCTCCTGAACCCCACCGGGGGAGGCTGCACCCCAGTGTGAAGACTGGGGGATCCCAGTGTGGGGGGGCTTCACCCCAGTGTGAGGACTAGGGGACCCCATGTGGGGGGGCTGCACCCCAGTGAGGACTAGGGGACCCCCTGTGTGGGGGGGCTGCACCCCCATCTGAGAACTGGGGGATTCCCTGTGTATGGGGGGGCTGCACCCCAGTGAGGACTGGGGGATCCCCTGTGTATGGGGGGGCTGCACCCCAGTGTGAGGAATGGGGGATCCCATGTATGGGGGGGCTGCACCCCAGTCCGAGGACTAAGGGACCCCGTGTGGGGGGCTGCACCCCAGTCCGAGGACTAAGGGACCCCGTGGGGGGGGCTGCACCCCAGTCTGAGGACTAAGGGACCCCCTGTGTGGGGGGCTGCACCCCAGTGTGAGGACTAGGGGACCCCCTGTGTGGGGGGGCTGCACCCCAGTGTGAGTACTGGGGATCCCCTGTGGGGGGGCTGCACCCCAGTGTGAGGACTAGGGGATCCCCTGTGGGGGGGCTGCACCCCTGTCTGGGGGACCCCCTGTGTGGGGGGGCTGCACCCCAGTGTGAGGACTAACCCCCTGTGTGGGGGGGCTGCACCCCAGTGTGAGGACTAACCCCCTGTGGGGGGGCTGCACCCCAGTGTGAGGACTAACCCCCTGTGGGGGGGCTGCACCCCAGTGTGAGGACTAGGGGACCCCCTGTGGGGGGGGCTGCACCCCAGTGTGAGGACTGGGGGACCCCCTGTGGGGGGGCTGCACCCCAGTGTGAGGTCTGGGGGACCCCCCCCCTTGCATGACCCCCTTTAGGGGCAGTCCCGATCCCGTGTCCATGCTGGGGAGCGGGGCCCCGGGCCGGACGCAGGGCACTTACTCCGTCCAGGCTCCTGGCAGCAGGAGGCTGGGGCTGCCCTGGCCCCTGAGGGGCCTGACGCGCAGCTGCCCAAGGGCTCCCCGGCTCCCCAGCGCATCCTGGCCCCTGCAGAGCTTGGCCTGGTCGGGGGGCCCCTCCGAGGGGGGGCCGAGGGGCACCAGCAGCACCCGCAGCGCCCCTTCCATCCTCCGGCAGCCTCCGCCTCCTCACAGCCCGGGACCACACGCCGCCATCTTGGAGATGGACACTTCCCCACAACAAGGAAGGGGGCATTTACGCCCCCCCCCCAGAGACTACAACTCCCAGAATGCCACATTCCATTCTGGCCATAGGCCTGAGTAGCACAAAGGAGGGCATTGCATGCTGGGATGGGTAGTCTCTTTTTTTGAAGACCCGGCTGCCCAGGGTCGAGGGAGCACTGATTGATGGGAATTGTAGTCTTTTTATGGGCCAGGCTTGAGTTTCACTGGGCATGCGCCGGTCTAGGAGGGCTTGTGCTTTACAGTGATCAGAGCATTTCAGACCTTTTCCATCCCAGGAGCCGCTGTGAAAATCAGAACCGGTTCTGAGGGCTGCATGCCATGCAAAGCGAGGGTGGGGGAGTGTGAAGGGCATCATGGATCTGTCCCCCATCCTTGTATGAACTCCTCATCTCTGCTCCCAGTGAGCTCAGTTTTTCACTGGTTGGGTCACACAAAAATATGCCACCAGCTGCATTTGACCTGGGGCCTGCATTTGGCCTGGAGTAGATCCATGGATCTCTCTATATGGGACCTTAATTGGATTAAAAGTAACAGAACGTTGCCTGGTGCTGGAATTATTATTTGAAATAGTCTCCTATACTGGGCAGAATTTGAGTGATCCTTGCAAATGCACCTATGCATGATGCCACAGTAACCTGGAGACAGATTCAGCTAGTGCCAGTGACATCAATAATTAAACCCTGGCAGAATAGGGGCCACAATCGCTTGAGGGTGAAGTCTTGAAAGTTCAGTGCTGCCCCTCCCACTTCCTCATATTTGGGACATTAGAATAGAATGTTTCTCGGTTTCTGTCTCATTCTGTATCAGTGGCTGCTCAGTTTTCCCTCTCTGGGGCTTAGACTGAACTTTGAGCTTCCTGATTATTCTGCTATCAGTTTGTGGTGACTTTATTTTTTTTTTATTTGGTGAGAATCTGTCTTATATTTACACATTTCACTGCAATGAGGTAATCTGAGTGCAGTAGGCGTGTGGGGATCTATAGCAAACCAGCTTGTTGCTAGTTTGATCTGTTTTTTCCTAACGATTCATATATTGCTGCTTTAGTTGCTGTTTTAGCAATTTGACCACCTTTCAAAGAGTGTATTTTATTTGTTTACCAACCCACCCTTGTTCAGGGTGTTTGTTTAACTCAGGGAGCACTGGAATATGAGTGGATTGTGAGAGGAGAAGTTGATCTTTTATGCAGGTTTCACTCCTACGTAGGGTAGCTGTTCCACACATGCACATTGATTTACTAAGTCCTTAACTTGCTTGTAGGTTGGTATCATTCAGATGTTATGCAACAGCATTCAGGAATAAAGAGGAAGTATGTACTCCAGAATAACCAGGAGCAAAAATATTTTCCTCTGCTTTCTAAAAATTCCCAAAGTACCTTGAAAAGTGAACCCTTTCCATTTTTGGCCAGTTTACGAATCATTTGCAGGCTGCAACATACGTTCTTACGGAAGGCACCCTGGAATTAATCTCAGAAATGACACAGCCACTGGGGGCAGATGACTGGGATACCGAAATTGGTTTATGAGTGTTGTGTGAAAGATACTGAAGTGAGTTATTAAAACCTGAATAATTGCATATCGACTTTGATAAATTGGTTTTGTTTTGTTTGTGTGAATGTGGTTTCTAAAGGGTAAGCATTGCAGATTTACTCCTGGGTCACCCCCTACTTAAGCCACCTGCCCCACCCACACTTTTACTGTTGTGAGCCGCAGTTCCTTTATGTGAGTCCTCATACTGCCTCATTGTTGAGGATCCCTTTCTCCCCTGTAACTAAGCTAAGCATGTGAAGCTGCAGCTTCTTAACTTCATGACTATATCCCCCTACCCGCGTCTCCCTTCCCTTGCTCATGCTAGATTGTAAACCCGGTAATCTTGTTCATACGACAAGGGCCCACAGAGCAGAGTTTTCGGTTGCTGCCCCTATGTTATGGAATTCCCTTCCTAGTTTTCCCAGAGGTCCGTCAGAGCCAGAGCATTTTCTGGAGGCCGGCAAAACGGCCTCTTTAGCAAAGCATTTGGGGGGCAGGGTTAGGGGTCGAGGTGGGAGGGTGTAGGGGTGAAGGTGGTTTTGTTTTTTAAATTTTGTTTTACTGCTGTGTGTTTTTATTATGTAAGCCGCCCTGAGCCTCTGCAGGATAAATAATGGGAATTTTATTTGGTTTTAACTGTGTCCCTTTTAAAAATGGTATTGTGAGCTGTCCCTAAAGCCGCAGGAAAGGGCGGGCTATCAATCAATATACAGAAATCAGAAATCTAACCGAGAACTCTGGGTTGGGGGTTTCTAGGGAATGTTTTCTTTTTAATATAATTTTATAGGCTTTTTTAATGTCATGTACTTCGGGCTTTATATTGCAACCTGCCCTGACCCTGAGGGGAAGGGTGGGATATAAATTTAAATAAATAAATAAATATAAACTATTAATAATAAAATAAATAATAATTAATAATAAAACTCCCAACCCCTCTGTCCTTAATCCCCAGGGTCACCCCATGGGGGAGCCCCAATGGCTCCAAGCCCCGCCCCCGGGGCCCTAGCCCCGCCCCCTCAGCCTGGGGCCCCGCCCCCCGGAAGCGGTCGGGGGCCGATGGCGGCGGTGTCGGGCCGCGGGGATGTCGCTGTTCCCGGGGCTGCTGTTGCGGGCGCTGCGGCGGCTGCCCGGGCTGCGTAGCGAGTGCCATGCCCCGGCGGGGACCCGGCACCATCAGCGGCGGCGGGAAGAGGAGCCGGAGCGGGCGGCCATGGAGCAGGACCGAGCCATGGAGGTGTACGGTGTGTGCGCGCGCATGCTTGCGTGGGGTGTGTGCAGTCTGGGGGGGGGAA
>QEPC01002454.1:1244274-1256154 GCA_003113815.1 Sphenodon punctatus
CTCTGGGGGGGAATGGGGGCTGGGGAGGGCTCTGGGGGGGAATGGGGGCTGGGGGGAATGGGGGGGAAGGAGTGCAGTCTATGGAGGGAATGGGGGGGAAGGAGTGCAGTCTATGGGGGCAGTGCCCTGTAGGGGGTGGGGGTGCCCTGAGATCTAGGTTGGGGGAGCCGGAGTATTCATGGTGGCCAGGGGGAGCGGTGCTGTGGGGTTAGGGGAGTGGTGTCCTGGGTGGTGGGTGCTCCGGGATATGGGAAATGGTTCCCTGTGTGGCTGGCATGTTTGGTGGGGTCAGGGGAGTGGTGCCCTGTGGCGTTGGGAAGGCTGGGTGTTCCCAAGGTTTGTAGAAGCAGCGCCCCAGGCCAGGAGTGGTTTGCCGTGTACTAAGGTGGGCAAGGGATCCGCGCCCTTGGCAGTAGAGTGGGGTTGGTTGGTTTTAGGGCAGAGGAGACCGGTCTTGAGGCTGGAATATGTAACGTTGGGGCACTTTTTCACATCCGGCTGACTTTCCTACATGGATCCTAGCATGAGGACAGCTTGAGCAACTGGACTTCAAACACGTTTTTGCTAAATCAGGGTCATTCAGTGCTTTGACCAGGCCCATAGCTAAGATGGGGGTGGGGGGGCTACAGTGGGCGCTGCCCTTCTGTAAATCCCCCCGCCCCCAAGTGTTATATGAACAATAATCTCTGCTCCGCTAACCATGGTCCAGCCCAAATGGGCAAGTTGGCTATCCTAGAATGAAAGTTATAATTTTAAAAGTTCATTGGTTGTGGAAGTGTGAGCAGAGTTAATCAGTGACTTGGGCCACCCTTGTTCTTGAAACTTCGAAATCCTTGACTACTTCATCAAGAACCCCACTGCTGCTTGAGGAGTGTTAGCGGAACCCAAATCCATGGTTACTTCTTTGCAACCTGAAACGCAGGAGGGTTTTATATTGGTTGCTGGGGCACAGTGGCACCTGTAAGAAGACAGCGTTCTCTAAAGCTGAAACAGACAAAATCATGGAAGTTTCCAATAATATTTACGGTAGTTGTTTAAAACTGTCACCTTTTACCAGCTTCGCCTAGGCAGGGCCACAACGCACAAACGCAGACCTGTTTAACGCTAGATACAGTAGCGTGTCTTGTGTTTCAAGACTGCATTTCTCTCTCTGATGCTAGACAAAACTATTGCTACTGTTTTTTAACATTTTTCTTTTGACAGTGCTCTGCCGTTCAGCATTTTGTTTTTAGTTGGTTTCCCCTCTTTTGCCAAAATATAGTTAATCTTTTGCTACCTCTCTCTCCTAATGAATTGCAGCTAGTCACTGTTTGAATGCCTAGATAAGCAGCATATCTGCCGGAGCAGAAACCTGGAGGTCAGGAGTTCTGTTTCCCACCCGTGGCTCTGCTACTGAATTGCTGAATTATCTCATCTGCCTGTATCTTAGTTTTTCCCCTTTATGAAATAACAGCTACCCAACAGGCTGAATTAGCGTTTGTAATAGGGGTGCAATTTGATTCGCATATTCTAGCTTTTCTCTGTGAAAATCGGGGTTCTCAGCTTGTTCTTGCAAACAAGAATGAGCTGAGAATTATCCGGATTATCATTGAGAATCTTGCAAACAGCCTTCTCCCAGCCCAAGCCCTTTCTGACTCGTCTGGCCTGCCTCTCCGAGTCAGGGGCTGCTCCGGCTACTGCTCTGGGACTGCGCTCTTCTCTGCGGGGGCTTTGGGGGAATTGAGGAGGCAACGTCATGGCTTGGAATTTTTTTTTAAAAACCAACATGCACAGCCCTTTTCTGAAACAGCACCGAGTGCTACTGCCATTTTGGAAAAAAACAGCTGTTCTGCGCATGTGCGAGCAGGGCCATGTATGTGCAGAACAAGCTGCCTCTTTCCAAAAAGGCAGCCATGCTGCTGGCGCCATTTTGGAAAAGGGTTGCGCATGTGCAGAACAGCCCTAGTGGCCATTTTGTGTATGTGCAGTGATTTATTTATTTTTGTTTGTAAATCATTTACACATGATTTATTTTTCTTTTATTTTTTGCAAGGTACCTTGCGAGATTTCATACTGTGGCTGAGATCTGGGTGAGATTCTAATTTCATCCCTAGCTTGTAAAGTACTCTGAAACTTTGGAAACGGACAAAATTTAATAAAGATAGTGCAGCAGTTTCAAGGTAAAAACTAGTCCGCAAGAAAAAAAATTATCAAAGAATTTATTGTGGAATATGTAGTATGTTTGCAAGCGACTTCAGTAGCAGTGTCTCCTGCTGAATATTTTGCAACAACTGAGCAGAGGATTGTCTGCAGTACTTGGTTCTGCTTTGGAAACTTCCATCTTTGTGTCACAATAACAGTTTGCTTTACAAACATTGGATTTCATTGTTGCAGCACTCCTCCTGTGACTCCTGCACATTAGTTTATGTTCCATGCAAATTGAAGTGTAGTACTTCATTACTTTATTTTTTCCAGTGACTTTTAAGAGACTCACTGTGTGGATTTCAATGCATATTGCATTGAGTCTATTAGGCTGCTTTTAGACGTGAGCGGCGAACACGCTGCATGTAAATATCCCACCTGTGGGATTTAGACGTGACATTTTGCGTGCTAAAGCCGGTTGTGCATTCTTTTACAGCCGCAAATTAAACACCTCGATGTCAAGATATTTAATTAGCTCCTTTTAAAATAATGTGCAACTGGCTTTAACGCACAAAATGTCACGTCTAAATCCCACAGGCGGGATATTTACATGCAGCGTGATTTTTATGCAGCGTGTTCGCCGCGCACGTCTAAAACTGCCCTAAGCATTCCAGAGTGCGTATATTGGGGCTGTAGGACGTTGGTTTGGAGAGCTACTTTAGCATTGCATGTATTTGAAAGAATTACCAGTGAAACTAATTTCACCTGCTTGCAGAGTGAAAACTGCTTAAATTGTTGGCAGATACAAGGATAATACCCATTGGTCCAATTGTATAGTGGACTAATATAAACTAATGTTGATTACAGACCAATATAATTTGCTCCCATGTGCTGTATTTCCAAAAGCTATTGCATCTGAGGCTTCCCCTTCCACTCCTCCAAGCTGGTGTAGCTGGATTAATGTACTGTTTCTTCACTGAGGAACTCTTCTCCTTCACGGTAGTTTCAGCCCCTAAGGCAGGAGTGGCCAGATCTCTGGTGTACGTGATCCAGTTGATCTAAATGTCAACCTCGGGTGATCTTGGGACCCATTTGGTATGCCAGGCCAGGACCTCTCCTGCTGACTTCCACTTCTAGTACATCTCAACCCATTTCTTCCCTGGGGACACCAGACTCATCATTCTCCTCTCCAGAGTTGATCTCCGAGAGGCTGGTCTCCCACCTCACCCTGTGATCTACTGAAGACTACCTTGTGATCTACCAAATAGATCGTGATCTATCTCTCGGCTATACCTGCCCTGAGGTGAGGCCCTGTCTAGAAAATGAGCAGTGGAGGTGTTGGAAATCCATTTCCCACGGCAGCGACTAGTTGGCATGCAGAATTCACCAAAAACAGAACTGTCTGACACTCTTCTCTACGGTTCTGTTGTAGACCTCTCGGAAGGAGGCTTGCAGTGTTGACTGCAGCTCACCATGGATAAGTGTTCCTTAGCAAATAAAGTATTTTGCTGCTCCTGCCTGTCTACGTGAAGTTACCAGACATAACAATACCCATGTGTCCAGCCTCCCCGTGATGAAATCGATGGCGTCCCCCATTATGCGTAGCCCTTTGTACGCATGTTAATGTGTTCACACGTGTGAGTGACTCCCCGCTAGCCCCCTCAACCCAGCGTGGGTAGAAGCTCTTCTGATGTTTGCCTGCTCTTCAGTTGTAGGATTTGCTGCAAATTAAAACCTGGAAGAAACACTTTTTTCCTGCACTGCGAAGTCTGTTTTTGATATTAGAGGGATACATAGCTTTATAAAAATACACACATTCATTAGTTGTTATTTTAGAGCTGTTGATTAAGACCAGAGTTTTCAGAAACACTTTAACTCAAATGCCCAAGTCTCCTTGTAATCCATTGGGCGCTTGCAGAGCTCCCTTGGGCCTTTTTGAGCATATGAGTTTTAAATATTCAGTCTAAGCACCTGTTTTTGTCTAATTTCAACAGTTTTGTAAATTAATGTCTGGTAGGACTTGGTACTTCCACAGTGTCTGTCGAGTGCCTTTCCTCTGCAAAACATTTCAAGTGCATTCATTCTGTTTTGTGTAGCTGCGTGAGCATTGCCATTTGTAAGCAGAAATGTTTGAAGGCACAACTATGTGCAAGGAATTGCACGTGCACCACAAGGCCAGACTGAAGCCTCTGTTGCAAACACTGCCATGTGGAAGGCACTCTGACTCAAATGTTTTGATCAGAAGGCTGTTGACTGCGGCTCACCATGGAAGCAAAGTAGTTCACATGATGTCTTTTAGTGAACCAACTTCTGATGGTGAGAGTGTGCTAAAATTGGTCCAATAAAACACGTCGTTTGAACTACTTTATCTCTGTCGCTTACATTTGGAATCGACACATTCTCTAGACACTTATTAGCTTCTGGATGAGTCCTCTGGATACTCTTGCTAATAAGAGTTCCTGTATGACAGTGAAGTAAATTTAAAATATTATTTTGATTAAAATTCTTTACATTGAGACAGCCCCCCTGTGGTCAGCTTATCAGTTTAAAAAAATTAGTTTTAACTTTTCATATACTAGGGAGCAGTATGTGAGCAAGTTAAGGTGTACTTTACTTCTAGTAGTATTTCTTTCTGTTAAGGTGTTAACCTTCTGGTGTACTGTTATGTTACAGAGCTTACATTCGGTATAAAAGATGTACAAATAGCAAGTTACTCCTGTCATACTAAAAAACTAGGAAAATACAAAAGAGAAAATAGTTCAAAATTACTTTGTAAGTAACTTTCCTACTTCCTCCTTTTCCTATCCTGAGCATTTTTGATACTTCATTGTTGCTTCTCTTTACAATCTATTAACAGCTAGCGCCTTCAGCGCACACTGATTCAGTGAAGAAAACATTAATATTGATTTACATCCCACCCTATCCTGAGGGCTCAGGGCAGTTGATCCTTAAAAACAACGCACAAAATTGATGAACAAAGATGCAATAAAAATGAATATAAAGCCTGCCCCCAACCTAGCTTCCTGCCAAACGAAAGGTCTAACGTTGCCTCCAGAAAATTCTCTGGCTTGGACATGGGTGAATCTCAAGGGGAAGGGAGTTCCAAAGTTATGGAGCAGCCCCTAAGAACACTTCCCTGTGCCGTCTCGGAGTGGTCTTGGTGCACAGATGGAATTACCAAGAGGTCCGTCTCACCTGAGGCGTGTGCCAGCACCAAGCAACGCCGAGTTACACAAGATAGGGACTTTGCCTTTCTCTTCTATAAAGCACCATTATAGAATAAATGTACTACAATTTGGTCATTGCTAAATGGCAGATGTGTGTTAAAATTTTAAGCCATTGAATTGGGGCTTTATTTATTTCCATTTCTATCTCGCCCTATCACTTAGGGGCTACAAAGCGACATTAGGCATTCCTTGAGATATGCAGGGCTTCCTCCCTACATTATTGTGGGTGGGGACTGCGTGGACTGAACCCAGACTCCAGCGGGATGTCATCTTGTTGTTAACAACCTGTGTTACTCGTGCTATGTTTTCCCAGACCTGTATTGGATAATTAATGTGGGCTGAACTCCATGTCGTTCAAACTTGTACATGTCAAAAAGAGTGGAACCCCCTGTGAGTTGTTGTAATTATGGGACCAGGGCCCCACTGTATAGACATGAGTTAAAAACAATATAAAGTTCAAACCATATTCTAAGGGAAGACTCGAGTTCCTGGGGTTGGGTCGTTGACGTAACTCTGCAGAGTTGACACTTCACCTCCATATAGCAAACTGCTAGATTATTTGGTCCCAAACTGTAGAAAAGCTTCCTATGTTATGTAGATGAGTAGACATGGTCAACGAAGGTGAAATACTTACATGCGAGAGGCCTCTCCAACTATCAGGTTCTTGGTCGTGCTGGGAAAACGAGACAGCAAGATGTTTCTGTATCTCAGACTTGTGCTGGGAAGGAGAACGACAAGATAACGATGACACCGCGGAGTGTCTTGAAAGCCAGTGTCATTTTTCTAATGCTCCAGTTTGAAGAGGCTCTTTCTGGTATCTTCCCTTTTTCTTCAGATATAATTCGAACTATCCGTGACCCGGAGAAACCCAACACTTTAGAAGAACTGGACGTGGTAACGGAAAGCTGCGTTGACGTGCATGAGATAGGAGAGGATGAATATCTGGTTATCATCAGGTTTACGCCGACAGTACCTCATTGCTCTCTGGCTACCCTCATTGGTAAGATTTGCTGCTTTGACGGGAAATTCTAGACACAGCAGTCAAAAGCGCTGCAGTAGCTTGCATTGAATGGGTTGCACCGTGGGAAAATATTCTCTAGATCAGTGTCTTCCAACCTTTTGATACAACAGGTTGATTTCATGGCTTCCTAAAACAATAATAATAATTAACAATAACAATATTATATATTTATATAGCAGTATCAATGTACCTGGTGCTTTACAGTCAACGATTACGTACAGGTCCCTGCCCCAGGGGTCTTATAATCTAAAAGACAAAGGAGGGGAGAAGAAGGGAGACATCCAAGACATTGCAGGTGCTTAGCTTAGTTGAGCTGAAATTAGTTTAAAATGTGGTGGACCATCCACCTAAGATAAGGAGTGCCTGGTGGGGGGAGGTTGTGTGTTATTTCGGAGAGCATTTTTCAGTGTTGCCTTGTGCCACTCTGGGCACAGATTTTGTGCTCTGCAGAGCTTCCCCCGGAATAATGGTTCCTGCTCTGTTAAGAGATCGGAGAAGAAAGACCGGGCTTCTGCCTTCAACTGCATGGTTTCAGAGTTGGAAGTTCTTTCATTTTTAAAGAGAAGTGAAACAATTGACTGGCTTGAGTTTGTTTCTGACGTTTCCCTGTCCTAGAGCGCTTGTGAAATATGAGTGACTTCCCTCACTTTATCCCAGTTCCTCATTCTGTTTATAAAATCATGGGTGCAGTAGAATGAATAAGTAGGGAGCGGTTATTTACCCTCTCAAATACTACTAGAACTACGGGACGCTCCATGAAACTAACCGGCAACAATTTGAAAACAAAGTATTTTTTTCACTTGGTGCACAATTAACTTGTGGACTTTGTGGCGGAGGAGGGGGTCAAGGCCAGTAGTCGAGTAGGATTGGATATTTCCCTGGAGGGTAGGTCCATGAACAGCTGTTAGCGAAGTAGGTTTGGGGGAGGTAACCTCTGACTGTCGAGAGCTGGAAGTGAAGGATAGGGAATGGTTCGCCCTAGTGTGACCTGTTGGGTATTTCTCCCAAGAGATTGGCCTCTGTCAGAGACAGGATGCTGGGCTGGACGGACCATTGGCCTGACCCAGTCTGGCACTCGTTATGTTCTTAGAACAGTCTTGCAGCATCTGTCTAAGCAGCTAGTTTGTCAATTCAAGAAATACCTACACTGGTTTCTGTGGCGTAGAGATTGCCCCCAAATGGGTTGGGATCAGCTTGTCCGAGAGACTCCCTCTCCCTCTAGCGCAGTCAGTGGCAGCCTGCGCTGATGTATCAAAGGGGGTGGCTGGAAGGGTGTTCTCTACCCGTCGGTCAGAAATAACCTCTCGATGCGGTAATTTAAAATAACCGGCCGGAGCCTGAGCCCCCGGGAACGGTGTTTACTCTGCATTGAACCGGGAGCGTGAACTGGTGAGATGTGAGGGTTTTGCCGTCAGAGCCGCAGCTGAGAGGGCGGCACCCGTTACTTCTGTACGTGAGGGGCTGTTGTGCGGTTGGGTCTGTAGTTCATTTCCACATGCCCGGACAGGACCAGCTCTGCCGTAGCCCCCTGCCTCCCAAGAATTACCAATGCTTGCATGACTCTTTGTACGCCGCCGCAGGCTGTAACGATTTCTTCAGCTATCTGCAGTTGTGGTGATTAGCAACGGATGCATCAGACTCCACTTAACTCGTATCTCGAGTTATTATTATTATTATTATTATTATTAACAAACATTTATATAGCGCCAGCAGTGTACCTGGCACTTTACAAAGTAATAAAATAGACACGGTCCCTGCCCCTAGGGCTTACTAAACAGGTTTAGTTACCGCACCAAGAAGTGTTGGAATCCTATCATCTTGGGTGTGGCCTGTTTACATGTAAATGCTACTTGACCGATGTGTCATTTGCTGGTTTTAAGCCAGGGTTTAAATTGTAGAGCTCTTAGGACGGGGGCATTTCTTACACAGTATGGAGTAGCGGATGCGGTGCTGGACTTGGACCTGAGAAGCCAGGGTTCAAATCCTGCCCTGGCCATGAACTCGCTGGGTGGCCTTGGGCAAGTCACCACCTCTCAGCCTCAGTTCCCCATCTGTACAATGGGAACATGTGTGTGTCTCCCTGTGTTTCCCTCACCCTTGTCCATCTCGGGTTGTAAGCCCACGGGGCAAGGACCTCTCTCTGACAGTCTGTGACTTTAAAGTACCGCATCCGCCTAGCAGCACTATAGAAACAATCGGGAGTAGTAATAGTATGGAGCCCTTGCTGCTTAACTGATAGTGTGATGCATGTAATATGTAAGGGAGCAAAGCTGAGAGGCTGAGAACTCTTCCTTCAAGTTTTTAGATAAACTCCTTGTGCTAAACTTCTGACAATCTTCCAAAAGGAATAACTTGGACTGAATGCAGACACAGCAGCCAAGGCATGGCTACAGTCATGGGCCGAAATCTGGTCTATGCCAAAAATTTAGGGAAAACCTGAAAAGGAATGAACATTTGGAGGGAACTGATTTTCTGAAAGATGCATGGATGTGGATATCCGACTTGCAGACAGAGCAGGGACATAGGCTTGCCAGCGGCTGTAAGTTCAGTGGTTTATGCAAGCCTGAAACAAGTACCCACCTAAATGGGTATCCCCATCGAATTTCCGGTACCCGAATCAAACCAAATATTTTGGGTACTTTCTGGTACCTGAAATACTGACTACCGCTTTATTACCAACCACCAGTATACCACCAAAGTACCGATGGTTTTCATCCTGAGTTTGTCCTGGATTTCAGGAATTTTTCTGGTACCTGAAAAATTGGTACCTGAAATTTTGGGGGTTTTGAGTGCTCGAATGGTGTTTGAGTTCCAGTTTGGATACCTGAAACGGTATCCGAAAATGAAGGTATTATCCATGGATATGAAATCAGGTCCCTGTTTCTGCACTAATTGAAAACTTTGCCTTTCATTTTAAAAAAACCCACAAAGTTCTGGTGCTTGTGTTTTTGGAGGAAAATCTTAATCAAATGCTGCAAAGGGCCCAGGGAATCTCAAGGCAAACAGAACTGAAACTAGATTTAAATCTCCGGACTGAAGCAAATGTTGGCTGGCTGGTTTATTGCGAGGGTTGCTGCATCCCGAGTTGGGTTCATGGGTCCTGCAGAGGGGTCAACACGCCGCTCAACTAACTCACCTTTATACTGGTATTGGAAGAGCAGCCTCCTGGGACAGAGCATCATTCTTGCCTCAGCTTCTCTTCTGAACGCCCCAGGACGGTGATGATGATGAACAGCTTACTCCGTGCACATCTCAGCCTGCTTTTCAGTATCTCCAAACAGTACTATTTTCAGACACCTGTTTTCACTGCGTTTTCCCCGTTGCTGCGCAGCGAACATAGATCCTGGATGGTTTAAATCTTTTATGGCAGTCCTTAAATATGCAAAAAGAAATAACTTGGTCTTTTTTCATTTTTAACCAGGGCTCTGTTTACGGATAAAACTTCAGAGATGTCTGCCTTTTAAACACAAGGTATGGTTGTAATGTGTGTACCCAAATGACTTCAACACAGAATCACCTAGCTAGCTCTTAAAGTTTAAGGTTTTCTGGCGGGAGGGAGCACGCAGGAGGGCTGGCGGGACCTTTTCTGTCCTGGGAGCCACTTTGAAAATTAGTACAAGCTCTGAAGGTTGCTTAGATGTTTGGAACAGGGGTGCTTAAGGCATGCACACAAGAAAAGGAGAGCTCAGATCATGGATCTGGGCCAGGGACCTATCCCCATGCCATGTGTGCAAGCCCTTGACTTGACACCATTACCCTGAGCTCAGGGGTTTCTGTGGTTGGAAGTAGGACCTGGATTCAGGGGCCAGATCCAGGAATTGGAAAGGGGGCCACATAAAAACTTGCCACGGGCCACAAAATGTATTTATTTAATTTAAATGTATATGCCACCCTTTCCTGGAGGCGCAGAGCAGCTCACAAATGGATCCATTGTTGCCAGACTCTGAAACAAAGTTGCACTTGAAGCATAGGCCCTGATCCTACACTTGCATGCGCGCAGTCGCACAAGTGTGCAGTCCACGCGTGCAATATTCTTAGCACAGGGGTTCCACACAGATTACACATGGGTTGTGCGTGTGCAGTATCTGTCAGGCTGTTAATGACCTAGTCTACTTCAGGTCAGTTGTTGCTTGATGTGAGACATGGTGGGAATGGGTGGCAGGAGGGATTAGGAGATCCTCTTGTATGTGTTTTAATGTCTCACTAAATGCTTTCCCTGGGGAGCTGCGCGTACAGACGTAGTAGTTCGTAGCTGCTTGTCAAATATTACTGGCTCTCTTTCTGCGGAATAAGTGACGCTTGGTCGCTATGAATTTGGAGTAAACAAGCATTTTGGCATAGTCAAGTAGGAAGCCTAGTCTGTCCTTAACTTTAGTTAAGGAAGGTTGCTGCCTTCCCTCTGTTCGCTAAGTGTTATCTGAGAAATGGAAAATTGAAATTATCTGGAGAGATCATCAAGATGGGGGTTTAGTGGGTTTGATACATTTCTAAAATCATAGAGAACTGTCGAGGCCGAGCATCGAGCCAGACGCTGAAGTAAACTTTTTTCTCGTCCTACAATTCAGACAGAAGAATAGGAATTGGCACGATCCTATGGCAGTAGTTTCCATGGGCTAGTTCTCTCTCTCTTAGATAAGCGGTTGCTTTGGAGAAAGGTAGAGGAAAATAGTGTCAGGATGTTAGCTACCCTTCAAGAGAGTTTTTCCCTTAACTCCAGAGGTTGGCTTATGCCCTGATGTAGAAGGGATTCCATGCTTTTGAAAACTCCTTTTTTTTTTCTTTCTTTTTTTAAAAGAAGAAATTCTTTTGCTGGATATAATTGGATTCCTTCTAATTGGGGCTGCAGTTGCAGAGGATGAAGGAATAGCCTAGCTATCCTCTCAGGGTTGCAGAATCACAACTGAAATCTTTTGCTAATCAAACCCTTTGCTTTGTGATGTGCTTGGGTCGCACACCGACTGGGGGATCTGTGTGTGTAGAACTGCAGCAGTGTTCTTTCAGTAGAAGTAACTTCAGCCCCAATCGTAGCTGCATGTACATTAAAAGCCGATGTTTGGTCTTCCGTTGGGTCAGTTTTTTAACAAAGTTATACTACTTGGAGCAAGAATGAAGTTAAAAGAACTTCACTGAGACTAATCTGCCCCCATTAGAGTTTATATCGTCCATGGGATCAGTCTTGTGTATTTATTTATGGCGTGGGCTGTGGCTCAGGTGGTATAAGGTCCCAAGTTCAATCCTCGGCATCTCCGATTCAGGATCTCGGGTAGCGCACCTGGGTGAGGCCTCTGCTGGGGATCCTTGAGGGTCTCGCGTAGCGCGCCTGGGTGAGGCCTCTGCCGGGGATCCTGGAGGGTCTCAGGTAGCGCGCCTGGGCGAGGCCTCTGCCGGGGATCCTGGAGGGTCTCAGGTAGCAAGACTGGGCGAGGCCTCTGCCGGGGATCCTGGAGGGTCTCGGGTAGCGCGCCTGGGTGAGGCCTCTGCCGGGGATCCTGGAGGGTCTCGGGTAGCACG
>QEPC01002454.1:1260534-1300918 GCA_003113815.1 Sphenodon punctatus
TCCCCCGTGTTAAGCGGGGGGCCACGATGGAGCGGGCATTCTCGGTGGTAGGGCCGCGGCTGTGGAACTCCCTTCCGGAGGAAGCTCGCCTGGCCCCAAGCCTTTTGACTTTTCGGCGGAACTGTAAGACCTGGCTGTTTGCCCAGGCCTTTGGGAGGGAGGGGGGGGGTGATTTTTAATCCCCCACCTGTTTTATTTATTTTATATACCACTAGCTTTATTATATGTTTTATGGTTGTATTTTAAATGTTTTAAATGTTTTTATTGTTGTAAACCGCCCCGAGCTGCTGTGCAGGATGGGGCGGTATATAAATCTAATAAATGAAATGAAAATGAAATGAATTTTCTCCAGCTCCCGAATCTTGGTCTGCTGAGAGCTGACTGGTCAGAGATTTGTTGGCTGTTCTTATTTCCAGCTACCGATAGCATTAAGACAGCTGAACGTGCACAGTTGGTTCCTAGTCTTATTTTTCCTATATAAGCAAATGCTGTGGTTGCCGCAGATCTGTGTCGGCCACCAGTGAGGTGGTAGGGTCTTCAGTACGGTCACAAACCAGGGCAGGGTGTAGCCAGGGAAAAGAGGTTATCTGCACGACAGGAGAAGCTTGAGGCTTGCCAGCTGGCTGGGACAGTTACCCAATGGCAGTTCAATCCGTGCACGTTTTGTACAGATGTTTCTCATTCCTCACAGTGCGAGAATCTAGGTATTTGTAAAGGTTGCTGACACTGTTTCTTTCTTGACTAGCTGGAGATCTACATATCGGAAGGGACCCATTCCACAGAAGAAGACAGTAAGTAGATTTTGTAACAAGAATGTGGATTGTGCATAATGAACCAGCCCCTCTTGATACTTGTGTTTTGTTTAAAGTTGCAAGATGAAGCATTCAAGTGAGGATTTCATCCCAAACTTTAAACCTGCTAGGGTCAGATTGACGGCATCTCGGGCTGCTTTCTCATGCGCGTTAATAAGCACCTGTTGGCGCTGCAGGGAAGTCCGGCACTCAGAAGCGGTGTAGCTTCCGTCTCGTGAGAAGGGTGAAAATGTTGATCTCTGTCTGCAAACGTGCGCATCCAGCAGGGTAGGGGAAAGGTACTCTGCCGGACGTGCATGTTTGCAGGCAAAGGAGGGCATTTCTGCTCTTCTCACGAGACGGATGCTGCGCATCTTTTGAGTCCCGGAATTCCTCGTGGCGCCAACAAGTGTGTGAGAACGCTGGAGAAAGCGGTCTCTGTGAGCTAAGCGTTTATTGATCAGGAAGTAGTGTGCAGGTGTGAACTGCCTTCCTTGGGAGTTCACCTCCATCTCTAGACCCTCCTGAAGTTTTCATTGCATGGTCTTGCTGTCTTAACATTACAGTAATAGTGTTTCAGTTCAATTCCCCACTGCTGTTGCCCATTTATATGGCACCAGCAATGTGCCTGTTACTGAACAGTTAGCATTATAGAGATGGGTCCCTGCTCCAATCTAGGATGGGAAAAGGAAGGGAAGGAGGGAGCATTTAATGAGAGACGGGGAGACAGCCATGAAGCTGAGATGTTGCAGGTGCCCATGCGTCTAAACCTAAGGTAATTGTACTCAAGATTATGTCTCTTGAAAGTATGTCTGCGTGTAAGCTATTCATGGGGCGTGTGCCATAAGATAATTGTTCTTCTGTATGTGTGTGTACAAGTAACTTTCCTGCTGTCTCGAGTATCCAGAATGAGGTATCTCTCCCCGCCTCCCCCCCCCTTTAAGTAAAAATGCCATGGGAACTGATCATGGCCCCTCTTCTCCCTCCTCCCCCTTCGTTCTTGTCTCCTTTTTCTGCTACCAAAGCTGTCCAGCTTAACATCCCCTTGATGGAGCGTCCAACTCCTGGTCAGACCTCGCCTGGAGTAGCCTGTTCAATTCTGGGCGGCTCATTTTAAGAAGTCCATCGGCAAATGGTTGCGGGTTCAGAGTAGGGCAACAAAGATGATAAGAGAGTTTGGAAAACAAGTCTTATGAGGAAAGTTTGAAGGAACTGGGTATGTTTACCCTAGGAAAGAGAAGACTCAAGGGAGATGTGATAGCCGTCGTCTTCAGATATCTAAAAGCTAGGTCACCAAGATGGCAAGGAACCGTTCTGCCGGGCGGACGACAGAGGGTATGTCTAGAAATAATTGACTCAAGTTACAAGAAGGGAAATTTCGGTTAGATATCAAGAAAAAGTTTCTAATGAGAAAGCTGTGCGTCAGCGGGGAAAGTTGCCTCGGGAGACTGTAGGCTCCATCGCTGGAGGTTTTCAGGCAGAGGCTGAACAGCCCATCTGTCAGGGATGTTGGAGCTGCCTGCATCCAAGCAGGGGATTGGACCAGATCACCCTTGAGGTCGCTTCCAACTCTTTAAGACTCGTGTTTCCCTGGTGTGTCGTGACTATCTTGGTCCATTGATCTCTTCTGCCTGCCTGCCCTGTGTGAGTCTGTTAAACAAATTATGCCTCTTCAGACTAACTACAACCCTTCCTGCAAGCAGCAACGGATGGGGTGTGATTTTCATTTTTAAATGGTTTTTTAAAGGGGGTCAACCTGTGCAGAGGAAGCTGCGGTCTTCTGCTCATGCACTTCCTGTCTCTCCCCTTTTCTGTGTGGTCCTGGGCACCGGACAGTGTTTTCAAACTACGTCACACAATAGACTTTCTGGATTGATTGATTCATTTATTTACTTTTTAAAAAGTAAAGTGCTGCCTTTTCATTTTGTGTCTTGCAGTCAACAAGCAAATAAACGATAAAGAGAGAGTAGCAGCCGCTATGGAGAACCCAAACTTGCTCGAGATCGTGGAGCAGTGTGTCCTAGAACCTGACTAGCTCCTACCACGGCCCCTGAGCTGCAGTCACGTGGATGCGTTGAGTCTAATCTTTGTCAAACGTTCAAGGCCTTGGGTTTCGTACTTGGATACTATGTACCTTCTTCATGGTTTGAAGAAGATCATTTTATAAATCTATGTAAAACTATAAAAGGAGATGGTAATCTGCATATGGGATTAGACGGAGTGTATGATATTTGGAAGAATTGGTAGTGGCGTTGAGAAAAATATCTGTTATGAGCCAGTTCTGTTGTCGCCTTATAATGCACATTATGATCCAGAACCAGTTTTTCAGGTTAAATATTTCCACTGTACTCAAGTGGGGAATGTGTTCTGAATCACGACACTGTAAAGAAATGATTAAAAAAATAAAATATAAAATTCTTATTATGAAAATAGTGTTCTTGGTCCTTAATTTCATTATATCCCCTCACATGTAAGTAACTTCTGTAGAAACATACAGCTCAGAGTCTTCCCTTCTGATAAAATCTTGAATCGTAAAAGTTTGAAATAGATAAAATGTAGGGATTCCTAAGATATTTGGACAATTAGAATTTGAATGATCTTGAATATTGGATCAGTGTGGCCTTATGTCTTACTAAGTAAATACTTGCATACTCCCCATGCTGTACAGTTTAGGCATGGAACAGCCATGACGTCCAACTATAGAGCACTCAGCCGTCAAGTGGTGCTCAGGGAGCGCTTTGCAACATAAAAATACAATCTATAAAATCCATTTAAATTTATGTAAAAACAATTTTAAAAGGGGAAGGGAACAGTGGGAGGACAACGCACATGAAGAGGAACCAGCAGTGAATCCTAAAAGCACCAGGAGAATAAAGGAGTCTTCAGGTGCTTTTTAAAGGTGAGGATGAAGGAACGAAGACAAACGTCCGGTTCTTACCCCCCAAACGTGGAAGCACTGAGCCCAGGTAAGGGAGCAGAGAGGAGGGCGTAAACACGAGGAGAGGGGACAGATCCTTTGTTGCACAGATCCATGATACGGACCCTCTTTTTCTTGAGCGCACACCCTCCCCACAACTACTCAGCCTCAGCTCCGAGCTCTTCTGTCTGACACAAGGGCAGTTGTGTAGTTCCCCCTTGTGTCACCAGGGGGTGTTCCCGCACTGATCATAGCTTTCTGCTGTGAGACCGTGATGCTCTGCTATTCCATGGAAGCCCAGCGTCTTTGAGGGTTTACAAAAGGCTTGAAATAAACAAACACTTCTCTGTTAGCTTGTAGTTACTGTCTAAATGTGACTGAGAAAATGCTCATTTAAATACCGATCGATAAGCTATGTGGGAAAACCTGAATCTTGCTTGTGCGTGCACACGGATGTCTTGGGGGTGGTTGAAGAAATGGCGTCTTCAAACTATATTGCGCTCCTTCCACATAGAGAGAGAGTGCGTGCGCAGTAACTGTAGCCAATGTCTTGAACTGGAGGCTGAAAAATAATACTAAATGCTTGCCTTCCTGTGTGGAAGCAGGGAGCTGACCCAGGTTTTATGGCCACGCAATTTGGCATCCTGGGCTTTGTTGTAAGCTCTGTCTTCTCAAGGAGCAAGAGTTGGCAGTGGCTATGATTAAACTTGAACTTCTTTACGCTAGTAAATTGTGGTTGCTCTGCTTTTGTGCACAGCTGATACCTGAAATAAGCTAGGAGTTGACTAAAAAGGGCACAGCCTTTACCGGAATAGCGTAGCACGAAACTTTTTTGGGTGGTTTAGCTCAATCGAGCAGCAGGCTTTGCAACATGGGGCATTAACAAACAAGCCGGTAGCCCACATGAGCTCTAAGCGAGTGTTTCCACCTGCCCGTTTCGTAGGTGTTTGCCCCCACTGATCACATGGGCACCACCCACCGGACCCATTCGTGGCAGGGCCTTGGAGAATGCAGATCCTGCCATGCAGGCAAATGCAGGCTCGTATGTACCCGTGTGTTTGCGTAGTGTCAGTTAAGTTGCGTACACGGCCTCATCAGCACCATAGAGTCATGGATGGAAATCCTAGAGTGTTGGAGGAGCGACTGCTTCCTGTCCCTCTCTCCACGCTCGCTGGCACTGCCAGTGGGGCTGCCCACAAGTGCATGAAATACATGCAGGGGGCTGCCCGTTCATTAGGTTGGACACCCAAAACATGAGTAGAGCTGAGAGGGGCCTTCATAGACCGACCGCAGGCTGCAGCGACTTATCGCCTTGTTCGTTTTCCCCCATTGACTAAGCCATGTGCTTGTTTCTCAGATGAGCTTCAGTAATCCTGGACTGCATCCCATCTAGTGCACACCCGGTGGAGACTACATCCTGATTGAGGACACAGGTTAAATAGGAAGACGTGGAAGCTCATCTTTCGTCAGGGGTGGGTCACCGGAAGCACATTACACCCGTGCTCTGGAGTCTGCACTGGCTGCCAATAGCTTTCTGAGCACAATTCCAGGTGCTGGTTTTGACCTATAAAGCCCTCAACAGCCTGAGCCCCAAACATCTGAAAGACGGCCTCCTCCTGCATGTCCTGGTGTGGCCTCCGAGGTCAGCCAGGAGTGCCTTGCAAGTACCTCTGCCCCCCAAGCTTCCACAAAAAGGGCACCCACAGAGGCATTCTCGGGGACTGCCCCACAATTATGGGACTCCTGTTCCTTGGAGATTCTACTACGCCCCAGCCTGCTCATCTTATGGAAGCAACGCAAGACTCTGGCTGGCCAAGCATTTGGCATGCAGGGAAAGGACTGGGTGGGGGGAATTCAGGGGATTGAGTGGATTTTTTCAGGGGATTTTTCGAGAAGTGTTTATATGTTTATAAGCCACCCTGAGCCTTAATGGGAAGGATGGGGGTATACATTTAAATAAATAATAGGGATGGGCAAACAGAACGGAGTTCGAAAATTTGGTTCAGTTTGAAATTTTAGTTCGGAAATTCGGTTCGGTTTGTAATTCGAGTTTGGTTCAGAAGTTCAGTTTGGTCAACCGAACAGACCGAGTTCGGTCGAATTCCGAACTTCCGAACCAAGTTTGGCCATTCAAAACCAAGGTTTTTGGTGTGTGTTGCCACTAGGAATGGGCGAACAGAATGGAGTTCGGAAATTCGGTTTGGTTCAGTTTGAAATTCGAGTTGGGTTCGGAAGTTCGGTTTCGTCAAGCAAACAGAGTTCGGTCTGAACTCCGAACTTCCGAACCGCGTTCGCCCATCCCTAATAAATAAACTTAGAAATAAGGACTGTGGCTTTTTTGTCACTGTAATAGATGGGAATGTTAGAACTGGGGAAGAAATATGCTTAGGTGTCATTATCTTTGATCCAAGTGCTTGCTGTAGGGCAGGGGTGGGAAACCTCAGGCCTGGGGCCAAATGTAGCCATGGCTGCTTTTCATATGACCCCTTCCAATTCCTGGATCCGACTCCTACCCCCAAACAAGGAAAGACTGAGCTCAGGGGAAGGGAGCAGAGATGAGGGTTTGCACACGTGAGAAGCAGGGAGAGATCTACAACCGGGATCTATTATTCTATAGAATATCTTCATGGGAGAAACATTTGAGACCTATGAAGAATTCCCCAAAGAGGCTGAGTTCGAAGATGTAAAAAAACCTGTTCCCAGACTGGAAATCTTTCATTTTGGACTTATCCCTGAGAGTTTTTTTATTTATTTTATTTATTTAATCATATTTTTAGAAATAAATTTCTAATTTTTTTTTTTAAAAAAATACAAGTATAAAACATTTTTAAACATTAGTAAAATTGCAACAATTCAAACAGGGCAACGGAACATATAAATTAATACAATAAATAAGGGTGATGGGGGATTAAAAAAAAACAACTCCCCCAAAGGCCTGGGCAAAACAGCCAGGTTTTGCAAATTTGCTGGAAAGTTAACAGGCTCGGGGCCAGGCGAGCCTCCTCCGGGAGGGAGTTCCAAAGCCGCGGCCCGGCCACCGAGAATGCCCTCTTCATTGTGGCCCCCCGCCTAACACGGGGGACCTCCAGGAAGGCACCCCCGGCAGACCGAAGGAGCCGCTCTGGGGTGCGGAGGGCAAGGTGATCCCTGAGGTATGAGGGGCCCAGACTGTGAAGGGCCTTAGATCAATACCAAAACCTTGAACCTGGCTCGGCTCGCTAGCGGCAGCCAGTGCAGAGTCCGGAGCACCGGTGTAATGTGCTCCCGATGTCTCGTCCCCGTAAGGAGACGAGCCGCCGCATTCTGCACTAGCTGCAGCCTCCGAACCAGGCACAAGGGCAGCCCCACGTAGAGCGCGTTGCAGTAGTCCAGCCTCAAGGTGACGAAGGCATGGATGAGGGAGGCCAGGTCCGGGCCAGACATGTATGGACGCAGCCTCCATACCAGATGCAACTGGCGGAAGGCGGCCTTCGCCACCCCCTCCACTTGTTGATCCAGGCGGAGAGCCGCGTCCAATATCATCCCCCAAACTCTGAACCTGCTGAGCTATAGGAGGGCGAACCCCCCCCAATCAGGGGGGCCGACACCTCCCGCGCTCTCCCCACCACCATCACCTCCGTCTTATTGGGGTTGAGCTTCAGTCTGCTCTGCCACATCCATTCTGCCACGGCCTCCAAACACTGGGATAGCAACGAAACAGCAGGGTCTGGGTCAGTTGGAAAAGAGAGGTACAGCGGAGTATCATCAGCATATTGGTGACATCGCACCCCGAACCCTCTCACAACCTCCCCCAAGGGCTGCATATAGACATTAAATTACAATGGAGACAGGATGGAACCCTGCGGAACGCCACAGGATAAAGCGCGGGGGCACGATGTCTCATCCCCCAGCACCACCCGCTGGCTTCTCCCCGAGAGGAATGAACGGAACCATTCAAGAACAGTCCCGTCCAGACCCCCCAGGTCATGCAGCTGTGTCAACAGCAGCCCATGGTCCACGGTGTCAAAAGCGGCCTGAAGGAAATAATGGTCTGTCCATGACAAGGGCACTGCCCTGGCCTTCCCCACTACCGGACCCCCTACCTCAAGGCCAGAGCCGAAGATCAGTTATGAGAATCCCCCCACCAAAATTCTCATTTAGGGAATGAACTTGTGTTTTTACATATTTCACGTGTAGGGTTCTCAATGCTTTATAAAGTTAGGCAGGGCATTCAGGCCTCCTGAAAGTCTCTTCGATGCTTCTCATTCAACCATCTCCTGCAGGAATCATGCTTCTGTTTCTGCAGCTGCTTCCCCCCCCCCCCTCTCCAATTTTCCATCAGGAGGAATTTTGCACCAGGGTCATCTGTGCCATGATCCATCCACCAAGTAAGGGTCCGCCATTTCAAATACTTTAGCCTTATGTTTTACACTTGGGGAACTGGCTTTTCATGACCTCTATTTCTTTGCTTTACACACGGAATTCGCTTGTGGATGCCTCTGTCCGGCAGGAGAATATATCTCCATTTCGTAGTCGTGGGCAGTGGGACTTTCACTAGGGAGGGCAGGTTGGGTAGGAACGAGCAGATGCAGATTCTTCCCATCAGATAATTGTATATTATGAGCATGCCACAGAGAAGCAAGACTTAACTTTTCTGTGAGACCTTTAGTTTGGAAGTTGAGAACGCTGTCCCTTAAGAAAAGCCACAGCAGTTACTCTTAGGGGCTTTTACTCGGTTACGCTGTTGCAAATGTTTGAAATTCAGTGCGAACATCTGTTGAGATTCAGGGATTTGTAGCTATTTTAATAATAAGCCTGGTAAATCCAGCCTGGAGGCGTGAAATGACTGAGCAGATTCCAACTAGCCTGCGAGTTAGAAGAGAGCCAGAGAAATTTCCCTTTGTAGAAGAGCACAACAAAAGAATGGGGAGGCATGTTGCTGTGTACACGGGCTAGGGGTGGTGGGGAAGTTGTAAGCCTCTTAGCTGGTGTATCAGTCGTGGAGAAAGTAAGACGCAATGTTCTGCATATTAGTAACCTGTCCAGGCAGGGGAAGGAGGTGCCCGCTTGGTATTTTGTCTTACGGGGGGCCGAGTGCCCACTGCTCCCTGGAAGTTCAGATGAAGGAGAACATTGGTACCTAGAGAAAGAAGAGAACATGGCGGCCCCGTGATTGTGGATTGGAACTCTAGAAGGTGGCTCCGTTCCCTGCTCTTCCATAAACCCCTCTGCAACATGACATACCCAAGATCGCTTACGCATGAACAGTCCCAGTGATTTGTATGGAGCTGCTCTCAAGTAGGGATGAAACAGTCGGCAAATATTGTATACGTGGGTGATACCTGCAGTCTTGGGGTAGATTGTTACCTGTATACCAAGACAAGTAACTGGCTACCCAAAATACTGGGTAACGTACGGACGTCTTGTTTTACAGCCCATTCCAACTTACCATGTTACTGTTTTAGCATCTTTATGAATTTCCTCATTTCTGTCATTTGCATCCCGGTGCAGGCACTCACGAGGGGCCATGGAAGAACAAACGGATAAATGTAAATGGACGGAAAAACTGTAAATTGGTAATTGGTGCCAAAGCGGAAAACTGGAAACTTATTTATTATTTCATTTTGTATCCCACCCTTTCCCTGATGTTCAGGGTGGCTCACATTTCAACTTACTAACTTTAGCAATTAACATTAAACTAATTAACTCAACTAGTAAGCCTCACAGCAACCCTGTGAGGTAGGTTAGGCTGAGAGATCTGTGACTGGCCCAAAGTCACCCAGTGTGTTCATGGCTAAGGTGAGTCTTGAACCAGGGCCTCCCTCTACCTTCTGGTCCTAGTACTTTGCTCTTAAGCACCACACCACACTGAGCCTCATACTTGCTAATGGAAAACTGATAACTTTGGTAATACAGGCCACTCAGATATGAAATGGGTACTGTTTAATGCTCAATCTGTCCAAGCTGGTTTGGGTACTACAGTTCCATGGAATATACCCATTTTGCAGGTACCTGTTTAATTTCTACTTGCAAGTAGCCTCAGGCGTCCATCTCTAAAATGGGGATATTAGCACTTCCCTGCCTATGTAGGTGTGTGAGGATAAATGTATTCCTAACGGTGAGGTGATTGGAAATTATGGTAAAGGGGTCGTGTAAGAAAGTACTACAGAGAGGTAGACGTTAGTAATTGTTCGACCTACAAGACAATTCTCCCTCATGAAAGTCGATGGGAGTTTTGCCACGGACTTCAGTGGTTAGAGGATTGTGCCTCCAGATGAACATGCCCAGGGTAACTTCCATATGAGTGAACTTGGCCGTTCTGCAGTGGTCAAGAGACTTGAGTAGAATCTGTTGGTAAATATGAAAAGCTAGTGACCTGGTGTCCAGTCCACAATGAATTAAGCTTCTCTTGGGAAGGACAGAAGCTAGAACGATTTTCAGAATCCCCTCAAAACCCCCAAATCTCACTTTGGCTGAAGAGGAGACCCTTGGATACATGTGTGTTGGCTGGAAACATATGCTAGAAGCATTTCCCGCTGTGTCTATGGCACATACCCAAGGGTGACTGTCCAAACAAGCTTGCGTTCCTAAGCATCCTAAAAGCAAAGGGATTTTAAAAAATTATTATTATTTTTATTGCCTAGCTGGATGCATCCACTGGCTAGGAACTGCTGCTGGGAAAATAATTTTGTCTATAAAGAAAGCATATGGACATGTTTTCTTAAGGTAAGAGCTGTCTTTGCTAGACCAGGCCATTAAAGTGGTTTGTTCGAGGGCAGAGTCTTGCAATCCTCCTTCAGATCAGCGGAAACAGTTGCACAACTCGCATTAGTTACAAACAGCAACACCCTGCTTTCTTTTCATTTTGTTGAGGGGGTGGGGTCATAATTTTGGCTCTTATATGAAGGCTCAGTGTGAAATCTACTAAGGGTGCCATCTTCTTCCTGCTGCTTAAAGTCTTGGATATTACAGAACTGTAATTTAGGCAACTCTGTATTTTTTGAAGGAAGAAGCTGAAAAGTCGATACTATTTTTAACAAATTTAAATTCAATGTTAAACAATTTTCAGCAAATCAGAATTTTGCAAATAGTGAGAACCAAATATTCTTGCTTTTTTCAATATAGATGAAAACCAAACATTTTGGCAGGGGGGAAACTCGCATACGTTTGACATAAAATTCCTGATTTTAAAATCTTGGTCCATTTCAGTTGCCTAACTCTAAAAAGTAAAGAGATGTGTATGCGTGTGTGTTAGAAAAAAATAAATACTGCTGTAATCCAAAAATTTTGAGTTACAAAAAAAGACCAAATTTCTTGGAATTCTTTTTGTATGTGTTGTTACATTGTGTAATTTTGACCAGGTGCAGCTAAACAGCAACCTGTGAAAATAATACATCTACCTGCATCCTCTACTTCTGAACCTGCTCCTTGGAGAGAGACAGTGTGCATTACCCAGACTGCTGGGGGACCGAGCCGGGGTGGGCGGGGACTGCTCTTGAATGAGTCCACTCTTTCCTGGTCGGAAGAACTCAGTGAGTGGTGCTCGGGGATTGTTTTTCATCCCCATACGACCTCACGGGTGGAGTCCCGCACGGTTCTATTCTGTCCCCTCTCCTGGTCAACGCTGCTGGCTGAGTTGGTGAGAAGGTTTGGGGTTCGGTACCATCAATATGCTGATGACCCCCAGCTCTATCTTTCATTTTCATCAGACCCTGGCCCAGTAGTCTCGGTGCTTGCCTGGTGTTTGGCGACTGGATGAAGGCGAGTCATCTGAGGCTGAATCCCAATAAGACGGAGGTGATGCTGGTGGGTAGGAGCGAGGGGGTGGAGGCCCCCATCATTGATGGGGCACGTCCTCCTCCCCCCCCCCCCTTGTCTCTCAGGTCTGTAGTCTGGGCATGCTCCTCGATCCCCAGCTCTGACTGGATTTCCAGGTGGATGCTGTGGCAAGGGACGCGTTTCGCCAATTACATCTGATGCATCGGCTTCGGCCGTATGTTTCGGAGGCGCACCTGGCTACCATCATCTGTGTGTTCATTACCTCAAAACTTAACTATTACAATGCACTCTACATGGGGCTACCCATGGTGACGGCTTGGAGACGGCAGCTGGTGCAGAATGCGGCGGCCCGTCTCCTTACCGGGATGGGTTGCTGAGAGCACATAACGCTGGTGCTCTGCTCTCTGCACCGGCTGCCTATAGTCTTCTGGGCCTGATTCAAGGCATTGGCGTTGACCTATAAAACTCTGCATGGTCTGGGCCTTGCCTACCTGCGAGACCACCTCACTCCTCAGGTTCTGGATCGGCCCCTGCGGCCATCAGCGGGCGCCCTTCTGGAGGTCCCCCGGCAATTCCGGGGGACAACGATGGAAAGGGCGTTCTTGGTGGCCGCACCGCGGCTGTGGAACTCCCTTCCGGTGGAGGCATGGATGGCCCTAGACCTCCTTGCATTACAACGTCAGTGTAAAACCTGGCTGTTCCGCCTGGCCTTTGGCGACGGACGGGGGGTTGAGTGGGGGAGGTTGTGTTGTGTTTATTGACTCCATTGGGTGTTTAAATTGTATTTTATTGTTTGTTTTATTGTTATGATGATGATTTTATGAAATCTGTGAGCCGCCCTAAGCTGCTTCATCAGGATAGGGCAGGGTATAATATCTTTGAAATAAATTAAATGGTCTAGGTCCCACATATCTGAAATACTGCCTGTCTTACCGTGCTCCGTCGTAGCCCCTGTGCCGCAGTCGGGAGTGTCTCTCTGTGGGGACTGTCTGTTAGCCTTGCGCATACAACAAGGGCTCGCAGGGAGACGTTCTTGGTTGCTGCTCCGGTGCTTTGGAATTCCCTTCCCCTGGAGCCCGAGCATCTTCCGGAGACAGTGTAATATTTATTTTATTTATTTATTTCATAGATTTTTATCCCGCCCCATCCTGCAATGCAGCTCGGGGCGGCTAACAGCAATAACGTAAGACTGTTTTTATTTGAAAAGGCATTTGGCAGGCGGGGATAGGAGATTGGGGTGAGGCGGCTGGTGGTTTTGGGGTAGGGGTGTGAGAGGGGGTTGGGTGGTGGTGGGTTTTAGGGGGGGTTGTATTAGTTTTAAATGAGTTTATGTATTGTAAGCCACCAATAAGCCTCTGGGAAGGGTGGCACATAAATTCAAATAAATAAATAAATAAATAAATGACCACCAGTTCAGTCTGATGTTTTTCGTCCAGTTTCTAACTCTGGAATATCTTGTGAGCTGTGGGATTGCCCTCAAGCCAGGAGTTAGTGTTGTGTGTGAACAGGCCTCTGGTCAGCCCACCTTATTCCCCCCCCCCCCCCCAAATGCGCAGACAGGCACCGGAGGCGGCATGAGAGGGACACCAAGCTACAAGAGCAAATTGGCATTTGTCTTCACCAAGTCAAACCCCGCTTGGTGAAAAAGTACGAGGGTGTTTTGCTGGGGCCATCTGCTTGCCCAGCTAAGAGTCACGGGGGGGAGGGATGGGGACTTTGCGGCAAAAGTTATCAAACTGTTGCTTGGGAAAGTCTGCTTGTTGCTGATTTATTTTGCTGTTTCTCTAGGAAGGGGATTAACCCTCCCTCTCCCACACAGTTTGGCCGCTCCAGGTTGGGGCTTTGCCACAGCCCAGTAACAGCTGTTTGATGTATCAATTTGGATTCAGACAGTGTATCCCAGCAGGGAAGCGCTGGGAAATGAGTTTAGAGGAGTGAAACTGGGTTTGCCGGAGATTCTCTCCCCACTCCGTTTATTACAGAATAACAGATGTACGGTTCAGATACCCAAGGCCTAGCTATGACTATCACAAAACCTCTTGTTAAAAAAACTCCCCAACAAATCCACTCATGCCGCTGTGAGCTCTACTCTGATTACAGTGATTCTATTGTAATTTAAATGCAAGTATATCTAATTCATTGCCGGCACGGTAACAAAGCCCCAAATACTTTGGAGAAGGAAGCCATCCCAATTCTTTTTAGTGGGATCAAATTCCTCTTTGATTTCTTCTTGAAACTTAATACAAGAGGGTTTTCTCAGTATGTTCCCTCATCCAGTATCAAAGCGCTCCAAGCTCATGGCTTGTTTTCTTCTCATTCTCTGTAAAACGCTGGCTCTCAGTCAATATCAAATAACGTATACGTTTTTGAGCAGACAGCTTGCTGATTATCATAAGATAAGTGAGTATGAAAGTTTACAATAAATGGATCCCAAGATCCTTCCGTGAATGAGGGTAACAGCTGGCTGTTTCACACCAGATCTCTTTGTCCCTCTATTTGCACACAGCAAAGGGTCTCGCTTCCCCCTTGTTCTGTTCTGTTCTCTCTCTCTCCCCTTGTTCTGTCCCCCTAGATGCTCCACCGCTTTGGAAACTCCACCTAGCTCTGTTGGAGCAGAGCTAGCAATCCTAAGACCACGCTCCGTCCTACGAAGAAGCTAAATCAAATTAATAAATCCATAACTTGCATGTACTTTTTGTAGTATTCACACGTCAAGCCATGGTACTCACTATTCAGGTGTAGGAGGCAATGGGTATATAATCCCCCTTCACTTCCTAAATCATAGTGTCTTCTAATATGAGCCCTTTCTCCGTTTGGTTGGCAAACCCGGTCTACAAATCATTCCCAGGCTGCAGTGTGGCTGCGCGATCTCTCTCCGGCTGCGAACTCTTATGGGCCCTCGAGCCCAGCGCCTGGCTCCAACAGTGGCCAATCTCGGTCACTTCTTACGTACCAGCATCCCAGAATGCTTTGCGTGTCTTTATCGCCGTGGTGCGGTCGTGGGATGATATTGAAGTCTCAGAATAGGTTCCCGCAGGCAAACGTTGGGGCGCAGCAAAGGCGGCGATACGGGGGGAGAACCCCTTCCCACGTGCAGCCTCGGTTTTGCTCGCATGCATGGAGGGGAAGTTGCCAGTGCTGGATCCAGTGGAAGTTAGGGCTTTGTACAGAAGGTCATGTGGGGTCCCCTTTGTTTGTGTTGTGGGACCCCTGCACCCACTCTATAGCTCGAGGCTCTCCACTTTTCAAAACTTGTGGGTCTCTGTCTTATTATTCATTAATTTTATTTATTTTTATTCAGATTGAACACCCCCCTCTCCCCGCACTCTTCCCATTAAGGCTCAGGGTAGCTTACAACATAAAAACACCCTTGCCCACTTGTGACTCCCCTGCTCCTCTAAACATCTTTGCCTCTTCTCTCTGGCTGCCCCCCCCTCTCTAAATGCATTCGTTCTGCTCCCTCCCAACCCTCAAATCCCTTCTGAAAACCTACCGCTTCCGTCAAGCTTTCCCTGGTCAAAAGGCTCGGTCGTCATGAGTGAAACTACGTCCTCCTTCAGAATCTCTTCCCGGTAACTAAGTGAAGCACGCGCCCCTCCGTCTCATGAATGTATTCTTCTTTCTCCTGATGTTCATCCCCCCCCCCTTCGTCTCCCCCTTTCCCACCTTTTATACAGTCTCGGCCCCTCTTATCTCGGGGACCGCCTCGCCTTCCGTGACTCAGGACGGACCCTCCGATCCACTGGGGGCGCCGATCTGGAGGTCCCCCGTGTAAGGCGGGGGGCCACCATGGAGAGGGCGTTCTCGGTGGTCAGGCCACAGTTGTGGAACTCCCTTCTGAAGGAAGCCCGCCCGGCCCCGGGTCTGCTCGCCATTCGGCAGCCAGGCATGCCAGACTTGGCTGTTCGCCCAGGCCTTTGGCGGGGAGGGAGGGGTAAATGGGGGAGATTGGTGGGGTGGGGAATTGGAGGGTAGGGTTGGGGTTTTAAAAATTATTCTAAAATTGATGTCAGTTTTTAATGTATTTTATTGTATTGTTAGCTGCCCTGAGATGCTGTGGGCATGAGGGGACAGCATAGAAATGCCAATACATTTATTTATCTCATAGATTGTAAGCCCTTTAGGGCAGGGACTTATCTATAACTACAGATTGTATAAGTGCCAGGTACACTGCTGGGGCTATATAAATAAATAAATAAATAAATAATAAATTAATCTATACAAATCTACAAAAACATCTAAAAAATGCCCTTAACCACCCTCCAACTCTATCCCCACCCAACCCTCTCCTGCCAAATGCCTGGCTAAGCAGAAAGGTCTTGCATCGCTTCCAGAAGATGAGCCGGCTTGGGCTTAGCTGAACCTCCATAGGGAGGGAGTCCCGTAATCGTGGGGCGGCCATCGAGAACGCCTCAATGGGGGCTCCCGGCTGACCTCAGAGGCTGTGAGAGTAGCGTGGCCAGACCTCTTCTTTAAAAGAGGACACCTATGAAAAATTCATGTTGCAGGGCGGTATTGGTTCCAGTGCAGCCCTGCACCGTGTATTTTTCATAACCATCCTCTTTTAAAGGGGCGGTCTGGCCACCCTATGCGACAGGGTTCTTCCACGCACATTGTCATTGACGGTGTATTCCTAGGTAAATAACTGCGAGGCCTGGACTACGTGGTTTCACAGTCTGCATGTACCTTCTCTTGTAGTAAGGGTGTGGATTCAGGAGCTGGGGGCTGTTAACTCAAGCCGTGCTCCTCTGAACGGATGTGGGGAGGGAGGGGAGTTACTGCCTTGGTTTTGCTGCACAGCCCTGCTCCATACAGCCCATCTCCCCAGGGAAGCCGGTAGATACTGCACTCCATGTAAGTTGTGTTCAGAGTTAGAAATCTTTCAAGAGGTTGTTTCAAACCAAGTTCCCCATTCCCTGTGGGGCAGTGCCGCTGCTTCTGGGCTAAATAAAAAATAAATAAATAGAGACAAGACGCTCCAAAGGGAAAGAACCAATGAGAATTATTAAAAGTTTCTGGAAGCAGAAACGCGTTTGGAATCACAGCGTGGGTTGCCTAGCGTTTCAACCAAGTTGGTTTGTCTGTCCCTGCTTCTGCCTGGTAAACGTTATTAAAAAGATTTTTGTCAGCTTGTAATTAGAAGGGGAAAAAAATCCATTGTTGCACTTATTGGTGAATGGAAATTCAGATCTAAAAAAGATGTCTTTTGTTGTGACAGGCTGTTTGCGAACATTCAATTGTGCTGCCCCTCTCCAGAGAGAGTGGCCTTGAGTTTCTGTAACAGAAACAAAGGGGCATTATCTTTCCTAAAATGTTCAATTTCCCTTCTCTTGCAAAAAAGAAGAGTCCATTTTACTGATTAATTCCAGCTACGATGGTTTGTCTAATCATATGTTGGTGTCTGATTTCTATTTGAATGCATATGATGTGACGGAAACGTAACACAATGGAGCTCTCCGCATACCTACTTAGCTATTATAAGACATAATCCTGGAGAGATAATATCTTTCTCAAGTTTGGGTATATTTCCACTAACAGTGTGGATAGACTAATGTTACTGAACTTCCCCAAGAGAAAGGAGACAGACATCGTTTAGCTAGATAAATGCCCTGCATTGAAGGAACAAACTTTACGGGACAATTTTTATTATGTGACCTTTTTCTGCTTCTAGATAATGAAGCGGCGATCCTGTCCAAAAATGCACTATTCAATGACAATTTATTTCTCCCCCAGGTAATAAAATTGAACTGGCAAAAATAATAATCATGGAAAGAATGCAAATACGCAGCGTTCGAAAGGAAGCAAAGGGCAATTGCTTTTTTGCATTCAAAAAATGTGGAAGAGTCTGAAAGTAATCTTTATTGATTGCATACGTTTGAGGGGGGAGGACTGGGGGGACTCTACACCAGCGGCAATCAGATCTCTTTAATTCCCCTGCTCCTGAGTCTAGGACATCCTCTTGCATTTATATTTCTTACAGGAGGGGAAAAGATGATGCTTAAGTAATATCAAGTCTCTCTGGATCAGTGTTTTATTGGCCATAAAGACTGCTTAACTGCTCGAAAGCCTGTTGAAGAGACATTTCAATCTATGTGTTTGTGGATTAACGCAGTAGAGCTGGATGGATGGATGCCCTGCGTTGTAAAATGTTGGAGACATAAAGTTGTTAATGACTGATAAATAAATACCCTAAAGGGACAGATAAATTTAAACCCACAAATCTTGGCCGCTGGCCCTGCTCTTCAGCTAATAGTCTGAGAGTTCATTCTCATTCTCCCACAAAGCAAGATGATACATATTTCCACTCCAGGTGGCTGGAGGCTGTTAGTAACAGCAGGGCTGCACTCTGATCATGAGATATAAGTTGTCTCTCCTGGAATGAGTTGCTGGTCATTTCCCAGATGACTGACTGCCCAAGCCGTGCCACTCAGTACGTCATGGAGAGGAGAGCAGGTGTCAGGGAGAACCGCTGACTTCATTCCTTCCTGTAGGAAGTCTGGAAAGAAATTCTTCAGCAAAATTACAAGTAGTTGTTTTAGCAGAGGGGAGCTCTGGGGCTTGAATGAATTAGCCAGGGTCCTACTCTGCAAGGCCTAGTACACTCTGGCCGCTTTTAGACATGCAGCAGGGATCAGGCGCGGGAGCGGCGAAATAGTCGCTGTGCTGTTTTAGACGAACCAGAAGCAGAAGTTGTGCGCGTGATCCGGAGCCGTGCATTCTTTGCCGACCGCGATTGAACCGGCCTGATTTCTCTGGGGGGACATACGCGGCTGGAAAAGAATGCGCGGCTCCGGATCACGTGCACAACTTCCGCTTTCGGTTCGTCTAAAACAGCGCCGCGGCTGTTTCGCCACTCCCGCGCCTGATCCAAGTGCACGTCTAAAAACGCCCTCTGCCTGGGGCTGGAGGGTGTGGACTGGAGGGTACAGTGGTCCTAGTCCAGGCCTAGTGCACGCTCTGCCTGGGGCTGGAGGGTGTGGACTCCATTTCCCCCAAGGCACGTGAGGATGGTGGCATTTCGGGGAGAAGGCCCCAGAGCTGGGCCCATTAGTGTATAATGCGGCGGCCCGTCTCCTGATGGGGACAGGTCGCATGGAGCGCATTAAACCAGCGCTCCGGGCTCTGCACCGGCTGCCTAGAGTGTTCTGGGCCCGATTCACGGTGCTGGTTTTGACCTTTAAAGCCCTACACAGTCTGGGCCCCTCCTATCTGAGAAACCGCCTCAGGCCGTGGGGTGACCTCTGCGTTCTACCATGGGCGCCGCCTTGGAGGTCCCCCGGGTGAACCGGGGGGGCCACGATGGAGCGGGCGTTCTCAGTGACCGCACCGCGGCTGTGGAACTCTCCCGGAGGAGGCTCGCCGGGCCCCCAGCCTGTTGGCCCTTCATCGGGCCTGTAAGCCCTGGCTGTTTGGCCGGACCTTTGGAGGGGGGTGGGGGAATAAGGGTGGGGTTTTTAGTTACCAGTGGTTTTACCTCCTTGTGGTTTTGATTCTCTTAGTAATCCCTTTATGTGCTGTTTGTACATAGTGTTTGTTTGTTTTGAATATTTTGTGAGCAGGCCCGAGCTGCCGTAGGGCTGGAGGGAGCGGGATAGAAGTGATTGAATAAATATAAAATTAAGGGAGAGGCTTTGATTCTTCCCTGTGGAAGGTGCGTAGCTCAGGGCTCCCTATCTCATTCACAGACACCGGGCCTCCTGCCCCCGCTGGCAGGACTACAGCTGCCTCTCTCTAGGCAGGTACGGGGCGTCCCACCACAACACCGGCTGGCTTTAGGAGAGGTGTGGAGTTAGGCACCCCCACCCCACCCACGGGTACGTAGCAGGGGGTGGGTGACGGGGGGGGGGCTTCCACAGCTCAGGTGAGAGGTGCAGGAGCTTTGGGGACACCTCTCTGCTGTGCTCAGCCTGGGGATCTGTCCCAGCCCATTAAGGCAAAGGGTGGAAGGTTCCGGTTATGTTATGTTTATTGCTCTTTATTTTTACTGGGGGACTAGGTTGCAAGATGCCTCAGCAAATAACCTGCTAGAATCCTGCTAGAACACAGTCAATGCAAGCCAGAACTCTGGTCCTTACTTTCGAAACCCTTCATGGCCCTGCCCCTTCCGATCTCTCTGCAGTTGTCGCCTGCCAAACTCTAATCTGGGAGCTCTGCCCCCACTCTCGCCTGCTCACAACTCCCTTGCTCCTTGCAATGTACCTGCTCCTTCTCCCCTGCTACCCCCAAGCCTCCCTGAATAGATTCATTCGGCTCCCAAATCCCTCCTGAAAACCTACCTCTTCAGGCTTTCAATGACTCCTCTTCTCCTTCGTCTCCATCCTGATTCTTTTAGGGTTCGCCTGGCTAAGCACGTGCACCTGTAACTTCAAAACTTCTTGGATGTATTCCTGTCTCTCCCTCTGTCCCCATCCCATCTTTCTTACATTGTAAGCCCACGGGGGCAGGGACCTGTCTATAATTGTTGATTGTAAAGCACCAGGTACATTGCTTGTGCTATATAAATAATAATATTAATAATATAATAACGTCTTGCACATTTCTTGTTGTGTGGGAGGGACGCTTCCCATTTTCAATTGTCACAGAAGAGAGAGCCTCCAGCCTTGCTCTGGGAAAGTAGAGGGTGCATTATGGTATCTTTCCAGCCTGTCCTGCTCTTTCTCGATTCCCTCCCCGAGTGTTGCCCAAGCTGCGCGTGCTTGCAGACCATGACTTTAGAGCCGGTTAATTAATTAGTGGATTCTGAACAGCATCGCCGGACCATTAGCAGCAGCAGGGCAATTCGCAGGACAGAATAGAACCAGGCGGATGGAATGGGGGAATCTTGATGACAGGCAATAGTTACCACCTAACGGAAATTTTAAATGGGGGAGAAACCACATGTGTGAATACGCCCTTTTCAGTTCACCCTCCATTCTCTTGTTGCCCGTGTTCGCCCCACTCCAGGCCACCTCTAACAGAGAGAGGTTTCCAGATCAAGGTACAACGCCACAACCGCTCAGGATAGTCAAATGGCTATATATTGTTATTTTAGGTTTATATTCTACTCTATCCCAAAAGCACCAGGGCAGCTCACAACAAATGAAAACAACATATTAAAACAAATATAAATAAATCACCTTTTATTTATATTTTGGGGGCCTCATTTTAAGAAGGGCAAAGACAAATTGGAGCCAGTTCAGCGGAGGGTGACAAAGATGATAAGGAAAAGAAGTCTTCTGAGGAAAGGCTGAAGGATTTGGGTATGTTTAAGCTAGCAAAGTGAAGACTAAGGGCCAAGGGGAGACACGATACTAGTCTTCTAATATCTGAAGGGCTGCCACCGAGAAGAGGGCAGGGAGCTGTTCTGCCCGGCTGCAGGGGGCAGGACCCGAACTAAGGGGCTCAAGTTACAGGAAGGAAGATTTCGGTTAAATATCAGGGGAAACATTTCTAACAGTAACAGGTGTTTGGCAATGAGGCAAGATATCGAGGGAGGCTGTAGACTCTGTCGCTGGAGGTTTTCAAAAAGAGTCTGGCCGGCCATCTGTCAGGGATGTTGTAGCTGTGGTCATGCTGCATCCCAGCAGGGGGTTGGACTAGATGACCCTCATTGTCCCTTTCCACCTCTGACATTCTATGATTCCATGTTTGGATCGGATACATCAGTAGGACATTGCATCTGACAGTGCACTGAGAGGGTCCGAAAGAATGAATCTCTTTGTATTTAAACATTTTGAGGTTCCATTATATCATATTAGTGGAAGGGTAATCCCACCACACACACACAGACACACACACTCTTTGTCCCCACAAATTTTCCCCACCCTCCCCATATTTGTTCTTCCATATATTTGCAAGAAGTGGATGAGCTGAGAACTGTGCAATGAGACAGCAGAGAAATGTGGGCCACCATGTTGTGGGGGATGGACGTCTGCGTACTACGTCTAGTGTTTTTTTGGTTTTGTTTCATGCATAAGGAAGAGTGTGTGATGCTCGGTCACATGGGAGTATGGTTAGTTACTTCTCCGTGATGGTTGCCATGGATTCTGGGATTTTTGCAGGCTTTAAGCAAACAATTAGTTCTGCGCAGCAAGCGTCTAGATTAATGGAACCTGGTTTCCTAAAATATTAAAAGTTGGTCTGTGGCAGGGAGCAGCATAGCAAGGCTGTTGTGCCTTTAACAAATAGAAGGAGAGACTCTTCCCTCTCATAGCCCTAAAGGGAGAGACACTGGCCCTTTAAGCCAGGAAAGAGTGGAGCTTGGCCACGCCCACTGAGCACTATAAGAGGGCAGCCTGTTGCAGAGAGAATCAGTCTGCTCTGGGATTCATGGGTGAGAAGAGTTCCCTGGAAGAAGCAATGCTGCATTTGTGTGAGAGTTAGAAGAGACACCTGCTTTAGGAAGGACTGAGCCTGGTCAGAGAAGCAGCTAAGTAACTGGTGGTGATATGTACTGAGTTTAGTCAGAGGACTGATGCCTGGCCTTCTAAGAGACTGAGGCTGTGTTTAAGGCCTATATGGACTATGATATGTGTAAATAAAGTGAACAGAAGCTAATTCCTTAAAAGACAGTGATTTGGGGCCCGGGGCCTGACAACACACACTGACAAGCCCAAATGTGCTACACAGTCAGTGGGATGCTTAATTCCCAAAGGGGCTGTGAATCTCTTGCTCTGAAAGTTTGGATTCCTGATTGGATCTTTGGCTCCCTAACCAATTTTGGTGGAAATTGGTTCTACAGGATCCAAAATTATTGATGGAGGGTGGGGACATATTCACACTCACACACTTCCTCTCTGTACAAAGTTTCTTTCCATAGAAAGCCAGGCTTAACCCTAGATACTCAGTAGTACTCTGTACGGAGCTCCTTCCATTAGGAGAAAACTGCTTTCTAAAGTCAACAGAAGTTTTCCCCACCCCTTCTGGTTGCCTCAAGAAACATGCTTTTCGTTCAGATCAGGAAAGGGTCCAGATATGGGAGGCTTGTGCACTGAACATAAGAAGTACCAGACTGGGTCAGACCAATGGTCCATTGAGCCCAGCATCCTGTTTCCGACAGTGGCCAGTCATGGGGGCCTGGGAGAAGCACCCAACAGGTCACAATGGGGGATCCATTCCCTGTGGGTCACCCCCAGGTTCCTGACAGGAAAGTTTTGTTCCCCAATCCCATCTGGCTAATAGCTGCTAATGGAACTATCTTCCAGAAACTTGTCCAAACCTCTTTTAAACTCCGCTGTACTGCTGGCCTTGACCCTGGCAGTAAATTCCACAACCTACTTATATGCTGAGTGAAAAAATACTTTCTTTTGTCTGTTTTTACTCTGCCACCTGTGAGTTTCATGGAGTGTCCCCTAGTTTTAGTACTAGTTGAGAGGGTAAATAACCGTTCCCTGTTTACAAGTTCCACACCACTCATGATTTTATAGACCTCTATCATATCTCCTCTCAGCCGTCTCTTTTCCAAGCTGAAGAGCCCCAACCTATCAAGCCTCTCCTCATACGGGTGCTGTTCCATACCCTGGATCATTTTTGTTGCCCTTCTCTGTACCTTTTCTAGTTCCGCTATGTCTTTTTTGAGATGGGGCGACCAGAACTGCACACAATATTCAAGGTGCGGTCGCACCATTGATTTGTATAGAGGCATTATGACATCCTCAGTTTTATTCTCTATTCCCTTGCGAATAATTCCTAACATTCTATTTGCTTTTTTGACCGCTGCGGCACACTGGGCTGAGGATTTCAGTGTATTGTCCACAATCACTCCCAGATCCTTTTCCTGAGTGGTAACTCCTAGCTTAGTACCCAGCATTGTGTACTCATAATTTGGATTATTTTTCCCAATGTGCATCACTTTGCACTTGTCCACATTAAATCTCATCTGCCATTTAGATGCCCAGGCACCCAGTCTTGTAAGATCTTGCTGCAGCTCCTCACAGTCTGCTCGTGTTCTGACTACCTTGAATAACTTGGTGTCATCTGCAGATTTGATCACCTCTCTCTTAACACCCTTTTCCAGATCATTAATGAATACATTGAAAAGAACTGGTCCCAGTACAGATCCTTGGGGCACACCACGTTTTACATCCCTCCATGGTGAAAACTGGCCATTTAGTCCCACTCTTTGCTTCCTGCCCTTTAACCAGTTACCGATCCATAGCAAAACAGAGAGGCTTTATGTCCCCTATCCAGAATAAGGAAAGATCCAGATCAGAGAGGTCTGGATAAGTGACGCTTGACTGCAAAGCTAATCTTCCAAAATATGGAAAGATGCAGTTCCACATCTTGGGAATAGGAACAGAACGTAACCCAAGATTCCCTTCCAGCTTAGATTCTACCAGGAGTGGGGAACCGGTCCCCTCCTGTGCGTCTCTTTGAAAACTAGTACAAGCTCTGCCAGCCGGGATGTTTTCAAATGAGAGAATAGGCCGCTGAGTCTGTGTTCAGTCCGGGGAGCCCCCACTTGCCTTTTTTTTTAGCACGGAGAGCTAATAAACAGGCAGCCCCATTTGCCCGCGTTTCATGTGCTGGCGGTAACTGCCACCGGTCACGCCACTCCGTGCTTTCCCCGGGTGAAAATAAATGTGATGAGGGCCTGCCTGGGTCAGAGACCCACCGTCATGTTGGCTTCCAGCCCGTCAGATGTGGGACTGTTACTGCCCCAGCCCGGGTAGGCGGCTGGCCTGGAATTGGTCCCCTGGATGATCCTGGGTCCGCGGCCAAGGGCCCCCAGATGGGCCATAGCAGGTCAGCGTGTCTTTGTGTCCCCGTCCTTGCCGGGGATTGGGGACTGTCATGACTGCCCACCCGTGATTGGCTGTCATGGCTGCCCAACATGAAGGGTGGGCACCAGGGGCAGGGCCGCCTGGCTGTGCATTTGTTCTGTTCCCCCACCCTACAGGGGGTGGGGGTAGAGTTGCCACCGATGCCAATTTTTAAGGAATACTTATGAAAAATACATGTTGCAGACCTTAGGCCCCAGTGCAGGCCCTGGAACATGTATGATTCACTTCTTCCCTTCACTTTATTTGTTAGAGCCATCGGCCATCACAATAAACAAACAACAACATGAAATACAAAACAACAAAGATAAATCCATACGTAATTATCCAAAAATAAAAGAATCAAACCTTCAAGGTTGTCCAGAAACAGCTAGTCGAAGCTTAATAAGACCAGTCAACCATTTAGACATCTCATTCTCTAGGGTAACCACCGGGTCCTGTCCCGAAAGCAGGAAAACCAGGGGAGTATTGTTCATAAGTGTTCCTTAAAAATTGGCATAGGTGGCAACCCTTGGTGGGGGAGTGTTTGCCAGCCAGCCAAGTCAAAGCACATGCCAGTTCTGTGCCCTGATCTGACCCCGGCAGGGCCAGCCCCCACTTCCCAAGCATGTAGCTCGTGAGCCAGCTACACATTTATTTTTATCCCCTCTCCCCAGCCTTGACTCTAATGGAAATGGGGGGTCAGAGCCAGAGAAGGCTTCTTCCCTGGCCGTGACCCCCTCCCCCCCCCCTTTCCATCAGAAGCAGCACTTGGGTGCTCTGGTGGCTGCAAGAGGAGACAGCAATCAGCTGAGAAGTGGCTGCAAGAGGAGAGACCAGGAGTGCAGGAAGGACCTTCTCTTCTTGCAGCCGCCTGAGCATGTCAGCACTGCTTCTGATGGAAGGGAGGGTCAGAGCTAGGAAAGAAGCCCTCTCTGGCAGTGATCCCCCTTTCCATCAGAGCTCTCTTCCTCTCGTAGTCACCTGCTAGCTGAGAGAGCATCTTTCCTCTAGCAGCCATGCTACGCAGGACTCTATGGTCCTGGCAGACCTGGATGCAGGTGAGGCACTGGGCGGAACTAATTAATGAGACGTAACGTGGGCCGCATTAGCATGCACTGGCCCGCAGAGTGGGCCCGTGATGTCCTTGAATGGCGCCATGAATGGGGAACAAGCGGGCGCTGCGGGCGGGGCACCAGCTAACATCTGGCGAACACTTAATAGACCGGCAGGCGAACGCTCACATGGTGTGTGCTAATGTGGGCTATCATCTCATTTATTTTCACCCCCAGATAGGACTGGAGGGGGGGGAGGGAAGGAGGACTTAAGGGGTGCGCTCAGGATGGGTGAGGAAAGGAGAGGGTTCAAATCATAGAATGTCAGAGGTGGAAGGGGTCTCAGAGGTCATCTAGACCCCCGCTTCGATACAGGATGGTTACACTATGGCTTCCCGGATAGATAGTTGATCAACCTTTAAAAAAAAAATAAGAAAATTAAAACCTCCAGTGACAGAGAGCCTACAACCTCCCGAGGCAGCTTGCTCCATCGCCCACAACTCTTACGTTAGAAAGTTTTTCCTGATATCTAACCAAAATCTCACTTCCTGTAACTTGAGCTCATGATTTCCATTTCCTGCCCTCTGTAGTGACGCAGAACCGTTCCCTGCCATCTTGTTGGGGGCAGCCCTTCAGATATTTGAAGACTGCTCTCATGCTCCCCTTAATCTCCTCTTTGCTAGGCTAAACATACCCAGTTCCTTCAACCTTTCCTTTCCTCATGAGACTTGCTTCCCAGACCCTTTGTCACCCTCCTCTGAATCTGCTCCAGTTTGTCAACGTCCTTCTTGAAATGAAGTGCCCGGAACTGGACACAACGCTCCAGGTGGGATCTAACCAGGGTCGAACAGAGTGGAATGATTACCTCTGCTGAGGTGAATAGTACCATGAGTCTGTTCTCTGTCCTCGACGACATGTCCTCCTTTCTTTCCCCGAGCTCGTTCGTTCATTGTGTGAGGGATGGGACCAGATCCAGGAACTGGAAAGGGGCCAACTAAAAACTAGCCACGATCTGGATTTGCCCCTTGCGCCAGAACCGCCCCCACCCCCCCACAACGTATGTCAAAAAGGAAAACGAGACACACCCAAAAGCAGGGCGATGAGCCACAAAATTTAATTCTGTCATTTTTAATTTTGTGGCTCTTGGATCCGTTCTCAGTAGAATTCCCTTTGTTCGATTTGCAAACACTTCCCGTATGTGGATGGAGCTTTAGCCTATCGCCCACGCTTGGACTGGGCTGAGGAGACGACGGAGCAGGCTGGGGTGGGAGTTCCGTGCGTATGGGCCCATGAGAAGAACAGAGGTTACATAGTCATGGAAATAAAGACCCATCCTTTCAGATTCCTGCCATGTTATTAAAATGAACATTGTAACTAGGAAATATTGGGATTACAAAGAGGCGTTCAAAAGCGTGCTAAAGGCATGTTTAAGATATGGATGAACTGCAGGGGGCGCTAGTGACTCGCCGCGCTGCCTGTGCTGCAGCGTGTCCCGTGTTTACATTCTCTGGCTTCTCAGCGTATGGCCTCTGCTCTCTGGGACAGTTAATGGTTTCTGGGGCTTGGCATTCATGGATAATTGCAATATCCAGAGACTCATTTTGGTTGTTTATTTCTCTGGACTCAATAGCAGGGTTCTGATGTGAGAGGCTTGGCTGAGCAGCGTATCAGGCAGTCATTTGGATACCAGGCTAGTAGTTTACATTTTTGTAAAGGGAAAATCAAAGATGTTATTTTAAGCGGTTTGGACAAAGGCTTTGAATGGAAGAGGCAATGGAGGTTATGGCCTTGCTAGGCTGATCTGACGGGTTGTACCTGCCTAGAGAAATAGATCCTGCTCTCTCATGGTGATAAGTTAAGGTGCAAAGTTCTGAGAATTGGTTTTGGAAAAACATGTTTCACAAGATATTTATTTATTTATTTGCATTTATTCGCCACCCCCTCATGCCTACGGCATCTCGGGGCGGCTTGCAAAACAAATAAAATACTAACATTCAATAAAAGACATAAAAAGTTCCAACAATAATTTAAAATATCTTCCCCCAACTCTCCCACCCTCCCCTCCGAAAGCCTGGGCGAAGAGCCAGGTTTTGCAAGCTCTATGAAAACCCAGCAAGCTTGGGGCCAGACGGGCTTCCTCCGGGAGGGCGTTCCCGAGTCGCGGCACGGCCACCGAGAATTCCCTCTCCATGGTGGCCCCCCGTTTTGCACGGGGGACCTCCAGAAAGGCACCCCCGGCGGACCAAAGGGGTTGCCCTGGGATGCGGAGGGCAAGGCAGTCCCTGAGATATGAGGGGCCCAGTCCTTGTTGGGCTTTGTAGGCCAAACCCAACACCTTGAATCTGGCTCGGCTCGCTATCGGCAGCCAGCGCAGAGTATGGAGCTCAGGCGTAATATACTCCCGACGGCCTGTCCCCGTCAGGAGACGGGCCGCCGCATTCTGCACTAGCTGCAGCCTCCGAACCAGCATCAAGGGAAGCCCCACGTAAAGCGTGTTGCAGTAGTCTAGCCTCGAGGTGATGAAGGCATGAATGAGGGTGGCCAGGTTGGGCCTGGAGATGTATGGGCGCAGTCTCCGCACCAGATACAGCTGGCGGAAAGCGGCTTTCGCTACCGCCTCCACCTGTTGATCCAGGCACAGGTCTGAATCCAGCAACACCCCCAGACTCTGAACCTGCCGGGCTACCGGACGGCAGACCCCCTCTACGAGGGAAGCCAACACCTCCGTTGCCCTACCCACCATCATCACCGCCGTCTTATCGGGATTCAGCTTCGGTGTACTCTGCCGCATCCAAACCGCCATGGCCTCCAAACACTGGGAAAGTACTGAGACGGCAGGATCTGGGTCGGTTGAAAAAGAGAGGTAGAACTGAGTATCATCAGCATATTGGTGACAATGCATCCCGAACCCTCTCACAACCTCCCCCAGGGGCTGCATATATACATTAAACAACAATGGAGACAAGATGGATCCTTGCAGAACGCCACAATCCAGGGCCCGAAGGCAAGATGTTTCAGCCCCCAGCACAACCCACTGGCTTCTCCCCGAGAGGAATGAGTGGAACCACTGAAAGACAGTCCTGTCCAGAACCCCCAGGACTCGCAATTGTCTCAATGGCAGCCCATGGTCCACTGTATCAAAAGCGGCCGAGAGATCTAGCAGGAATAAAAGTGTTGAATGTCCTGCGTCCATCTCCCGGTGGAGATCGTCCACCAAGGCCACCAATTCCATCTCTGTACCATAGCCGGGGTGGAACCCCGATTGAAAAGGGTCGAGGAAACCGATGCTGTCCAGATGTGCCTGGAGCTGCAGTGCCACTGCCCGTTTGATAATCTCCCCTAAAAAGGGAAGATTAGAGACAGGTCGGTAACTGGCGAACGCATCTACATCCAAGGATGGCTTCTTCAGCAGGGGCCAGGGGTGCACCACGGCCTCTTTGAGACTGCGTGGCAATCTCCCTGCCGAAGCGACGCGTTGATTACCCTCGCCAGCCCCGACCCCAAAGTCTCCCTGGAGGCTTTCACCAACCAGGACGGACATGGATCTAGTTCACAACTAGTGGCTCTAACAGACCCCAGGACATCCACGGCATCGGCTGGCGTCACTTCCTGAAACTCATCCCAGAAAGATGGACCAGACGGGGCCACCATACTCTCACGCTCTTCCCCTACTGCTTCCAATCCGGTGTCAAAGTTACTCTGGATCAGAGCGATCTTGTCTGCAAAGTAGATGGCAAACTCCTCACAGCGGGCCTGGGACAAGTCCCTGTCCAGGCGGAGAGAGGCCGGACTGACCAGCCCCTGCACCACCCGGAACAGCTCCGCTGGACGCGACTTTGCAGACGCTATAAGGGCAGCAAGTGAGTTCTATGGAGAAGTCGGTCGGATTCAGAATGAGTCCGACGCCAGCGTCGCTCTAGTTGCCTGCCTACCTGTTTCATACACCGCAGCCCCTCCGTAAACCAAGGGGCCCTGCGGTGTCGCGATGGAGGCAGGGGATGTCTCAGTGCCACCCTGTCAGTGGCCTCCCCGATTGAGCTGGGCAGCTCACAAACATGCTGCCAGAGACACTCCCTGTCCCGGATGTCTACATCTAAGGGTGGTTGAACAGATAGGCTGGAAAGTAGAGGGCTCCCTCTCCTCCTTCCACAGAAAATTTCAAGCCCCAGAACCATTTCCACCCCCCTAGTTTATAATCATAATATTTCAGGGCTGGAAGGGACCTCCAGAGTAATCGACTCCAACCCTCTACCCCAGCCCCGTTGGGTGGCCACCTCTCATGGCTTTAACCCTTACACTCTCATAGGCCAAAACTGGAAAATGCCAGAGTCAAAAAACAGCAGGGGGTGGCAGCTCTGCCGTTGAGGTGGGATTCACCCTTGACCGATGGTTGTCGAGCTTCTTACAAACTTCTAAGAAGGTCGATTCCAAAGTCTCCCTAGACAACTTTTTGCACTGCCTGCCCAACCATTTCTTTACTCTTGAAACATTAGTTCTCTGAGAAGTATCTCGACATCTAGGGGGGGCTGGAAAATTCTAGTTTTTTCCTGCGTTTAGGTTTTGCAAGTCCACTGTATTAAGAAGCAGCTGTATCAATAAGTGGCCTGCTGCCATCTCCCTAGCAAATTGGATTGTATTTATATCCATTCTCCTTCTGTACCACCAAAGCCTGGTGAGTCAAGGCATGTTATGGATCAATGCACTGGACCTCTTGCTCAGATGTTTTGACCTTGTTCTCGGGGAACGTTTCACTGTTCTCTCTCAAACTCTAAATAGCTTCCAGCATTTGCACCAGAGAGTGGTGCCTGGCCCTGCTGAGCTAACTGGAGACGGTTGATTTGTTTATTTGAGGTAGTGAGAAAGGGTGAACTAGCCAGACCTGGACAGATGCAAGCAAAGGGCCAGTTACACACCCAGCCTTAGAGCTTTGGGAAATGCTGGATTTCTTATTTCAGGGGCATGGGAAGTCAGGAGCTTGAACTTCTCTTCCACTGACCGCGCCTCTTCTATACCTCATTCCCTTGTCCGTTTCTGCAAGGCCCTGCTCTACAAGGGAAGGAACTCTGAGCTGCTGCCACCTCGTTTTGCAAATACCATAAGAGAGCGCGCCGCTAACTACAGTCGTTGTCACCTCCCTCCGGGAGGGAACCCAGAGGGGGCAGGCAGGACCACATTGGAAAGGGGACAGGGAAATCCCTTTGCCCAACCCCTTGCTCTCCCTAGGAACCCTGATCTGATCGAGATAAATTTGAGCCTTCCCCTGGAGGCTGTGTGTGAAAGCCACAGGGGTTATAACCCTAGAGGGGATACAAGGCTCCAACTGTGACTAGAACCCAGGATTCCAGCACCGTAGACCCAATGCCGTAGCTCCACAGCCACTTGACTAATGGAGTTGAATAATGGGCAAAGTCTTTCTTCTCTAAAGGCTGAATTATAACAAGACCAACCACAAGTGTTTGTCAAAATGAGAAGAAGGGCCCGACCCCTCGGCAATGAATAAAGAATAGCAGCAGCCAAGGCTCTTAACTTAGGCAAGGGAATCACAGCTCTTTCTCCTGCTGAGTTAATAAGGTCCTGGAACGGCCCCTGTGGTCATCGGGGGGGGCTCTCCTTGAGGTCCCCCGAGTCTTCTGGGGGGGGCCATGATGGGGACGGCCTTCTCGGTGGCCACTCCACAGCTGTGGAACTCCCTGCCGATGGAGGCCCATTTGGCCCCAGATCTCCCCTCGTTTCGCCGCTGCTGTGAGGCGTGGCTGTTCCACCGGGCTTTGGGGAGGGAGGGGGGAATGGGTTAGGGTGGTGGGAATGGGTTAGGGTGGTGGGTGGCTGGGGGTGTTTTTTATTCCTCCCTTTTGAATATTTTGACTATTTTAAAGCTGTTTTGATTGTTTTGATTTGTACTGTTGTATGCCACCCAGAGCTGCCTGAGGCAGGATGGGCAGGTTAAAAATGCTTTAAATAAATAAATGACCCCCTTTGTCTGCTGAACCTGGTACAAACTGTACGCTGCTGGGAATAACAAAACCCGTTACTGTACCAGGCAAAAAGGTACAATTGGAAGGTATGCTTTTTAAAGGAGAAGGCTAGCCTGGAGGCTTATCAGATGTATAGAAACTGCTTTATTTACAGATTTGCTAGTTGAGGTGGAGTGGAAGGGGAACGGCTAACAGCTCTCGCATGTCCTTCTTCAGGCAGACACCACTGGACCTCCCCAAAGTCTAGCATTCCAAAAGGCTCCCCAAAAGGTTCTCTGCATTTCCCATGAGACTTCCAGATTGTTTGCTGCTCAGCCCAACTCCAGCTCCCCTCTGCCCAAACTGCCCCTGAAACTAGCCAAACTGGTTTCCCGGCTGCTCCAACCTCCTGCCCACCCTTTGTCTCCAGCCGCCATCTGCCTAAAGACAGAGATGGTCCTTCATGACCCACCCAAAGCAGGTAATCGGAGAGGGCTACATTCCCGGGGGGTGGGTGGGGTTGGGCACCAGAACTCCCCATGTCCAGGGTCTCAGCACCCTTTCAACTCCCCCAGTGCAATGGATCTGGTATCCTGTCTGCACCCTCTCAGGTGGAGGGTAGGTGGGAGGTCAAGCAGAACCTGAGCCCACCGCCTTTAAGGGCATAGCCGAATCCTCTAACCACCCTGATAGAAGGGATGGGACCGACTTCATTGTTTAAAAATATCTGGGTTTATTTTTCAGCTTGGCTTCAGTGTCAGGCAAATGGGCTATTTTAAATATGCACAATTTACATGAACCAATGCATGTAAATGTATGCAAATTGAGCGAGAACCGGTGATTTTGCGCACACTCTGCATGCTGGGATAATATCCAAGGGACCGCCGGGATCAATAGGAAGGATGCTGGCCGGTGCATTTCTTAATGAACTTCAGGTTCACGAATCTCTAGACATCTAACTGTGTTAAACAGCACATCCGTGGGCCTGCATTCCAGAGAACAAGCCGGCACTTGCCACAATGGCTGGAGAGGTAGCCAGCCCTGATCAGAATAAGTCGGAGTGGTGTTCCACATAAATTTGGTGTTGCTAAGGATTATTCTGCGGCCACAGCTCCTGGGGACTTTTCCATGTTGCTCTTTGCAGGCAGCTCTCTCTCACTGATCGGCATCTTTAAACATGGGAAAGTTCCTCTTTCTGTGTCATGAGGATGGATGAAGAAAGCAAAACTCACAACAGTTCATCTTTTATTCTCCGCAATAATAGAGGGCAGGGACTGGGCGCTGCTGCAGCCAACATTTTGATATCATGTGATTATCCAGTGAAAGACCACATGGAGATTCTTGGCCCTTGGTTTTCCTGAAGGTGGGGCTGGCATTAAATGTGCTTTGGATAGAGACATGGCAGCTTTGTGCATTCTTGTTCAATCGCCGCTTTGTTGCAAAATACAATGCGGTTTTCTGAAAGGGCAAACGCTCTACGCCATATAGAACATTCAAAATGCAAGAGATCACTGTTATTATTTAGCGTTCTTCTGCGAAAGGGCCTATGTTAAGGATATTAGCGATTAAGCAGTTTACCGGGAACAGCAAAATCCATTGACCACCAGATCCCTTCTCATAAAAGTGGGTGCCCCTCAACTTTGTCAGTGGAGAACTTTATTGACAGACTGTTCCTCAAATGCACAAATGGGAGATCTTTAAAGAATGACATTATTGTTATTACTAATCATGTCTCTAGCACATTCAGTGATCAAAGTACTTTACAATCCTTGCCTAGGGCTCTTTTTGAATGGTGCGCGCCGCCAAGGGGGGGGGGCAGTCTGTGTGCGGCCGGTGGAACGCCACTGTAGGCCACTGTGGGCCGTACATGAGGGGAGGGCAGAGACGGGTGGACACCTCCACGCTTTGCCGATTGCTCTTTGAGTGGGAGGTGGGTAGAGGTGGGTGGGTCACAGGAACGCGGACCCACGCCCCTCTGAATTCAAACGGGATGCTCCAACGCATGTCCCGTGAATGGGAGCATCTCATTTAAAACTGGCCTAGTTCACTCTCAGCATCTGAATGAGGTGGGTCGTCTGACACCTGGGGAACCGTGGCCGAAAGATAACAACTTGCCCAAGTGCCTGAAAGAGGGTCCGGTCCCTGGCCCAAACTGAACCCTGTGTGGATGAGCCTGCAAAAGCCTGGGAACCTCTGGTCAAGAGAATGAAATGACTAGCAGGAACGATCCACAAAACAGCACGGGTGAAGGAGACGCTGCGTCAGGCTTGCAAAGAGTGGATTTTGTATCTAAAATTGTGAGCTTATGGCGCCCACGTGACCTGTGGATTGTGTGTGCCATTCTATGCCCGGACAATAGGCTGCGGCTGCAGTCTGGACTCTGCCGAAATCAAGGGCAAACTCCCATTGGTTTCAGTATTCTTACTGCATTTAAACAAGGATTGGATCCGTTTTTGGAGAAGTCCATAAACGGTTATCAGCCTCCTTGGCCGAGGGACAAAACCTCTGACTATTGGGAGCTGGGGGTAAATAGTGTGGAATGGATCACTCCATTGTGACTTGTTGGGGACACTTCTCCAAAGTGACTGAGAGTGGCTGCTTTCAGAGACAGGACACTGGTCTGGATGAACCATTGGTCTGACGCAGCATGGCACGGGCTGTGACACTCTCCGAGACAGGACACTGGGCTGGGTGGACCATTGGCCTGACCCAGCATGGCACTGACTGTGACACTGCCCGAGACAGGATACTGGGCTGGATAGACCATTGGTCTGTCTCAGGATGGCACTGACTATGCTCAATGGGTCATTATTGCCCCCAACATTTGGCTCTGCTATAGCATCGTTCTAGAGCCTGGCTGTGTAGCTCAAGATTTACAGGGTTGCTTTTAACATGGGTGGTGCCTGCTTCCGTCTCCAGCACATCAGCTAAGATAGTGGTTGTCATCACATGAGCACTAGGATCTCCTCTAGGATCGGCACTGCTCTGTTGTGGACCTCAACTACTTGAGACGAGCTTCCTCTGTTGAAAATATCAGCTGTCGCACAGAGATGTAGGAAATCTGCTTCCTTCCAAGCATTGTGTCCATCCAATCAGACACCTGACCTATGACCAGTGTCTCCAGTCAAAACCACTTGAGCAATGATGACTGACTAACTTCTGGAGAACAAGGAAGACTATTTCCTGATGAGCAGATTATTCCAACGCTGCTTACTAGAGGGTTTTGTTTTTCATTTTTGCCTGGGCAGGTGCCCTTTTTTGTCCGAGGAAGGAAGTGAAAGTCAAGGGGAACTGCTCTGCTTGGAGGGGGAGGGGGTGGGGGGGTGCATTTCCCTGTTCCTACCAAACTGCAGAGAGAGAATTACTTTCTGGAATTATTCAGTGAATTTGAAACAAACAAAGGTGCTGAGCCAATTATAGCTTCTCTGCAAAGAATTGAGAAAAAACCCAAGATGCAACTGTGAACAAATAGATAGTGGGATATGAATTATTCCAGAAACTCAGTCCATAGAACTGGAGCAAGAATTAAGGCTGGATAATTTTTCTAAAATGATCTTATTTCTTGGAAAGACTCGGGCTGCAGTTAAGGCCACGCAAGGGCAGCGGTTCCTTTAACAACGGCTTCCCTTCCCAGCATCCCTACAAACCTAATTTTCAAGGTAGCAGATCCTTGTGCTCGAAGAACCTCTGTGCGCCTGTCAGGACACTTGATGCTAAACAGGCCAGACTGAGGCCAGTGGAGTTCAGTCATTTCTCAAAACACCGTTCCTTCCTTCCAGCAGATGCTCCCAATCATCCTGAGCTTTCCACTTCATTGGACTGTTGCTCCGGCTCTGAACGTGTGTTTACTTTACCCGGCAGTTAACAGAGAGAGACTTTGAGCCAGTTGCTCTGTGTACTCTGCCTCCTACAGACTCAAGCCCCGTCCTCTGCCTCACCCACCCTCCCCTCAAACGGCCTTGTGCTTCACTGTAAGTACCTGCGGCTTTTGCAATAAAGCTACCTGCAGGGGTCTGCTAGGTATTAAAGCAACACACTCCCCCGCCCTCAGCTGACCCCTCTAGGAGACTGTACCAAAGCCACCACTTGCAGAACAAGGGGGTGCATGCGGTACCATGTATCATGCCAGATCGGAAGTAGTGTGGGAGTTAATGTTGAAATATTTTAATTTTATTTCTTAATTTATATTTTTACCCTGCCCTTCCCTTAAGGTTCTGGGCATGTTACAAGACTCAAAAATATATTCAAAAATACTCAGATATACTGAGATAAAACCAGGGATCCCTAATTACTTGTGTATTCTAATAATAATAATAATAATAATAATAATAATCTATTTTATCTGAAGAGTGCCCCACCACCAAATGGTGCTCAAAGCACTTTACAAGATAAAAATACAATATAGAAAACCCATTTAAAATATAAATCTATGTAAAAACAATTAAAAGGGGGAAGGAAACCGGGGGAGGACAACACACATTAAGGGGAACCAGCCGGGGGTCCTAGAAGCACCTAGAGAATAAATAAGTCTTTAGGTGCGTTTTAGAGGTGAGGAGGGAGGAACTAAAATGAAGCGAGTTCCACACTGAGGCTGTTTTTAAATGACCACGCGATACCGTTCCAAACTCGTTCTTCCCTGACTTGTCGGAATGACGTCATTGTCGTCATCAGTCCGGGTTCCGTGGCTAAACAACCACTGTTGTGATGTTCGATTCGATTATTAAGTTCTCAGACGTAAAGGGAACTTCACGGATGTCTAAAGGATTAGAACGTTCTACCTGTGCAGATGGTAAAAAAAAATGACTGTTGTATCATGCTCTTCATTTAGAACGTTTTGATAAAATCTTGAAAAAGGTGTTTTAAAAAAAACATTCTAAAACCCGGAAGCAAGCTGGCAGCATCAACATTTTTAACGTTCCAACCATCTAGACAATCACCTTCAGAGCGCCATAAACCCACCCATGAAAATTCTAAATATATTCTTTAAAACAGCCTGAGGGACCTGCCACAGCAGCAGCCTGATTGCTCGCCAACGTAAGACATGATGTCGGGATCCCCAAAGAGCAGGTAGTTTCTGAGGGCAGATGGCCACGGACTCTTCTTTTCTCATGTGGCATACTCCCACGGGTGTCCGTTAAAAAGTAAAAAAATGGAAAACAGTTCTCCCCGAGTCCCGGCCCCCCACCGGCTGTAAGAAGGGGGCAGGATCCCCCCCCCCCCCCCCGGGGTCTGTGTTTCAGATTATTATACTAACAAAACCCTCTTTCCAGTAGCTTTCCATTGCTTTATTTGCAGGAGAGGTCAAAAACTTTCCATTTTAGGAGAGGTCAAGCCATATGAACTGCATTTCCTTGGATTTTGTCCGTTCTCTTCAAGAGAAACAAGAGTTGCTTTACTCTAGCTAGAGTTTTTCTAGTCTTCAGTAGCCGTATTTCATAATCTCGTTTACAGGAAACCCATTTCCTCATGCTTCATTGACCCTTTGAGACTGAATTGTTGCCTCTTTCTCCCTCTGTTTCTTTCACTAGACGACCTCTCCCAGCCCAACAGCATTTCTCTGCATAGCAGGCTCACAAGATCAAGCAACTCCCTGGGGCACAGTACCACACTGATGGCTTGAATCTGGTTTGGAGAGTGTTGCAGGGTAATGGTGCAGTAAATATTTTCAGGGTGGTGGCCTCTGGGCTAGGGTTGGACTTGCTATTCTCTCGAGGGTTGGCTGGGTCCTAGAGAAATCGGGATTTCCCAGGACAGAGGGATTGGTCATGTCAGAAAAGGGGTAGGTCATATGACTTACCCACCTGACGTGGCCCCACTCCCTATGGAATGTTGTGATGTCACGATGCTGTGCTAGACTTTCTGGGATTAACTGGCCCCAGTTTGGACCATTTGAGGGAAAGTGGCACTGGCTAGCCAGGTGGGTGGCATAAATTAATGTTGCGCCTCAGGTCAGAGGAAGACAGTAGATGTTGGAAAGGATCTGTCTGTCCTGCTTCGATAGCCACACTTGGTTATCATGTGCGCTGTGGTCTTCCCAGCTCAAAAAGGACCTTGTAGAAATGGGGGGAAAGTTGCGGAGAAGGACAACAAAGATAATTAAGTGTGTGGAATGGCTTTCCTCCGAGGAGAGGAAAGGTGTGTTGAGGCTCTTCAGCTTGGAGAAGAGGGGCTAGGATATAAATTCATGGGTCCACTCCTTGTGATGCTTGAGTCCTTGTATAACTGGTCCCATGATGGTCACTGACGCCAGGTGTTGCTGAAGCACACAGTACCAGTCCTTTCTCCAATGTGCCTTCATCCCTACATACAATACTGTCCCTCTGTACAGTCTTCTCAGTGCAACTGAAGGTAGCAGGCCCCTGGGCACAGCAGGTACAACACTCTCCTCCCTGGGGGTTCCTCTAGCGCCTCCTGCAGCGAGGAGCTATGCAGTCAGTTGCCTTCCCAGACTGCAGCTTTCTCGTGATTTCTCTCCCGGCATGCTTGGGCTTCCACCCCACCTAGTAAGCATACTCCCGCTGTTGCTCATGATACTACAGTGAGGGGACGTTGTGTAAAACTGACTTGCAGCGGACTTATGACAAAGAAATGGAAGTATTTTTTCACCCAAGGTACGATTCATCTATAGAATTCATTGCCGGAGGATGTTCCAAAGGCTAATAACATAACTGGCTTTAAAGAAAAGAATTGAATAAGTTCTTAGAGGATGGGCCCATCGTTGGCTGTTTAAGCTAAGTTGGTCACGGCATTAAATCTCTGCTGTTGGGAGATGGGAGTGAATGGCAGGGAATGGACCACACTCCACTGTGACCTGTTGGGGACTTCTCTGAAGTGACTGAAGATGACCACTGCCAGGGCACTGGCCTACATGGATCATTGACCTGTCCTGAGCCAGTTTGGCCCTTTCTTATGTAACAACTTGTCTGCATTATTAGCTCGAGATTAATAATGCCATGGAATCAGCAACATGGTTTCAGCCCTGTTCTTAGTCACTGACAGCCTGTTTGCATCCGTCTGCTCGGTTGGGGGCAAGTGTGGGAAACACGCATGGAATGCCTGCTGAAATACGCATTGTGCAAGGCTCTTACTCCCAAGCGTCTGCTGCCTGCGGTGAAACCGGGCGTGTTCTGGGGGTAACAAAAGGGATAGAGAATGACCCAATCTGATCCATTCCGACTCCGATTCCAAAGCCACCCCCTGGAGGGGCTGTTCGCAATAGAATGGGACATAAATAACAATATGTTCTCCAACAAAGCCCCTTTTAATGGGACAGATTTTTCCTTGTTCCAAGCTGCTTTAGGATGCATTACTCCCCAAACTGGCATGTTCAACTCCTACATAAGCCTCTCCATACTTCAACGATAATATATGGGTTTCAATGGGACTACTCCAAAGTAAGTGGCTTGTAGATTGAGGCCTTGGTAATTAGTTGCCAGTGGGCACAATGGAGGCAGGAAACTGCAGAAATGCCGTTCAAAAGCGATCTTGTTTGCTCTGTGTCCTGTATGGGAAATACAGGCAAAGCCCAATTGTGAATCTTTGTTTCAAAACATATGCAGAGGCTCAGGGAAATCCCGCATGGGACAGCCCACTGAAGAGACACACTTTGCAAAGCAATAATTCACCTGTGCTTGTGCCTGTAATCTTTCTGGAAGGACAAAGTGTGGTCTGGGTTCCAGCAGAGTTTGTCTGGTTGCAAGCTCTCCAAAAACTGGGAGGAATTTGGAGAAAGGGTCTGGGAATCCAGAGTTTTAAACTGAGCCCAACTTTAATGTGGGCATGGGAGCGTGACCGAAGTATTGGGGTGGGGGGGGGTGGTTATGAGGAAAGTAGCTGGTGCGATCTCGGCCTGTCAGTATCTTGCTATTACGCTGTCATTTGCTGAACAAAACAAATCTTTCCTTTTTATTGAAACATTCGTTTTTAATTATTATTTTTTCCATATCGTGGTTTTTGGTTCATTTAGGCTTTTTAAATCTTCTTTCTAAATATTCATTTTTGTTTGGCAACGGCCATAAATAAATTAACCAAATAAACAGGCACCCCCACTCCTCCATCCTGCAGATTATTTTTCTTTAAGGAACTGCTCCCCCTCCCCCACCCCTACAAAGCAGCCACGTAAAACCTACTTTTATCATTTTTATGTGAAGAAAAACTCTGGAAATGGTAGGGCTAGAGAGGCGGCGTGGTAGAGTGGCTAGAGGCTAGCGGACTCAGCGAAACCGGGTTCAGTTCTCATCGCTGCTGTTGAGACGCTGTGTGACATTAAGGCTGTTGTTGACCAGCCACTTACTCCAGAGTACTCCGAACTAGATTGCCTGGCCCATTGGGACTCTCATCTCAGGATGGGCTTTTAAGTACTACTATAGGTCAAAGAATAACGGCACATATTACATTGGAAGCCAACAGGAGCGTTGCTAGGTTGGAATGCGTCTGGTACAGGTGATGGACTGGGCCTACTTCCTCCCCCTTCCAGTGGCATCATGCCCCCCCCCCAGGCTCATGGTCCTCAGGCACGTGGGCCCTAGTCAACTACGGTCCGGGAGATGATCCTGGACTAGGCGGCCGACCTCGCATGTATTACGGAGACCTGGCTGGACACTGAGTCAAGGCCTATATTGGCTGACCTTGTTCCGGCTGGGTACTCCGAGTCCGTACAGCATCAGCCTTGGCTGGGGGTGGTGGTGTAGCCATTATTTTTAAGGATACATTCTAGGGATACTGCTGATATACTGGGCAGTGGGGACCCACCCGTACGGCAGTTTCCCTGCCTGCACTGACCGAGCTGATGTCGGAGGTGGTCTTGCGGTTCTCCAGGGCGATAGTCAGGCCCCCGATCCTTCTGCAATTTCCCCCGCAAAATTCTGCGACCCAAAATTGAAAATTCTGTGACCCAATAAAGTTACAAAACAAGTCTAGTAAAATTAAACCTGTCAGATGGCGATCCGTTTCCTTGTACCAATGAATAAAAAAATGTGCTTATAATTTTTTTCTGTGTATGGGTATTTCAGATATCAGGCTACCCGCCCCCCCCCCAAACACATGGCAAAGCAGAGGGCACAGCTCCTAACCACCACCCCCAAACACATGGCAAAGCAGAGGGCACAGCTTCTAACTCACCCCCAAAGGCAGAGCGCGCAGCATGAAGCCCCCCCAACATGAAAAGGCAAAG
>QEPC01002454.1:1328075-1348473 GCA_003113815.1 Sphenodon punctatus
AGCTTGAACAGAGGGAGAGAGAGAGGGAGTAGAGAGATAGAGTTGAGTGTCATCAGCATAGAGGTGGTATTGGAAGCCATGGGAGGCAATGAGTTTGCCTAAGGATGAGGTATAGATCGAGAAGAGGAGAGGGCCAAGAACAGAGCCATTAAGTAGTAAAGACGCTGGACAGTCTCACATATTGTGCTCATTTCCAACTTAGGCTCCATGCACCCACACTTTGCCTTGGTCTTTCAGCCCCAATCCTCTGCAGGTTGGGGGGGGCAACACTGAAGCTGGGGACAGCAAGCTCCTCCCTGCCCCAGTATTAGGGACTTGATTCCTGTCCCCACTGTAGCCACAATTTTGCCTTCATTTATAGTTCCCCTCTCAGGCAGCAGCTCAAGTGCCTCTGCTCACTACACAAGTGGTTAAGGGCAGGGGAATATTTCTCCTAGTCTATCATGCGTTGGAGTACTATACTGTATTGGAAAGGGATTTGGTTGTCTGTGAGCTGTGGCTCCTGATTGAGGATTCGTTGCCATCTGTTTTCCCCTCATAAGGGGCTCTAGATACCATCCCGTACCTATCAACCTCGTTCCCCCCATACACTCCCCCAGTACTTGGATGTCCCGTTGTCCACATAACAACTGAAAGCACATATGAAAAACACATACATATACACTTCTCCCCCACCCCTGGCCATTTCTCCAGACCTTGTCCATGAATACACATCACCCATCTCTCAGCCTTCTCCCCACATATATGCCCCCCCCAGCACCTGGGTAACCCCCCCCCATACAAACACTGCTTCCCAACCCTGAATGCCCCCAGCCTTGTCCGTGCATATCTCTCAGGCTTGTCCCCCCATATACACCCCTCCCAGCACTCCTTTGCCCGTTACCAATACATACGCTTCCCCCCGCCCCTACTTGCCCCCCCAGACTTCTCAGCCTTGTACCCCATAAACACTCCCCCAGCACCTGGTTGCCCCTTCCCCATACAGACACTTCCCCCCACTGCCCAGCTGCCCCCAGTTTTGTCTTCCTGTATGCATCCCACATTCATCAACCTTGTTTCCCCCATATACAGCTCTCCTGTTCTCCCCAATCCAAATGAAAGCATATAGGGAAAGCAGGAGCTGCCCCCTGGCCCCCTGATTTTCCCAGTTTCAGTGTTGCTCCCAGCCTGCAGAGGAAGAGGATTGGGGCTGAAAGACCAAGGCAAAGTGTGGGGCATGGAGTCTAAGTTGTAAATGAGCACAATATGTGAGACTGTACAGTGTCTTTACTGCTTACATGGCACGCAGGTTAAGGCAAGAGCCTTAATTTACATTTACATGCTTTTTGGAGGACAATTGAATTTGCAAGAGCCTTAACTCCTCTCTTAAGCTGAAGGTTTTTTGATCGTAGAACTTCCCTGTTTTTTGAAAGGGGACTACACTAAATTCCCATTCCTACAACATTACCAACATTAGTTTCATTGCAAGGCACCCAGTGAGTTTTCCTTTTATCCCACATTTTGCCACTTCCAGATTTGGGTCTCTCTTATACCTGGGAACAAATTCTTCAATTTCCACAGCAAGAGACAGAGGGGAGTGGAAGAGGCTGTTACTTCAGAGATCTCTCCTCACGGGAGTAGCAGAAGGAGTTCCATTCTACTTGCGTACAATGTTTCCATAATAACCTATGGTCCTTCCTCTAACTCCATCCCTTCTTACAGCACAGTGAGTTTCCATTTCATACCTAGCTCTCACATTTTTATTGCAGGGTAACAGGGAGGAGGAGGGGAGAGTTTTCCTTACAGGCCCAAGCTTTCTCACGCTTACCAGACAGTTTGGTTTCAAAGTGGGACCAGTAGATTTAAAAGTTTTACTTGTTGGGAGCCTTGTTTAACAACAGGAGCCACTTCCACTAAGTATATCTTTCAACTATCTCTGATATGGGAAAACTCACCAACACATGCCTCCACCAGTCTTCCCAGCATTTCACTCCCCATGGCCATATATGTGTCATTTACCACCTATCCCTTCCTTTTCACTCTTTGGACACATTGAGCCTCCCTCTCCACTGCCTTTAACTTGTCTTTTCCAAGCCCCTTTCTCAGGCAGCAAAGTGTGGGGTGTCTTTTGAAGAGCTTTCAGACCACTGAAAGGCCCAGTCTCTTTCAGCCCGGCTGGAGTTGCATGCTTCCCTCCCTTCCTGGGGGAGAATAAGTTAGCCAACCCAGGAAAACAACAAGGTCCTGCCCAGGGAACCAAGTCAACTCGTTTTGGATTGGGCACCTCAGCATGAAGTATTGGGCCCTTCCTGGTGGGGGTGGGGGTGTGCTGTCTGTCTTTACTGCTTGCCCCCAGGGCTCCTGGAGCCCAGTCTGGTAGTCCCCAGGGAGAGGGCCAGGCTGGCGGAGGGATAAGTCAACCCACTTTGGATCGGGCCCCTCCACCCAGAGCATCTGGCCCTTGCCTCCCTGCCCAGCCCAACAGAACTTAAAAATCTCACTCTATTGGATAACATGGTAAATTTTCAAAACATCATCACTTTAAAACTACATGATGGATTTTAAAAATCTAAACTCAAGAAAACACTTCAATGCACACTTGAATTTTCTGACACCTCTAGACAAAAAACTTAAAACAAACCTTTCTGTGTCAACAAAAAGCATTGGAAAACAGAAAAAAAAACCAGTTCTGCCTCCAAAATTCAAAGTACTATATCTCAGCCATTACATACCCAATCTGGCTGAAATTTGGACAGTTCTACACCTCACCCAAGCCCTCATACAAAATTTCACAGTGATACAATAAATCATCCTGATTTTATAACAAGAGGAATGTTTGTGATTTTAACAGAGTGATGTAGCCGCCTTAACTATAGATCTGCTCCTGTAGCTCTGGGTAATATACCTGTCTGCAATTTAAGCCTGTTCCTTTTTGTTTTGTCGTCTGTGACAGTGGAGACATTCTCCAGCACCAAAACATTCTCTATCGTTTTGGTGGCCTTCTTTGCATACTGAAGTGTATGTGGGGACAAGGATGAGCTTAACACAGAAGAGTTCTGCTTCAGCTCCGACGGCCTCTATTGTAGTTGAGCCCAGAAATAGTTTTCCTGCCATTAGTTCCCCCCACCCCCCCATGTTTTCATTTGTTAAATCATTAAGTCACGATCCTCCAATCACTTACCCTGGAATAGCCTGGACTTCAACGGACCTACTCCAAAGTAAGTGATTGGTGGATTGCAGACTACGGGTGTAGTTCAATTTGGTAACTGCGCTTAGCCAAAGACAGCAAAACATGGGGCTGGAGTGTAATATGATTCTCTCCGTGTGGCCGAGAAGTCATGCGTCAGCGACGGACTGAGCAAAACAGTTTGGTTTACAATTAAAAGTGGTCTTTCTTTCTGAGATCCTAGCCTTGCAGAGGCAAGTACTCTCCTTTCCTTGGAGAGCATCACTGCCTGTAACAAAGGTTTGAAGGACAAGATTATGCCTGAGGTCTCCATGGCACAACCTTAACCTCATTGCTGCTCACGGATTATGCCTTCCATGGCAACTAAGAATTCAGATGGTTTGCACAGGTGTAGTTGATTGGCGTGTTAATTTGGAGGCTCATGAACAATTCTTCTGGTGATGCTCAAAATGAAAGGATTCAGCTCTCTCTGTGTTTGTGATGTTTGTTCTGCAGAGCTGTCAAGAAGATAAGATAGTAGAAAAAAATGTTGTCACTATAGTCAACAAAGCTGATGCTGAGTGGCCACAGCAGGCAGGTCTGGTGGGAATAGAAACATTGTTTGCAATTTCAGGATAGGAAAGCATTATGAGTATGGAAACTCTTCACAAGATCGACTTCTAAATATGTTTCCGATTACAGCTGCTTTGAAGTTTTTCATCAGACTAAAATGTTGACAGAATTTCGTTTTTGAAAGTCATGAAGGATTTTTTTTTGGTGCTATTGTTTTGTTGGCATTTCGAAACTTTTTGAAACTCACAAACTTCTGAACATTGAAAAAATGCCAAAACTTCAAAATGGAGCTAGGGCCGTTTTGACATTTGTAACATTGTGCTTTGATGTTGTCAAGAATTAGGTTGAGAGTATTAACATTTTGAAAATGTAATTTTGTGATTTTGTTATTTCTGAAGCATCAGAATTTGAAACGTTTCACAAAAACGGCATTGTCTTTTTCTGCTGACTTTTACCCAGATCATGGTGTCCAGCGAGAAGATCTGGAGCTGAGAGTCCCCTATGTTTCCTGCAGTGACTTCACAAGGATACAGTCTCTATAATATACACACAGGCCGTACATTCAGATGGGAAGCAACCTTTTTAACCAGGCTATTTCCATTCTCCAGATTAGAAAGACACTTCTGTACATCTAAGGGAGTGGTTGCCGTGTGGGTCTCTGATGTGAGATGGAGAAAGTAAATCAGATAAAATCCTTTATTGGACCAACTTCTGGTGTGAGAAGCTCACGCTCTTGCCGACAGAAGTTGGTCCAATAAAAGATCTCATCTGAATTACTTTGTTGTCACTTCTGTACTTAAGAATTTAGGCTGTGGATTTAAGTCGTGAAATTCCCCTGACCAAGCAGTGAATATCGTTGGTGCCACCCTTGGAATATATTATTAGGAGGGGTCAGCTCTGAGTAATCAGTACATGCTAAAAATCCAGATTCTTTATTGATTGGCAGCTGCCAATCAATATATTACTTACTGACTGATGGAAACCAACAATTGAGAACAGCCTATATGTGTTTGCTGAGAACAGTTATAAGCCAAGTGGAAAGATCACAACAGACCAAAGACCCTAGACACTTGTTTTATGAGTACGTTGTGGCTGCTGCCTGCTTAAAATCATGAAGACGTTTCCTTGCCACAAATAAAGCCACTGGAAACATCACAAGCCACCTCATGGTTGGAAATTATTTACTTATTTATTTGCATTCTTAGCCTGTTATTCCTCAAAGGCTCAGGGTGGGTAACAACGTATATGAAATATATATAAATATTGGGGTGGGCATTATGGATTTGGATTAATCCGTAACTGCTTGTAACGAGGCTGTTACGGATTAATCCATACTGAACCACAACAGTGGCAACATGACCGTTACGGATTTGGTTTTAAATCTATTAAAACAATAAAATGAAATTTAAAAATATTTTAAAAATCAATCATTAAGCATGCACAATTGGCCACTGGACCATTTGTGCATGTGTGCCCCTTTCCCAAATGGTGCTGACAGCATCTTGTGCATACGCAGATCGACTGCCCTTTTCCAAAATGGTGGCCATGCTGCTGCCGCTGCCATTTTAACAAAAAGGGTGTGCATGCGCAGAACGATACGGCGGCTACTTTGCGCATGCACAATGATTTAAAAAAAATATTATTTTTTATTTTTTATTGATTTAAGTACGCATCTGAAATACAAATTCGTAATTAAATCTGGAAATTGCAGATCTGAATCCGTAACAGATCTGAATCAGTAATTTCCTCTGAATGTCCACCCCTATACATAATATTAAACCCATTAAAATATCAGCTGTAGAAAAATATAAATTCCCTTAAATTAAAAGCAACTCTCCAGACCCTAGCCCCTCCTGCTTCCCATCTGGCCAAATACAGAGGTCTTCCATTACATCTGGAAGGTACTCATGTGGACCTGGTTAGATGTTTTTGGTGAAGATGCAAAAATGCCTATGGATATTGCTGAACATCTTCTGGCAGGGGCAGAGTTGAACTGGCCAATTTTGGAGCAATCTAAATTGCATCCAGACTAGGGTTGGCAGATCAGAGGACACCATGAGAAAGTGGTGGCCTCTATAAGACCTGAATATTTGTGTCTGTGGCGAGTTACCGAGTTGACCATGATGAAACACCTATTGGCCTGCCAGCTTCTAGAGGAACCCTTTACCGCAGAGAACTGTGCCAACTTAAGGCCACTGACTGAGCGTTATCATGCGCCCAGCACTGGGATGTATCTATGACTACGGTGTCAGGAGGACACGAGAAGAGAGAGAGAGAATCAGATCAAAAACGAATAGTTCTGAAACTAGACTTTGATTGTTGCATCACATTAAAGAGCATTTCTACTCATTAGGAGGCAAACTATTTTGCGATAAGCTGCTTATTTCTAATCCAAAGATTCTCAACAAAGAAATGTTAATTACCCCCATTTTGTTCTCCTTTGACAGATAACTTGTGGTGTTTCCCAGAGAGGCTTTAATGCTCCGTGCCCCCACAAGAAGTAGCGCGGCGATAAATCGAATACATCACTATACATTGTCTAAAACGAGCACCGATGTTACACAAACCCGCACCTAGTGAAGCTAGGCTTTTAAGACAAAAATCTGGAATCGTTTCTGCAGTCCCATCCCCTTCGGGAATACACTTGTCTTGGTTTAACAATAGATATTCCAGACCGCGTGTGCGGAAAAGAACTTATATGCTAGATCTCTTCGTATGAAGGCTCACAGTGAACTCCATCTCGTCGTGTAGTTGGGAATCAAATGAGAAGCCCCGATGTTACAGATTCATAGACAAGTCAAAGAAAGATAAATGTCTTTGCAGAATTTAAAGTCTCTGATATGTTTTCCCACTGGCTTTTTGCTGGCATGATTTTTGATCTGTGAAGCTAGGGTTTGAGGTCTGCTTTTTGGTTTCAATTCCCTCCAACAGCTCACAGTTTGAGGGCTAGGGAATTTGCAGGCAAGCACCCAAGTTCAGTGTTGTGACAGCTGGAAATCGTTGTCTTTCCAAGGATCCCGGCTCTGCTTTGACTCTGCGGATGCTCCGAAGCACTTTGTGGTTCCCATTTCTTGCAATATTAAATCAAGCGAACTTGGACCTGGTCTTCCATAGTGAGGATGCTGCTGGCCTTGCTCTTTTGAGCTGAGCAGGAGAATGAAATGTTTGCTGGTGCTTCTGGAAGAGCTTGGATGGGACTGATTTTTGTGCTGTGGGAGGAGACGGGAAGAGGAGAACAGGCCAAAAGCAAAATCTCTTTTTAGAATCAAGCCCAGTTTCTGTTCTCAACTCTGTAAATTGCAACCGTGTTACCTGAAGCTTGGCTCTCTGACTGACTGTGGAGTTACCAGGAAAGACTCATTGGGTGGCTCTACACATTACAGTGAACCACGTGGGAAATCAACCCCATGGTACTCGCACTGCAATGACATTCTGTGGTGGAGCAGTGTGTACAAATGTCCCTACTGTTCTGTTTGTGTTGCCAGTGTATGGACTCTGACCAGCAGTGGGAGCTCATCGGGTGGCAGCATTTAATAGATGAACCCCCTGCATCTCACCAAGGGGAAGCTTTGTTTGTCAGTTTCACCATCGGAGACTTTTGTCTTGCAACCTGGTGTTTTTTCCTTGTCAGTTTCACCAGTGGGTAACTTTGCATAGTAGCAGGGGTACAAATGTCCCCGCTGGTGAAACTGATGTGGCAAACTTCTCTGCTGCTCTTTGGCAACAGGGCACTGTGACCAGGTTGCCTCCATGGAAATTGCTTTCATCTGTGGCTTGGTGCAGAATGGAGGAAGGATTTGGAAAATCCTGCTGTTGGGACTCTAAACAAACCCGTATCTCTGTACAGTGTTCTGATCTCACAGGCGGCCATCAATTTCATCTGCTACTACTAATTTCTATCGCACTACTAGGCGTACGCAGCACTTTATGCTCACAGATTTTGGAGTCAGGTCACTGCCCCAGTGGGCTTACAATTTAAGATGGACAAGGGTGAGGGGAGCACTGGGACAGACAGACTCACATTCCCATTTTACAGATGGGGAACTGAGGCTGAGAGGTTGTGACTTGCTCAAGGCCACCCAGTGAGCTCACGGCTAGGTCAGGATTTGAACCCTGGCTTCCCAGGACCCTATCCACTATACTACACTGGCTCTCCAGCGTAGCATCACCATGTACTATAAATACACTTCCCTAGGGTTCAACACTCAGCTTCGCTAGAACATGGGCCTAATAGAACACCGCTGTTGGGGATGTTTTGCCTTGAAACTGCGTTATAAGGTGTAGCATTCCTACATTCACCTTAAACATCTACAGAGGATGTATGCTGGGTCTGGGTTGAATCAGCTGTTCCAGCTCCATGGAAATTTTCTGAGACTATTGGAACAGCAATCAGAATTTCGACAGAATGATTTGCACCCGGGTGCAAAACGGCCAGTCGTGCTGCAGCTGTATCGAGACACCAGTTTGCATACAGCCCGTGGCCGTCTTATGCATGCACAGCATGGCCAAAATGTTTCCCGTCGATTCAGGCGAAACAGAATATTTGTTCAGTCTGTGTTTCACCAGAATGGATTGAATGACCGGATTATGTCAGAAACAGAATCGGGGCAAAACCAAACTATGTCAGAGGAGAATTTTGGCCATTCTGTTGAAAAGCTAGTTGAAAAGAAGGGAGCATTTAGACTGTCAGTGGGTGTTTCCAGACATGACGCTAACCCCAGTTTAACCACACTTTAACATTTCTTATGCATGTTGCAGGGTGTATTGGTGCCCTATGCAGCCCAGCAACATGCATAAAAAATGTTCAAGTGTGGTTAAACTGGGGTTAGTGTCATGTCTGAAAACACCCAATGTCATCAATCATTTGAATTTAAATGTTTTTATTATTATTATTATTATTATTATTATTAGCATTTATATAGCGCCAGCGATGTACCTGGTGCTTTACAAAGAATAAGATAGACACGGTCCCTGCCAGAGAGCTCACAATCTAAAGACGGGGAGGGGAGACAGGGAAGGGGGAACAGAGGGAGAGAAAAAGGATGCAACATTCGTGAGGATGCGAGAGCTCAGGGACACATTCTTGGCTTGGTTACAGTAAATTGGGAGTTTACTAGGGATGTGCGAACGCGGTTTGGAAGTTCGGAGTTTGGGCCGAACTTGACCTGTTTGGACGACCGAACCGTTACTGAACATCCGAACCAAACACTCGAACGGCCAAACAGTCCAGAAAAGTTCGGATGAGTTCGGGGGTGGGAAAGATCTGACTGGAAGGTGGGAAAAATGTGACTGGAAGTGGGAGGCAGCTTAGGAGCAGACTTCCTGGCACCATGGGTAGAGACCAGGGGTGGTTTCAGGGTCAAATGATACTGAAAACATTTCTTGAATTTGGTTTCGGTATCGATAGCGCTATTTTTGGCTGTTCGGCCAAGTTCGGTCGAACCGAACAGCTGAACCTGAACTCGGGTTTCGGACCGAACGTCCGAACATCCAAACCGCATTCTGTTCACCCATCCCTAGAGTTTACAGATAACAGGTGGGGGATAATCCTGGGTGGGGATAGTTAGCAGGAGTTAGGAAGGGCGGAGCGGAAGAGGTGGGTTTTGAGGAGGGACTTGAAGGTGTGGAGGGTGGGGGCAAGGCAGACGAGGGCAGGGAGGGAGTTCCAGGCATGCGGGGCAGCGATGGAGAAGGGGCGAAGGTGGTTGGGGATAATACCTTTGGAAAGTGCTTGGAAATTGGGATTGGGATTGAAAATGACGGGGTGTGAGTCATGTCTGTGGAGCTGCTTGATTCATACCAAAATGACAAAGGCACAATCCTCAAACCATTTACTTCTGATTAGCCTCATTACAACTTTGGGCATCAATGGGGCTAATCCGAGTACGTGATTTGAGGACCGCAGCCAAAGCCAACTAAAGAGATAGTCTAAGAAAGCCTGGTCAAGGGGATGGATGTATTTTAATTTTCCACAGAAAGAAGAGAAATCTGCAAGCATTCAACTTACTTTTGTAAGAATTTAATTTAACACGTGTGTGAGGTACAGCCAGTAAAAAATAATAATAGCAACAAACAACCTTAGAAACTATTTTTTTTTATTAAAAACCCCTTAGCACCCGGATGAATGCAAGGGGGAATTGCAAGGGACGGTTGCAATCACTGGGAAATAAAAAAACCAGGGACGTACATGAACTCTTTAAATATTAAAAATTTACATCCCCTTGGAAAGAAACAAAATTCAAACGGTGAGAGCGTGGGCTGCATTTTACATGCAAACTAGACACAGGAATTGCCTTTCCCTTCTTACTGAAAGTTGCTTTACACGGTACAGTTTAATCCAGCACTAAAAAAACGTTCTGTTCATTCTCAATGCTGGAGTGGTATCGCACGACACCAGTTAATTGATCAATCTTTCCACCTTTCGTATCAATGGCGGAACTCCACTTGGGAGACCTAAGGCCACTATCTCCAGTTATTTGGTCGCCTTTCATACCCTGAAGAGGATCTTTACAAATGAAGTTCTTACACAGTGTTTCTGACTCTCTTCCAGGCAACCAGAGAAGAGTACGGTCAATTTCTCACGTTATCGGGGGGGGGGGGGGCCTTCGTGAGGGCAATCACAGCCCTATTCTCATGGGAATTAGCACACGTAGGAATTCACTATTCCGCTTTTCTCCCGCGAGAACACTCGTGCATGACCAGGTCACTCGATGTAGCTCTTACAATCACGGGTGTTCTCTCGGGAGAAAAGCAGAATAGTGCATTCCTAAGTGTGCTAATTCCCGTGAGAGTAGAGTCAAGTTTGCCTTCACAGATGTTTCCCCCGCCTCCCAGGTAACATGAGAAAGCAGCCTAAGTCTTTCCAAATGCACAGAGGGTTTAAGACACCGTCGCTATGGGAACCCTGACAGGTAAGAACACGGCCCTTTTTGGCAATCATGTACGCTTTCATTGTTACAATTGTTTAGTTAAAAAGAATTCGATTTAACAGATGCAAATCGAAAGAAGACCACAGACAGAACCTTAATAATTAAGCTTATACCTAGTACTGTAACTTCATGTGGAAATCCAGTTGTGCTGTGAATAACAGAGTTTGTCATTCATGACTCCCAGAGGAACAGGACGTAGAAGGGGGTTTCTCAAACTCGGGGTCACGACCTCAAATGGCGACCCCTCATCTGTGGATGGAGTCGCAATCCAGAATGTCAGAGTTGGAAGGGACCTTTTGGGTCACCCAGTCCAACTCCCTACATGGATTTGGTCTACTTTGCAGATCTTTGTTGCTTTCTGGTGTGATGGGATTATTTTTAAGTCTCAAAATGGGGTCACACAAGCAAACATTTTGGAAATACCGAGCATAGAAGATACGGTTTATTTTGAATGCATTGTTCGTGATTTTTTTCCAAAATGGTACCCTGTGCTTGTTATAAACACATGCAAGGCCAACACCATTTTTTATTCTGTCACTTTGTATTCATGGTTTGATGTTTCCACCCAACTACCTTCCTTCAGTCCCCATTCATATGCGCAATCACTTTTGCATGGGAAACCACCAGCACCAAAAGAGCAGAGAGAATAGTCAAATCTAGAGGAGTCACTGGTGGAAAACTAGTGCAGGCATTTCTGTCTCTGATCTTTCTCAAATACTTACATTTTGGATATTTAACTTCAATTTGTAAACACCATCGAGTAAGTTATAAAGCGATTATTTGCCGGCTTCAAGACTGACAAGTTAAAAAAGGAAGGCAAAGTGATTGAGCTACACTGTTTGGAATGATAGATGGTCATTATATATATATAAAAATAATAATAATATTAATAATATTAATAATAAAAAGTCACTCCATGAGAGTTTTTGTGCTGGCCTGCCAACACCGAGTGGAACCTGAAAATGTCAGATGATAGCACCATAAACTTTCCCAGAGGATCACCTCAGAATAATCGCTGTTCTGGGCTTGGTTTCTTTTTCCTAACATGCTTTTTTGGAGGTCACCTAAATCTAGGTGTGGCTTGTAAAGAGGAAAAACTTTATCGTTTTCAGAAGCTTGTTAGGAAAGAGTGCTTTTCTCCATGGTAACCTTGAGGGCTGCGTTGTGAGGACCAGACTGTCTCCAGAATGATCCTTGAAACCCTATGGACTTGTAGTTTAAACAAACACAACTTCCCTGTGTTCCGTAAAGAGCACCATATACAAAATCCCAAATGGAGGGACGTCATAGCAACATTCTGCATCGCTAGCTGAGAAGACACTATAGCAAAACCTAGTTCCCTTTCCCCCCTGCTGCACATGTTCTCCTTGGACTCTGCAGCTTTCGGTCCACAAGGGGTCCTTGCAAGCAGATGCTTTCACCTCCTGGAGGCACGTTCGTTCCCGCGATCCCGGATCCTGTGACCGTGCTGGCGGCAGGTCCGGCAGCACTGCACATTGACCGTCGGGAGATGACACCGTCCCAGAAACCTCAGTGTCTGACAAAAACTGAAAGAGAGGCGGTCACGCTCACAGACGAAGCCTGGGGGATGAAGACAAACAAAGTTACCATCAGTAACGGCAGAATGGAAACCTTACAACAAGATAACTACAGTACAGAAAAGTACAACTCTGTTTCTCCTGACAGACTTTGTTCCTATGTAACCTACTGTGGCACTTGTAACCAGGGAATTTAAAGCCCTGATCCTATTGGGCAGGGCTGTCTAACCATCTAGTTTGACTGTTCCAACAGTCCACCTGGGCTGCCCACTGTCGCTGGATCTCCCCGTCTCTTGACGGGTGGCCGGTGTATGAGATTTCTCTAGTGCAGGAGTAGGTAGCAAAATCCTGATCAAACTTATCAGCATGAACTGTGCAAGAAAAACATGCAGAGTTTGGAGGAGTTATGGCATGAAGTCATTTTAGAAATGTATATTTTATTTAGATTGAATAGAATCAGATTTTAAGGCGGCAGGCCAGATGGAACACTACCATGGGCTGCCCGTTGGCTAGCCGGGCTCTTGGGGAAGCAGCCCTGGGCTCAGAAGTGACCATACGCACTCCAGCAGTCCATCTGGTCCCATATCCTGGTTTTGGCTGCAGCCTGGACCAAATGCTGCCGGGAAAGATTATGAAAACGAGTTGTCTAGAGAGTGATCCATCCATGTGCTGATTAGTTGAGATGAACCCTTGCAGCGGCCCATCTCCGTGAGGATTTTAACACGGCTTAGCCAAAGTGGATTGGAATCAATGTTTCTCATGTGCTAACCTCTCAGGTAGACATGCCCCAAATGGCCACTAATACTTCATCACTGCATGGTGCTGTATGGTGAGCTAGAGGGTTGGAAGAGGACTACAGAGCTGGAAGGGGACCTCAAGGGTCGTCTGTCAGGACCTGGGTCTTGAACCCGTGCCCCTGCGGACCTTGGAGCGGTGGTTGGGCCTGCAGAGTCACTGCTCCACCTTGCCCTTGTCACATCCCCTCCTCCTTGCCAGCTTCCTGGTTGGCTGCCAGCCAGCATACCGCCCTCCTTGTTCCTGACTGCGTCTCTGTTTGCGTGCTTGATCCTGTCCTCATTGCTTCCCAATGCCCTGCTCATTTATCCCCATCTGTGCTCCCCCTTTGCCTCTATCCTGACCCTGTACCCCAAATCCCCACGTCCCAGATGCCCCTCAGACCCACAACCCTCTGCTTGGGTGCAGGAAGCCTTGCTGAATGAAGCCGCGGAAAAGCCCTTTATTAGTCCAAGGTATGACCGTTGTGTGCAGCATATAATTTGCAGGAGAGCTTATTCCTTCCTCTCAGAGTCTCACCGGAGCCTCTGAAATAATTAGGCTGGTTTTTTTTAAAAGAGTAACCCCGGTTTCTAGGCTCAGGGAGGTCGGGATGCTTACAAATTCCCTCATCCCAGCACCATTCCTTGACGATGAAGTCACTGACAAACTCCTCTAGTTTAGTCATGATCCTCCTCTAATCCTTTCATTTGAAAGACCTAATTTGAACCCAGGAGGGCTCCCCAACTCTTGTTTCGGTCAGGGGTCAGCTGGGTAATGAATGGGAACAGCCTCCCCTGGTGCGTTTATATGCTAATACCCTGGCCTGCCTCACTGTGAAAATTAGATTTGCGCTGCATGGGAGTTGATCTGTCGGCTTGGTGAGCAAAGCAGCCGGTGAGCTCATGTCGGATTCAACAGATGAATGTGCCTCCCTTCCTGCAAACCCAAATGCTTGCTCTGTGTTAGTTCCAAAGTCTCTGTGGTTTGGGTAATATTGCCATGCATTCACCCCTCATAGCACTGTTCAGCTGGGCCTCACAAAGGCCTCTCCGGAGCCTTGCAGTGGGTGGCGGTATGTTGTTATTAGAGTCACAAGGAATGGTTCATCTCCTGCTTGCACAGAACCCCCTCTGGAATGAGAAAGGGGTTGCGTACTGTCAGGGGTAGGAAGGCAGGACTAATTGGGGGGGAAGGCTCTTCTACACTTACCTCCGAAGCCTCTGGCATCGGCCCGTCAGAGACAGGATGCTGGGCTAGATGGACCATTGCTCTGCCCCAGCCTGGCAGCGCTTATGTCCAAGAAAGCATGACGGTTATTTTGAAGTCAGGCTAATTCAAATTTTGGCTTTGTAATCTCTTGCCTCCTAGGACCTCAGATCCCATTCTAAAAACTGTTCATTGCAATACACCCAAGCAGAGCTATGTGTGTGTGTGTGTGTGTGTGTGTGTGTGTGTGTGTGTGTGTGTGTGTAACAGACTTTATTTTGCATTGTGCACAAGGATAGTAAGAAGATCCTTTAGATTCCCGCGCACCTCACAAATATGGTTCTGCTGAGAGAGCGCAATCCGGGCCTGCAAGGGGGGCGGGGTGGTCTCCAGCTAAGCTAACCTCTGACCCAGACAGTCCCAGACGACAACACTTCAGTCCTTCTGCAAACAAAGCAAGATCACAACGCAGGCCGGGGCTGGGAAGGGAGTGCAGGGCAAATGCTTGGGAAGTCAGAGTAACTCCCCCAAGACACCGGTGTTTACCGTTCCTATATGAATTAGCAAGGTAAACCAGGACCAACCTCACCACAAGGCAACCCAAGAACCCGGTCCCAGGCCCTGCTGTTTCACCAGGCCGGAGCCCCCACTGGGTCCCAAAGATGACCGCCTCTAGGGCCCCGTGAAGGGTGTCTCTGAGGGGCCCTATATTTTATCTTTGCCCTGCAAATTCTATGGCTGGCCCTGAGGCAAACAGGACCCCGTCCGTCGATGCCTCCCCCTCAGGCTTCGTTCGGCGGACCGTGCGGACTGAGAGAGGGGCGATGGAGCAAGGCCCGTGCTATGCAACAGCCACTGTGGTTTGGAAAAGGCTGCACCAGGGTATTGGGGATGCCATGGATCTCACTGGCAAGGCTCATCCTAACGGCGGCCATACGTGGGCGCGTGCTGAGAGAGACAAGCAGCCTAGCCCTGCCCCACAGCCAGGAAGAGGCATGAATTCCCTGGGCCTCACCCTGTGGGATCGGATCCCTCGAGGCTGCGTGGTTTAGCACTGGCCGGGGTTGAAAGAGGGAAGGCTTTCTGAATTACTGACTGGCAACGTTCTGGAGTCTTTGCTGCTTCTGCATCTGTCGCAAAGTGGGGGAAACAGCTTCTCTGTACGTGCCTGCCGGCCTGACGGAATGGAAAGTCCGTCCCTCGCAATATGCACAAAGGCAAAATAAAACCCACAGCCCTTCTCGTTCCCAGCCCGTGGCTTCAGTGTCGCCAGCAGAAACCCTTTGGCCTAGATCCATCACCAGGCCCATAATTTTTTTGGGAGGGGAGCACACTGCCCCCTCTGTACATTTCCTCCCCCCTGTAGAAATCTGAATGGTTAGAATGTTTTTAATACCAAACAATTGCAGCGTATCTGTATCTTATTTTTTCTTAGTTAATAAAAATAAAGATTTTTTTAAAGGCCTCTGACTGAGAATGTATTTTTAACCAGGAACTTTTGAAGTCAAGCATAATTGCCCCCTCACCGTTGCCCTGCCGTCTGCCCCACCGTGTCCTCAGACAAATGTCCTCGCTACGGGCCTGTCCACTGCCCAGTGAGAGACAAACGGGAACTCGGACTATCGGGGGGGCTACCAAGACCACAGGGACCAAACTTGCAACCTTTTTTCTTTTAGCAAATGCTTGGCTTCTTTTTCCTTCCCCATCTGGTTTCTGAGCGTTTTGGGCTACGCTGCAAAGACAGATTGATGTCTTTCTTCCCAAGCAGGAGAGCGAGAAACTACCTAGCTGCTCCTGAACTGTTAGAAAAATCTATTTTCTCTTTCAAACTTTTTATGGAAGGTTATTGAGAGAGTTGTGGCCCAGCACCTTCAGGATCATCTGGACTGGGCTGGTTTTCTGGATCCCTCGCAGTCTGGCTCTCATCCAGGGTATGGCGCCGAGATTGTGATTGTGCCCTTGGTCGACGACCTTTGCCGTGCTTTAGAGCTGGGACAGGTGACCCGTTTGGTCTTGCTGGGCCTATCGGCAGCATTTGATACGGCTGCTCATGAGTTGCTGGTGACTTGGCTGTGGGACCGTGCTGGGGTGGGTGGGGGTCGTTCTTGAACGGTTCCGCTCTTTCGTGGCCGGGAGAACTCGTCGTGTAGTATTGGGGGACTGTTCATGGTCTCCCTGGGACCTCGCGTGGGTGGTCCCACAGGGTTCTATTCTCTCCCCTCTCCTGTTCAACGTATATAAGCAGCCTTTGGGCAAGGTCGTGAGAGGGTCTGGGATGCGGTGTCATCAACATGCGGATAACATCCAGCACTTCCTCTTGTTTTCAGAAGACTCCGGCCTGGCAGTCTCGGTGCCTGGCAGCTGTGGGGAACGGGAGGAGGGCGAGCCGCCTGAAGCGGAATCCTGACAAGAAGGAGGTGATGCTGGTGGGGAGGGCTGAGGGTGTGGAGGCCCCCATTGTTGATGTGGTGTGCCCGGCCTTGGTTCCTCAGGTTTGCAATCTGGGCATGCTCCTTGACGTACAGCTCCACCTGGATGTGTGGCAAGGAGTGCATTTTGTAAATTACATCTGGTGCGACGACTACGGCCGTATATCTTGGACTGTGCCCTAGCAACCATCATCCGTGCCTTCATCACCATGAGGCTTGATTACTGCAACACGCTCTACATGGGGCTACCCTTGGTGATGGTTCAGAGGCTGCAGCTGGTGCGGAACGCAGCGGCCCGTCTCCTTATGGGGAAAGGTCGCCAAGAGGACATAATACTGGTGCTCCGTTTGCTGTGCTGGCTGCCTATAGCCTTCTGGGCTTGAATGAAGGTGCTGGTGGTTACCTTTTAAGCCCCACATGGCCTTGGCCCCACCTACCTGTGGGACCGCCTCACCCGCGAGTCTTGGAGCAGCCACTTTGGGGAGCGCCCTTTTGGAGGTCCCCCATGTTCAGCGGGGGGTCACACTGGAGAGGGCGTTCTTGGCCGTAGCGCCACGTTTGTGGAGCTCCGTCCTGCCGGGGGTTCGTTTGTCCCCAGAGCTCCTCTCTTTCAGGTGGTTATTCCGCCAGGCTTTTGGTGAGGGAGATTGGTACAGCTGCCTATCCATCCTGGTGGGGGGGGGAGGGGTCTTTTTTGTGACTGCTATATTTTGTATATTTTTATCTGTTTGTACGGCATCTGTATTTATTTGTATATTTTATTCTACGCTGCCCTGAGCTGCCTTGGCAGGAGGGGGCAGGTTATCAAATTTTGATAATAAATAATGCATTAATTAAATACATAAATTAGGGCTATGTATTGGGGCTTTGGAAAAACGCAAACAAACGCAAAAGTCCCTTTTTGGCTTCAACATGCGAAATACAAATGACAGGGGTGGGGCTCCAGGAGGAATTTTGGATTTGGGTTTTTTTTGGATTGGGTTCTTTAGGAATTTCAGATCTCAATTCAGATTCAGATTTTTTGCACTGCATTTTTCCCCATTGAAGTCAATGGGAACAAACGGCAATGCAAAAAAAAAATCCAAAATAAAAAAAATCGAAGTTGACGATCCAAATCATCTGAAACTGAAAAAGAACAGAAATTTCGGATAGAACCGAATCAGCCATTTTTGGGTAGATTCGGTTCTATATGAATCCGAAATTCCCATCCCTAGTATTTGAGTTCTGAGTGAGAAACGTGGTGTCTGAGATCTCAAATTGGACGCTCCCCACCTTGGAGCTGGGCTGCTCTCTGATTCTTTTCCTTCTAGACCTGTCAAAATGGCAGAGCCTCCTCACTCACTGCGCGTCTGCACTAAAATAACCCATACGCAGAGAACCTTGTTCACCCTGCCTTCCATACTGGTGGCGACAGGGAAAACGCCATGAACACAGGTAACGAGAGAACAAATAAATAAATGCAAATACTAACACCACTAGGCCCTTTTCACACAGACACTCTAGCACTGATAAAATGGGTGTTACATTTTATTATACATGTTTCAAGGCACCCATAGCACACACCTGCAGCCCTACAATGTGTATAATAAAATGTAACACCCATTGTATCCGTGTGAAAAGGGCCAAATCCCCTGTGTGCACAGACCTAGTTTCAATGCAGACATCCCCCCGTCGCACTCATTTTTAAGGAACATTTCTGAACAATTCTCGTCGCAGGCCCTGCGCTGGTGCCTAAGGCCAACTGACTGAGAATGCATTGTTAACCAGGAACTTTGGACGTCAAGCACAATTGCCCCCCGCCCTTGTCCTGCAGTCTGTAGAACCTCAGGCCTGCAATATGTATTTTTCCTTAAAAATGTGCACAGGTGGCAACCCTACTTCCTGCATGGGGCAATAATTCTTCCAAGCACCCACTGTTGGCAACCATGGCGTAACGCTGTTGAAACAGCTCCCACTGCTGTTATCCCTGCCCTCTGGACATCTACTTAAAATGAGCTCCCGCTTCAGTTAGGAGCTATCTGCTTTCCACGGTTACAATTTCCAGCCTTCCCAGCAGAGGTGTCGCGGAATCCAGTCGAACTCCTTGGAAGTCTGAAGCACTCCAAGTCCTGGCCGCTGTGATTTCTAGGAAGTCTGTGTGGTGAGGTGGACACGGTCGCAAGCCCTAAGCAAGGAAAGGGCTGCTGCCTGCTTGCCTTCTCGGCACAAAAGGGCAGATTTGGACTCACTCATGCAGAGGTGAATAGGAGACAAGGGCCTCCTTCCATTCCAACCAGGCCTAGGTGTGACAGCTTGTGGCCCCGCTAAAGCACTGGAGCTGCTTGCTCTTTGTGCCCCTGGGAGGCGTGGGCTGGACCTCCGCCCACAGGAATGACCTCGATTCACTGCCTGCAGAACAGAGACTGGGCAGGCGAGAGGCGACAACATTCAGCCCCTGCGAGCCTCTTCAGGAGTAGGACGAATGACCAAGTCAGCCTGGTCCAATGCCCAAGCACGCTGTGTTTAGCATCCTCTGGTTTATGGGCATAGAGGAGACTTGCAGGGTTACTTTAATGTGCCGCGCACCCCTGATATTACGGGCTTTTTTAATTGGTATTATTTTTTTATTTAGGAACTCTGCCATGGCCAGTGATAGGGAGCTACTGATATTTAATAAAGCAGGGTAATTAGCTTGCAAGAACTCCTTCAGCACCCATTGATTCATAGAATTCATGGCCAGAAAGGTTTGATATGATGATCCAGTCTGAACCCTCTTGCAGAGAATCTAGCCTAGGCTTTCATTGCTGCTGGCTGGACAAGACTGGCCTCCTTAAGGACCGGGGAATCCACCACCTTCCTAGGGAGGATGTCCTAGGCTGAGATTGTCAGCTGACACAAGTTTTGGTTGGTTTTGCATTCTCTGCACGGAAAATGGCTCACTTGTGGGAGTTATCTGGATGTATATTAAAGTTGCTCTCAGTTATTTCAGGCATCGACGTGCTCTAGTTACTCCCAACCTCAGATTGCAGCCAGACTTTTATTTGCTGCTGGTGGGTTTTTCTGTCGGGGGCAGTTGAGGTCGGGTGAATCCTCCAGGGTACTGAACTCAATGACCCATGAGGTATCTTCTAGGACTCTAAATGTTCTCAGGGAATACAGAAAACCTGGTCATCCCTTCTTCCTGGAGCAAATGTTTGCTTCTCAGTTTGCAAAAGCCCTGAAGGGAAAGGTTTGTAGTGGGAATGTTAACAGATCATTGACTGGCAAGGCTGTAAAACTCCGGCAACATCAAGCTGAATGCCCAAGCTTGCAATCCCGGTCGGTCGCGGGTCATTATCTCAGCCACTGGAGCAGGTGAAGCTATTTCCCCTCCGGAGAGTTCAGCCCTCATTTACTCTCCCAGCAACGGAATGACCCCCGGTTAACCCACACCTGCTCCCCGCTCAGAGTTTCTCAGGCCGTGGCCGGGGGGAAAGGCAGTGAAGAGAGAAGAGGGGGAGCTGAGAGAGGTGCAAGTGGCACAAAGGAGAGTTCTTGGGCTCGCTCTGACATTCAGTAGCCTAGCCAGTCAGGTTATGTGGATGGAGAGAGAGACAAGTACCAAAGAGTATTATTCGGGAACCTGACTCAGGTCCTTGTGAGCCCATAATTGATGCTTGCCCCATGGTTTCTAAGCTACAAGTGGCTCTTTGCCCTACAACCTGTGGCTTTTCAGAGCCATGTCTGCCGGCAGTACATGAACATGGGGAGAGGAACTGGGGTGGGAGTGTAGTTAAGGTGGGAACAGGCCCCCCTGCGGGGGCGCTCCACTCCAGTGTGTCT
>QEPC01002454.1:1349872-1376392 GCA_003113815.1 Sphenodon punctatus
CCCCGCCGCGATGAAGGGGCCCGTCTCGTCTGGATGGAAACCACGGCCCGGAATCCCCGGCGAGATTTCGGGCTGTGGTCAATTCGGGCGGGCGGTGGGGGAGTGGGGGGGGGGCCCGTGCGGCCACATGTTGCGCCGTGTGGCCCCGCCCCCTCCCCGATTCCCCGCCGGGATCAGCCGGCACATCTGTTGGACGTGCCGGAGTGATCCCAGCGGGGAAGCATTTGGGTGATTCCGGGACGGGGCAAATGCCATCCTGTTTCGTCTGAAATCACCCAATGATTCGCTTAGGGAAAAGTTCCTTGCACCTATACTGGGAAAATACCTAGGAAGCTCAAATGAGGCTCTCCTATGTCTAATCCTTGATAGCTCCAGTCTGCAGGGAATTAAAAACCTTGCATCCTTTATTACCCAGGCCTTTCATTTCAGGGATAATTTCCTGAATTTTAAAGCTACTCCTGGGATAGTATGACTGTAGTTTACGTAGATGGTTATTTCCCTGTCACTAACAATTTCAGTGTTAAAATCAGGGGGAGTAAAAGAGCGTTAAGATTATATTTTTATCCTTGGACACAATTATAATTCTGCTCCCTATTTAGAAATTTCAGACTGTAAAACAGGAGGGATAATTTTTTGCTTTGCTATTTGCCAAGGGTTTAAGACATGATTTTATATACTAGTAATTACGATTACATCTATTTTTATATTAGTATTTTAAGTTATAGTGTGGAATTGTAATTCTTATCTCCAAGTGGGGATTTTGTCTGTTTTTTTTCTTTTTTTCTGTATTACTGATGCTATGGCCAAGTGCCTCGCAATAAAAACTTACTTACTTACTAGCTGCTTTGCGCCCCGACCCTTAGTAGCACTCGACCACCCAGTAGCTGCACCAAGATGAAGCTTCACAGCCCACAGCCCATGGCTCCCGCATCAAGTTACAGAACACCTGTGCGGAATAATCTTTTTTTTCCTTTAAAAAAAACCCAACCTCACTTATTCTCCAGGCAGAGCCTGTCTGAGAAATCAGACACTATCACAACAGCTAACTAGCACCGCAAAATAGACTGACGGTTCTGAAAGGGGGGGGGGGAATCCCTCAAGGTTCATTAAGATAAACCATTAAACAAGAAAACACTTTCACGTGATCTTGTTTTGGACTTGTTACAGTTTCCTGTATTATTCCCTTCGGACTTACACCTTCACGTGATCTTGTTTTGGACTTGTTACAGTTTCCTGTATTATTCCCTTCCCAGCGTACTGCTGAAGAATTTTATTTTCTTGTTTAATGGTTTATCTTAATGAACCTTGAGGGGTTTCCCCCACCCCCTTTCAGAACCGTCAGTCTATGTTCTGGTGCTAGTCAGCTGTTGTGATAGTGTTCGTGGTATATACTGCACCATTTAGCCCCCTTCTATTGTTCTGAAAAATCAGACATGCCATCGGGATTTCATGGCGCTCAGCACTTGGCGTGAGCTGGCTTTTGGGGGGTCCTCATTTCAGCTCTAGGGTTTTAGCTTTTGGGGGGTCCTCGTTTCAGCTCTAGCGCTGGGGTTTTAGCTGCGCTCACGCACCTCCGCTGTCGAAGCGACTCAGCTTTGAAAAGGTGGCTGGGGTGGCAGAGGACAGTATGGACGGGGGCAATAGTACCAGGAGATTTCAGTTCAGAGTAGACAACAGCTCATTCTTCTTTCAAAGTTCCAACTGCGCCTAGCCACCGTTTCAGTGAAGACAGCTGCAAGCTCCCATTGAACTCAGTAGGTGTTGGGTGATGACTGTTAGATACCAAGTCGGTGCCATTAGGATTATCTAGATTTGCCTCTTGCATAACTTGAGCCAAAGACCTTCACTGATCTATTCCAGAATCCGCCCCCTAGTTCCTGTTTGAGCAAGAATCCAGCTCTTACAAACGTCTGGGCTCTTGATTTTAAGACTTCAAGTGACAGTTCCTCTCTAGAGCTGAATTCAGATTTTCAGATATCTGAAATTACCTGAAATCCCCCCAAATTTTCCTGGAATCTGGGACTGGGAGTTGACAAATCAGGATGAGAATGGTATTTCAGTAGGTCTGTATGCCGGTATTTTGGATACCCAAACTTTTCTACCCAATTCGAGCAACAGAAATTTGATGGGAATACCCATTTTTGTGTGTACTTCTTTCATCTCTAATAGTCTTCCATGTCCCTGAGTTTAAGCAGTTCCGATTATTAATCTCTGTCCCTGTTCAAAATTTGTACCTTCCTTTCAGTCAGATTTGTCCAGCCTCAACTTCCAGTTTGTTGCTTCTTGTTATGCTGTACTCTGATAGATGACAGAGCACATTAGCATCTGATACCTTCTCCCTGCAACCCCCAATCAACTGGCCTCTTAATTAATAATTATTGAACAAACGGCGCTTTCTGAATTCCTTAATCCAATCAAGGGTTCATTTCTCGCAAAAAATGGTACCTTTGCAGAACTTGACCTGTGCTTCCCATTCAATTCTTTTGGCTTCCGCCTACTTTGATTTTCAGTGAATTTGACTTTGCCTGGCTCTGGCTCAATTACATTAACTTCAGTTACCTTTCTGATGAGTTTACATCAAAACTGAAATACTGCCTATTGACTCGCTAGGCTTCTCCTGCAATGCAGCCGATACAGAACTGCTCTAAACTACACGTTTTCCTCTTTAAAAGTTATCCCGCCTGTTTTCTCAAAAGGAGAGATTTCAATTAAAACGAAGTAACTAACTAACTAAAATAAAAAGACTTGCTTATTGCAGACGTTCCCATGGGAGCAGAATTTGGCCATGATGCTGCACGTGGATATAATGATAATTTCCCACCTGACACAGTTTCTGTGGCTTTTATTTAAAGAAGCATCCACGTGTTTTTAAACCGCCCAGCGACCCCCCACTCTATTATCTTCCTTTGTGAGGAGTGAGAGGATAACTCACAAGTGGTCCATGTCTTTTGTCCCTATGAGGATAAAATGTCATCGCCAACAGGGCCTGTTCTAAATCTGAGCTATAAATATCCACCAGATGGTGCAGAGGTTAAGAGACTGTCATGGAGTGAATCAGCAGGGCAGGGTGGGGTGAAGATTGTGCCCCTGCATGGACAAATAAAAGATTTGGAGGGCTGTGCATTTGGGTTTCGATAAAACATAAACAAACACTAATACTTGACCCCAGGCCTGGCCCTAGTCTTTCGTGCAGAGAACCTTTCACGTGCATGAAGAGGCTGATGAGCCTGGGTTTATCGGAGCAGACCGCAGAAGACCCAATGCCTTTAGGATCCTGCTCCTAAGTCACGTGCACGCACAACTAAACGAGCACATCCACCGCAATGTCTAAACAGCAGGATTGATCCAAATCACAGACACGCACTGCCTTTCCCCATGCCATTCAGTTTACAACTGCCAAGCTATCCTACTCATTCTTTCGTGGAGGTGGAGAACCTTTTTGCTTAAGCACCAAGGGCTGCGTAGAAGTTGGGGGTGGGGGGGCTAGAGGCGCACTCAAGAAGAGAAGGATCCAGATCACAGATTTGTGCCATGAATCTGTCCCATCTCCTTGTGTGCCTGCCCTCATCTCTGCTTCCTTTCCCCGAGCTCAGTCTTTCAGTGCTGGCCTGGGGGATAGAAACTGGATCCAGGCACTGGAAAGGGATCAAATAAAAACTATCCGTGGGCCGCATTTGGCCCCTGGGCCTGAGGTTCCCGACCCCTGCTCTAGGGCCAAGATTTTCAGAACCAGGTGCCTAAAGTTTAGCTCTGAAATCAGGGTCATAGTTTTCAAAAGGGCAACGACAGGCTGTTGACAATGAAATCAACGAGCGTCACTAGGTGCCTGGCATTTCGGCAAATCTGGTGACTTGCTTAGGAGCCCCAGTGTAGAGCTGAAAGCAAGCGCCCACAAAACAGGGACGCCCATCGAATTTCTGGTACCTGAACTGACCCGACAACACTGGGAACCGATCGCTATCCAATTGTGACCCGATTTGGGGACCCAATGACCCAGAATGTGACTTCTGAGCTCAGGATGTTGATTTCTGGTACTGATTATTTGTCTTTTTAAATTTATTTATTTATTGGTTTTCCGTCCTGTAAAATCAACTTCTAGTCCCAGAAAATCGACTTCCGGTCCCGATTTAAAAAAATATCCGTCCTGATTTTTTTTGTTTTGTTTTCTGACCTGATATACTGATAAGTAACCTGAAAATATGAAAACCCATAACAGTAATCATTACTGATTTTTGGGGGGTATACAGGTACCTGTTCAATACCTGGGTAACCCGTCGTTTCAGCCCTACCCCAGTGCGTGTAAAGGGCTGGCTCTGAACCGGCGTCCTTGGGCCCTGCAGCGGGTGACTGGCTCCACTGTGGCACTACCGCGCTCCGGGTGGATCCAGGTTTCCTATAAGGTTGCTGTGGCCATGCCCCCTGCTGTCTGCCTTCCTGGTTGGCTGCCAGGCAGCGTATAAGGTTGGCTTGTAACAAAAGGAATCTGGGCAGATCACCTGTTCGCTCTGCCCTTCCGGTGTCTGCTCTGGTTTCTGCCTAGTAAAATACCAACAACTGGCATTCTGAAATACCGACTTGGTTCCAATTTCATCCTGGGTTTGGGGAATTTTTCAGGTATTATTTCAGTTTTGGGGTAATTTTGGGTACTCAGAAAACCACTAACCAAAATTTGGGGTTTTCAAGTACTTGGACGATATTCGTCTGTTGATTTGGATACCCAAAATGGTACCCCAAAATGAGGGTATCGCCCATGGGTTCCCATTCAGGTATCCATTTCAGCTCTAGTTCTAATCAATTCTGCTCTGTCCTGAGTCTGCCCTGCTTGGACTCTGCCCTGACCCTCCTCCCTGCAGCCTGGACCAGATCCTTCACCTGCTTCTGGCCCTGATCTACCTTGACCCCGACAGTGTGGCTTTGCGTGCTGATTTATTTGATTTATTTATTTACATTTTTACCCTGCTCTTCTCCAAAGACTTAGGGCAGTTCACAACATTAAAAAGATAAAATACAATAAAACACCTTCAAATCTGTTAAAATCCCAGTATCACCTCAACCCCTCACTCACCCCAGCCTTTATCCCCACCTACCGCCCCTCAAGAGGGCCTTTAAGACATCCATTGGGTCTAAATTGCAATTCCTGGTCTAATGTGATTCTTGGTTTTGGACACTTGCCCTAAATTGTGATTGTGACTAAGCAATCTTGGGAAGGAGGAGGGCAGTTTTCTCTAGAACTGGGATGTATCAGATTTGAGCCTCTTTTTCAATTGACCCTTTAGTTTATGATTCCTTTAGGAACCAACTCACACTCCAGATCCAAATCCCAATGGCTGTGTTTGATCCAAACGTCAGACTGGGGCCATTTGTAGGGAAGGTTATTAAACGGGTGGTTGCGTGACCGTTCCAGGCTCATTGCAATGCTGTCTGATTCCTGGACCCTTTTCAGTCTGGCTTTCATCCTGGGTACGGCACAGAGACTCTGCTTGTGGCCTTGGTCATTGACTGGGGGGATTGTACCTTGGTGATCTTATTAATTTTTTTAGCACCCTTTGACACACTGCAGGACCTGGCAGGGGTGCACAGGATTGCCTTTGGGTGGTTCCATTTGTTCCTGACGGGGAGGTCTCAGCGGCTGGTGATTGCTTGTCGTCCCCTTGTGACCTCCCCTGTGGGGTCCCGCAGGGTTCCATCTTGTCTCCCCTCTTGTTCAATGTGTATACGAGGTCACTGGGTGAGGTCATTCTGAGGTTTGGTGTGAGGTGTCACCAGTATGCTGACGACACCCAGATTTACCTCTTTTTCATCCGACCCAGGCCCTGCAGCCCTGCAGCCTGACTCGATGCCTGCCGGCTGTTAGGGACTGAATGTGGATGAGCTGAATGAGACGGAAGTGATGATGGTGGGTCAGCCCTGTGACTTGGAGGGAACTGGGACTCCTATTATTGATGGGGCTCCCTTTTGGTTATTCAGGTCTACAGTCTTGGCTGCACCTGGTCCATCAGGTTGCGGCGGTGGCCAGGACCGCTTTTCACCAACTCCATCTGGTGAGGAGGCTGAAGCCTTTTCTTTCTGATTCAGACCTGACCACTGTCATCCATGCCTTCGTCACCTTGAGGCTAGACTACTGCAATGCGCTCTATGTGGGGCTGTCCATGGTGACGGTTCAGAAGCGGCAGCTGGTGCACAATGCAGCGGTCCAGCTACATCTGGGGGCGTGTCGCTGGACACACATTACGTCGGTGCTCCGTAGTCTGTGCTGGCTCCCTATAGCTGTCCAGGCACAAATCAAGGTGCTGGTTTTGACCTTTAAAGCCCTAACGCCCTAAATGTTGCGGCCCATCTCCTTAGTGGGACAGGCCGCAGGGAGCACATTACTCCAGTGTTCCGAGCACTGCACTGGCTGCCTATTGCCTTCCGGTCCCGATTCAAGGTGCTGGTTTTGACTTTTAAAGTCCTAAGCGGCCTGGGCCCTGCTTACCCGAAGGACCGCCTGGGCGGCCCCTGCGGTCATGCAGGAGCGCCCGCCTGGAGGTCCCGTGCTTGCGGTGGGTCCAAACGGACAGGCGGGCATTCTCGGCGACCGCACCATCACTTTGAAATGCCCTCCTGGCGGAGATCTGCCTCAGTCTGGATCTTCTTGCCTTCCGATGAAGCTGTAAGACCTGGCTCTTCCGTCAGATGTTTGGCGGGGGAGAAGGGGAGGGTGGGATGGGTTTAGGTGGGCGGTCTTTGCACTGATCACTGTGAATTTTACGTTTTGTTACATAGGTTTTATATTTATGTATTTATACTAATGCTGAATTTTTAATTTAATTGCGAGTCGCCCCAAGTTTCCTTTGAGCGAGAGGGGCGGGGAAAATCTCCCCCCCTCCGAGTCTTCTAGATTGCAAGCTGTAGGCAGGGACCGCGTCCGTCTCATTGTTCTGTAAAGCACCAGGTACACAGCTGGCGCTACATAAGTGCTTATAATAATTAATAATAAATAATCAATAAATGGCCAGGGGCCAACATATCTGAAAGTTTGCCTGTCCTACCGTGCTCCGTCGCAGCCCCTGCAGTCGGCCCGGCATGCCCGCCTGCGGGCGCCACCTGTTACTCTTGTCCATGGGATGGGACCGCTCAGAGAGGTGTTCTCGGTCACTGCTCCAAGTTTTGTGGAAATCCCTTCCCCAGTGGTTTTTTTGAGTCTGAACATCTTCCGCAGGCGGCCGGTGTAAAACATTTCTGTTCGGTAGGGCATTTGGCAGGTGGGGATAGGAGTCGGGGGTCGGTTGGGAGGTTATGTGTGGTTGTGGGGTGGGCGGGGGGGGAGAGGAGTTAGGAAGGTTTTTATGGAGTGAGTTGTAAAGGTAGGGTTCCTGGGGAAGGAATTACGGAGTTTCATATGGAAGGGCGGCATAGAAGTTTAAATAAATGAATAAATTGCTTTAGAGAACGGCTGGTAAAAGCTTGGACTATGCTGACCTGTTAGAAAATCCAGCCCTTTTTTGTGTTTGTTCTTTCAAGTTGGCGTGGAAGTGGCTTTAAATTTCATGTAAGCGGCCGCTGTTCAGACAAAAGCATTGGCCTTTATGCAAGGGAAAAATAAACTTCCTGGGCCAGGTTTTGTAACAACAAGGAAAAGTTGAGCGTGGGGCTGAGTTGGCAAAACAAGAGAATGAAAGCGTCTGACCTCTGGCCTTGGGGTCGCTCCGAGCGCCGGTCCTGAATTTTAAAGGTATTATCTCAGGCCAGCGCCTCAGCTAGCTCCCAGCAAACCCCCAGCAACGGAGGAGTCAGTTAAAATAAAACCCAAGTTTTAATACAGAATATGGATGTACTTGGGAATGTGTCAATGTATGTCAACTCTCTGGCCACCTCCCTCGTGCAACACACTCATGGATGTACACGGGGCTGGAAAGCTAGGCCTGGACTGTCTATTTGCAAAGCTGCCCCATCGTGGGAGGTTCTTCCAGCTTCAACCGGCTGTTGAAAGATGGGCTTTGTATTTTTAAAAAACTAGAATCTCATGCTGTCTGTTCATGCCTTTTTAAATCAGTGTCATAATTGCTGGCATTAGTGCAACACGTATGCCTTTTGCTTTCTGTGTTGAAGAGGAGCTGTTAGCTGAAAGCCTCCTCCGTCCTTTGATGAACCCAATTCAAATGGAACGGGAGGCCAGGACCCTCCACGTCCCTTAACCTAGCCCTGCCCTTACAAATAAAAGACTAGGGTATATTATCTGGCACAATAGTTCACCTTTTGGCCTGTCTAGGAGTATCCACAGTGTTGTACTTATTGTTTTGGTGACGGTTCTCTTGCAAGGGTGCGCTGGCTGGATTTAGAAATTCACAGCCCTTGAAGGGTGTTTTTAAATAAGCAAGGCGATGGGGGTGGGGGTGTCCGTGGCTGCTGAGTGGCACAGCTGTGGAGCCCCCACTCAGGTGGGGTGCGTGGCGAGGAATTCCAACGGGCGGCTCTCAGCGTGGCTACCGCGGCTGTTGCCATGCGCTCCACCTGCCCTGGAACATGGCAGAGGGGGAAGTGTGCCAGGCTGGCCTCTTAAATTGGCATATCCTGGGCATGACCACTGGGGAACCAGGCTCCCAGTCCCCAGTGCTCGCGGCCAGATTCTGTGACTTGCGCAGGCCGTGTCCCCTGCCCACGGTGCCTATGATTGAACGGGGAACCTGTCTGCTGGCATGATTGGCTGCCCCAGTTCATATGGGCACTTTTTTAAAAAACTTGCCCCACACGGCACACTCCAGATTTCGTGAACACCATTGCACCACGAGGGGCATTTTTAGACATAACAAAGATCGGGTGTCAAATCATCGGGAGATGGTTGTGGGGAGGGCCGAGGGGGTGGTGGCCCCCATCACTGATGGAGTCCGCCCTCCCCTGGTTTCTCAGGTCCAGAGTCTGGGGGTGCTCCTGAACCCGCAGCTCCACCTGGATGCCCAGGTGGCGGCTGTGGCAAAGGGAGCATTTCGCCAGTTACATCTGGTGCGTCGGCTTAGGCCGTATGTCTCAGACTCGGATCTGGCCACAGTCGTCCATGCTTTTATTACTTTGAGACTGGATTCCTGCAACGCGCTCTACGTGGGGCTACCCTTGGTGCTGGTTTGGAAGCTGCAGCTGGTGCAGAATGCAGCGGGCCGTCTCTTAACGGGGACGGGCCGACGCGAGCATATTACACCGGTGCTTCACTCTCTGCACTGGCTGCCGGAAGGTTTCCGGGCCCAATTCAAGGTGTTGGTGCTGACCTTTAAAGCCCTAAATGGCTTGGGCCCCACCTGCCTGCAGGACCGCTTCACCCTCCGGGTCCTGGAACGACCCCTGCGATCGGCTGGGGGCGCCCTCCTCGAGGTCCCCCGTGTGTCCACTATGAGGAGGGCGTTCTCCGTGGCTGCGCCGCGGCTGTGGAACTCCCTCCTGTCGGAGATCCGCTTGACTGCCGGCCTCCCCTCTTTCCGCAGACAATATAAGACATGGCTGTTCCGCCGGGCCTTTCCCGAGGAAGATGGGGTGGGTGGGTGAATTAGGGTAGGGGTGGGACGGGGTTTTATATTGTTTTTTTCTAATTGTAATTATTATTGTTTATTTTAATGTTTTAAAATGTTTTAAAAATGTTGTGAGCTGCCCCGAGAAGCCCGAGGCAGGAGGGGGTGGCGTATAAATTTTAAGATAAATAAGATAAATCAATCAATCCCCATAGCACATGTTTGGCCATTGTGTGTAAGCACTAAGCACCATAACAATTCCCAACACCAGTTTGGCCACCCGCTGAACATGCGATGTGAACACCATTGCACTGGGAAAGTGTGAATTGCTTTGTGTAAATAGATATAAGACTTTTAACTAACAGCTGGGTAGGCTGGAAAGAGGTGCAATGGGATCGCGAGCAGCATCTCATGGAGACTCTGGGGATCACTAATAACAATAATATTAGAATAACCAGATGGTTTTTAACATCTGGGTTAAAAGTAGGCTTCTAAATGAATAACTAAGCACCAGAATTCGGCCTTGATAAAAACAGGAGCAGTACCAGACTGGGTCAGACCAATGGTCCATCGAGCCCAATTCCTGTCTCCAACGGCCGCCATTCTTGCCATTTCGGAGACATACCCAACAGGTCACAATGGAGTGACCCATTCCCTGCTAGTCACTCCCAGCTCCCGACAGTCAAAGGTTAAAACATCCCCTCAACCTAGGGTATTTTCAGACGTTACGAGATCACGGTGAACCACGGTCAATAACCACATGGGGCCAAAGCACCCTGAACGTCTGTTAGGCGGCTGCCAGATGTTCACCATGGTCGATTCCCACATGGGGTCAATTTCAACCACGCTTCCTGGGCTCCCCGCCGGACAATCGCCGCAAGCGTGGTCAAAGAGTTTCCCGTCGGGAACCAACAAAACGTAATGTCTGGCCAGCAACCACGGCCCGGAATCCCTCGCGGGATTCCGGGCCGTGGTCAAATTGGGCAGGCACTGCAGCTGCATTGGCTGTGGCGCCTGCCCATCTCCCCAGAGGCCGGGCGGCGGAGGAGCGTGGGGTCTGCGCCGCGCAGCCCCGCCCCCTCCCCGATTCCTCACCGGGATCAGCCAGCATGTCTGTTGGATGTGCCGGAGTGATCCCGGCGGGGAATCATTTAGGTGATTCCGGGACGGGGTGAATGCCGCCCCGTCTCGTCTGAAATCACCCCTACTTGGCGAACAGCCGTTAATAGACCTACCCTCCAAGAACTCTCAGAAGAGCTGAGCAGGGATGCTAATATTTTTATTCACAGCTGAGCAGGAATGGGGAACCTCAGGCCTGAGTGTCAAAGGCAGCCCCTGGCTAGTTTCTATGTGGCCCCTTTCCAGTTCCTGGAGCTGGCCCCTGGATCCAATTCCTACCCTCAAGCACAGAAAGGCTGCACTCAGGGGAAAGGAGCAGAGATGAGGGGTCTGTGAACAAGGAGGGGAGCAGATCCAGGATCTGGACCCTCCTCTTCCTGAGTGCACCCCTTAAGCCCCCCCCACCCCAACATCTATGTGGCCCTTGGAGTTTGTACTCATTTTCAACGTGGCCCCCTGGGAGGGAAAAGGTTCCCACCCCTGTGCTAGAGGCTCTCTGTCTTTCCAACATCCCCCCAGTTCCTGAGATGTTGATTGATTGATTGACTGATTGATTGATTGAATTTTTATGCCGCCCTTCCCACACAGCCGCCCTTGTGGCTGTCACAAAAAAGTTAAAAACATTAAAATACATACAACAAAAACACCGTCCCCTCAAACCCCACCCAAAATCCTAAGCCAACCCCTATGCCTGTCTGCCAAGTGCCTTTCCAAATAAAAAACGTTTCGCCTCCAGAAGAGAGCCAGGCTCGGGGCTCAAACGAACCTCCTGGGGAAGGAGGTTTATTATATCTTGAATAACGCAGAGATTTCACACCTGCAACAGACCGATCCATTCAACGGTTTAAGAGAAGCCTGTTTTAGAAGTACCATTGTGGATAAAGGTCACTTTGACCTGCTTTTAAGTTGGGTTACCCATTAAAAGAAGTGTCGTAAACCCTGGCTTCTTCATGCCGGACAGAGGAAGGATGGGGACGGGAGGGCAGGATGTCACACATTCATGCCCAGAAGAGAACAGAGGGTTTTGGGGGGGGGGGGGGTTCTGAATGCAACCACTTTGTTTGCGTCCACAGTCAGCAATGACCTCGCCAGGTCAGAGGTCGTAGCAATCCCTTTTGACAGCCAGTGTTCAGCGCAATTCTATCGCCCACAAATAGCACTCCCTAAGTGGCCGACTTGGAAAACTATAGTCAAGTAGAAAAAGGAAAGGGCTTTTGAGAGGCTAAGAGGGATTATCCATTTTTCAGAGTCTGTAGAACTGAGGGGAGGGAGAGAGAGAGATTTCCCTTTTTCCCAAGAGCTGGGGTAGAGCCAGAACTAAAGGATTTTTCTTAAACTCATGAAAAATACATGGCTTTTCTCCCCCCACTTTCCCTCTCTCCAAATAACAGGCAAGGAGAGAGCCAACAGTATCTGAGTCACCCAGCGCAACCCTGTGAAGCTCCGTCCAACACATGAAATCAGTTGAGAATTGTCTATTTTATTACTTTGTAAAGTGCCAGGTACACTGCTGGCGCTATATAAATGTTTGTTAATAATAATAATAATAATAATTAATAATTAATAATTGCATTTACAAGTTTTGGGAAATGCGTTACAAACTCCTGGGTAAACGGATCACCCGCCTGTCCCACCAGGTCCTCTTGCGCCCCCTACAGTCGGCTGGGAGTGCCCTCTTGCAGGTTCCAGCGATTTCCCTTGTCTGTGGAGCAGGGGGGCGCAGGGGGGCATTCTCGCTGGCTGCCCCAGTTTTGTAGAACTCCCTCACTTGAGCCCAGACCTAAGCATCTTCCGGAGATTGTGTAAAACCGTTTTATTTGAAAAAGCATTTGGTAGGTGGGGATAGGAGTGGGTTGGGTTTGGGGGAAGGGATGCAGGGGAGGGTGGGAGTTTTTATGGTAGGAATTATATATATTTTTGAATGAGTTTTAATATTTTCACTGTTACAAGTCACTCTGAGCCACGTGGCTGCGAATTCCTCCTTGGTGAGGATTTGTTTTTCATAATTAACAAGCGTTCCAATATAAAGGTAAAAGGACATGGTGATGCTTGCAGGATAAATCCTCCAACATTAAAATCTATGGAAGTTTTGCCATGGGCTTTAACGGCAACCTAAGGGGGCAAACCCACCATCCCCTGAAGTCAATGACGAAACTACCATTGGCTTTAATGGTGGGAAACTGGTTCTGCTTGTTGCTCATTATTAGGAGTGCTAACTAACCCACGGGTTTTGTTTTTGCCATCAAGGAGGGCTGCACAGACAGCATAAGGAATGTAGGAAGAAGAATGGCTCAACAAGGGACCAAGGAAATCCTTGGTTGGATCTCAAGGCTTAGAAAATGACAGAGGCTGTTTTCAAATGGGAGGGGGGGGGATGAGTGTGCGTGCCAGCATGGACGTGGTACACCCGTCGCCACCTATCCCCCGTGCATGGAACCACCGCCGTTTTCACCGGTTGCTCCATGCATGGAGGATGGGTGGAGATGGGTGTTAGGCAGGAGTGCGCACGCACCCCCACCGCAGTGTTTCAATGGGACTCCCCCACGCATGCCCATGTGTGCGTTGCGTGGGGGCGTCTCGTGTGAAAAGGGCCAAAGAAAAATTAAACCCCAGACCAGAAACAGAATCCACTTCTGCGTATCGTCATTAGCCAGGCTAAACACGCCCATGGCCAGAACGCCGAACAAGAAACACGCTGCTTGCCGGGAAGAATAAATCAAAGCTAGCAAAACTAGGGGTTGGACTAGATGAGCCTCCTAAACTTCCATGATCAAGCTGGGCGGCTCCAGATCCTTGCAAAGGACGGTTGCGTTTGGAGACTCTCTAACTCATTTTAGAAATGTTTACATTTTAATAATTTATTGTTGTGTTTTTCCTGTTGTAAGCCACCCCGGGATACCGTAGGCCTAATAAATATAACAAATAAATAAATATAGTGAAATGCAGAAAACAAAGGCAGGCTCTGGCCAAGTGTAGAGTCAATGACCACAGCGTAGTGGTAGAAACTGGGAGGCTTGAAAGCCGGAGAGGAGAGATTGTGCCATCGGCGCAACAGAGGAGACGCTGGAACGTATCCCTCAGTGTCCTGACGACGAGGAAAGGTAAGAAAGCTCAAGTCTTTACGTATGCAAGTGATGAGGGGAAATTGCATGTGAGGCTCAGTCGGCGCCGTACTATGGAGGAACCTTCCACCAGATCGGGACTAGACGGTGACAACCAGTGCACCTGAGGGTTGTGAGGTCGCGTTCCCAAATCCTCTGGGCTTCGATGGGGCTTAAGGGGTTTGTGGATCGTGGCTTGGGTTATTATAGGCTGGAGCGTGGGCCGAGGGTCATCCTGGAGTGCTGGTGTGATAGCTGCTACAAGCACTCCCTTCTCCTACAGCGATAGCGTTCATCCTCCCTCCTCATGTACATCTCCTTAAAAATGCCAAGACAAAATGCCTTTGATGTGTGCTTGGGAATGTTTTCAGAGTCGTTAAGTGAGGGTTCACCCTTTGTTCATCAGATTAGGCCTTACTTCCTCACGTAGAGGCCTCTTATCAGGGGTTTTCAAGAGGGCTATCCTTAGCAGAGCTTTCAAAAGAGCCGTGTCATTCTCCCCAAACCAAGAATCCTTCTAAGGAGAGACCCCACAGCCTTAAAGCCCCTTCCTCGCACAATCCTAAGGGAACAAGGCAATGCATAAGATTAAAAAAAACCCACCAGTCTCTTTTAACCTTCTAAAGGGTTGCAGCAGGCAGTAATTCCCTGCAGGATTTGCTGGCTCCCTAATGGTTTTTATTTTACGGAATATCCTCACGACACCACATCTCCATAAAACAGACCCTGTCCCCCCCCACCCCCAGTGCCACAGAACCACATTAATAGATAGAACAAACATCTCACCGCTTCCTAGGGCCCCACAGAAGAGACCCCACATGGCACATTGTGTAACCTCACGTGGAAGACTGGATGTGACTGCCGTACATTTATTTTGTAAAAAAGGTATCTGGGCAGAGATGGCTTGTGTGTGTTGGGGGCAGAGGGGAGGGCATTAGGGGTGGGGGATCTCATTGGAGCAAACACAAACAAAGGGCAAACCCAGTAACAAAACAAGAAAACTACCACAGCCGTTACTGATAATATGCTATAATGCAAAATATATACAGGACGATAAATACACAAGAAAACCTTGTATAAATATATAATATACATTAAAAACCTGACCCCTCTTGGGTCCTGGGCTGATACAACCCTGTCATTCTTAGCCGGGCGAACAGCACACATTTCGTATGCAAACTAGAGTGTTTGGCCGCATTCGCAAACAATGGATTGTGTCCACGTTTTACAGGCACTGAGTCACCGAATGACTCTTATAGTCAGGCTGCGTGCCGATGCCGTTCTGGCGCAAAGCTATTTTCTTATTTATCCTTTTAAAGAGATAATACCCAAGGGGACATCTCCTTGGCAGTACGCGGAAAGAGCAGTTAAATCAGAGCGCATGGTTGGCATGGGCCAAGTCAATGGGCTCAATGTGTCGGCACTCTTCTCTTTTGGAACTTGTGCAAACTGCACCTGGTTTAGGGGATCCTTTAGGTACGAAGGGGGCAGAATCCAGTGTCAGATACAGGGAAATTGGGCAGAATCCAGTGCCAGATACAGGGAAATTGGTACTTCCGGGACCACTTTTTCAATGTACTGGATTTCCAATCAGTATACCAATCAGTATATCAAGTTGGAAAACCAAAATTAGCACAATAAAAAAAAAAAAAAGTGACTGGAAGTAGTTTCTCCGGGCTGGAAGTTGACTTTCCAGGACTGAAAAGTATATTCTCTGGGATGGAAAATCCATTAATAAGTATTTTAAAAAGAAGAATGGGGGGGGGGGGGAGTTTTAAAATTTGGACTAGAAATAATTTCCCGAGACCAGATGTTGCCGAAAAATTGTTGGAACTTGACGGAAACCCAATAAATTGATGTCCGAAGTCGGTAGATAAACAAAACTGTTGAAAGACTGATACTGGAAGTCAACATTCCAGAGCCAGAAGTCTACATTTTGGGATGGTGGGTTCCCAATCGGTCCCTAATCGGGTACCTCGTGGTACCCAATCATTACCGGGTCAATTTGGGTACTGGAAATTTGACAGGCTACCTGATCTGCTGGATCCCCTCTGTCATCGCTACCTCCAGTCGAAGGCTGGTGCAATAAAAAGCCAAGTCTTAAAGTCGTTGTCCCTTTTCTCTCTCCTTGAAAGTCAGAGAGAGCTTGGGGTAGTAGTTTGTCTTTGCAAATCTATCCTGCGGCTCCTGAACTCAATGTTTTAAACAGGCAGATTGTAAAGACTCATGAACAATTTCTCATGTGTCTCTATTCTCTTTTTTTTTATTATGATGAAAAGGAAAGCTATGGAATGGGTGCAGCAGATATTGCAGAGAGAGAGACGTCTCGTGTTCCTGCGTCGGCACGGAGTGATTCTCTGAACGCTGTGATTCAGTATGGCTCCTATGTCTGCATTACAGCAGGCAGGGGATCAAAGTCCCTCCTTCAGGAGAGCAGAATTCAAGCCTCAGGCCCCTCTTTCCTGGTTTCCCCTCAGGAAAAGCCCTTGAAGACAACAGGGAGAGGATGAAACAACAAGAAACTAAGTGGAATGAGAAGCAGGAGAGCGTCTCTCCCTCTGTTTGCGCTTGGAATGTTGGGAAATGTACGTGCGCATGTAAGTGCACAAAGGGGTGGAGCCTATTCATTGAGGGGTGGAGCTTATTCACCAAGGGGGTGGGTCTTGTCCCTCTGTGGCTGCCCAAATGGCGTCCATTTGTCTCTAGAAGAATTTGTGACATGACTACCGGTGTAGACAGTAGGGCCGCTTTTAGACGAGACACATTTGCGCATGATTGTTAAAAAAATGCGCTTGTTTTAATGCTCGTTTAAACACCTAAACCGTTTTAAAATGAACACGTGAACGTGTAAAAGCCCAAACTGTTTTGATGTTGTTTTTAAATAATGTGCATTTTTAAAAACCGGTTTTGAGTAACTTTGATGATCGGGGGGATGCCAAAACTGGTTTTTAAAAATGCGCATTATTTAAAAACCACATTCAAAATGGTTTGGGCTTTTACATGTTCACGGCAAATACACATTTAAAACCGGTTTAGGTGTTTAAATGAGCATTAAAACAAGCGCATTTTTTTAACAATCATGCGCAAATATGTCTCGTCTAAAAGCGGCTTATGAGTGTGATCCAGGCTACACTGGGGTTGTTCCAGAGTTTGTGGCTCATGAGTAAACCACTTACTCACAAGCAGTCCCAATGGTTCTACTCACTAGTAAGTGAATTTAGCATTGTGGCCCAAATATTGAAGAGGTATAAAAGGTTGGGTTACTTCAGGCACCTGGACAAGAGGACATAGAAGAACTGGATAGATTCAGGTCACAATTTTGGGAGCAGCCACGTGATCTGCGAGGGTCTGATCCCCGTGCGCGCGGCCCCATGGTGCGCAAGTCGCAGGGAAGCTGAACGTGCCAGCTGCTCCCACAGCCGGCGCAGGCCATGGTGCCAGTCACACGAGTGGGTGGCCAGCCTTGCCCTGCCTCCCCCCACCGGCCTGACCGAGATCTCACTTCCAGCTCCGATGTGGCCGCGCACGATGGGCGACAGCGCTTGCTGCTCAAGGCCCCTCAGCGGTGCTCTCTGCATGGTGCGGGCACATGAACTGCCCTGTCTTGGGCAGCCTTACCCCAGTTGGGGGAAGGCTACGCTGCGACGTAGCCTCGGAATTCTTTCGAGGACATGTTGTGTAGCAGCCAGCTGCTGAACATCTGGCGGGCACTGGCCACGTGATCAGATGCCCAGAGTGGGGTAAGGCTGCTCAAGGCATGGTCGCCTCCCCACTCTCTCTCGTGTGGCTTCACCCTGTGCCTCCGTGACCCTGGGCAAATCTTAGGAACTTCCAGGTATCTCCATGGTGCAGAAGAACCCTCCCCGCAGCCCTCCTATAATCTCTGTGCGGGGCTAGAATGGGGTTGACACAATGTTTACTTTAGACTGTTGTATCACGTGGTCACCCACTGATATAACAGTGGCAAAGTTCCCTGGGGGACAACCCAGTCCTCCACCCTATCACTGGGTGCTTTCCCCTGCTGTTTTGGGGGTGTCTGGAGACAACTTTACATTTCACTAGTTCACTAGGATGAATTCACGAATGCCTGTGGGACCCATAGTTGTATTTTTGTCTACAGCTGGCAGGCTGTGAATCTCAAATTGAGGGCTGGTTTTGACAATGGCTCTGTTACAAGGATTAACTTCGACCATGGAGATGGCACACCGTTTGGGTTTTAATAATACCTTCTTTAATTGGAGAGATGTTTGTTTACTTCTGATCTATTTCCTCTGCCTTTTAAAGAGAACTATCATGCTATCTCCACCTTTAAACTCTTCCGAGTTAACTGCCTTCTTGTGGCCTACACACACACACACACACACACACACACCCGCACGCACGCACGCACGCACGCACCCACACACCCACCCACCCACACACACACACCCACACACACACACACACACGCCTACTGTAACAAATAGGAGAGAGATAAAATTATAAATGACTTTGCTGATATCATGGGAGATTATTTTACAGAGATCCTCTGCGAGCTTTGAAGGCAAGCAGGCAGATTGTCGCCCCCTTCGCGAGCGAGGCCAGTCCAGTAACGGCTTTTAAAGCTGAGGAAGCCACTAGAGTGTGCGTAGATGCCGCTGCCTGCGCTGTTACAGATCTGTGATTTCCTGCATCTGAAAGCTTTGTTACCCTTAGTGCTTCCCAGGAAACGTTTATGTTTCCCATTGGTGTTTCCTACCCTGCAGCTATGCCCAATGTTCATGCTTTGTTTAGCCCCTAGAAGATAGGGTTTGCATTTTTGGCTTTCATGTGTCGCACACGTCACCAAAATTAGCAGCCGAAATGAATATTCACAGTGAATTCTGAATTCTTCAGATTCTTCCCGTTTGAATTTGCAGTTGCAAAAAGGATTCAGAGGCTGGAATTGACAAGCATCGTTTTGGAGTTCCGCACTGGGTTTGAGTGCGTGGGTTCGTTAGCAACCACCGTGGCACTTTTGTTTTAATAATAAAATAATAATAAATTTGATTTTTGCAGCATCCTCCCCTGCCAAATGGCACTTGGAGCGCTGTGCAGCATAAAAATATAATAAAATATAAAATTCACTTAAAATATAAATCCATCTAAAAACAATTTTAAAAGGAAAAAGTAACGGCTTGGGGAAGGGGTGGACAACACGCATGAAGGGGAACCAGCAGCGGCTCCTAAAAGTACCTGGAGAATTAATTATTATTATTATTATTTTATTATTTATTAACCATTTATATAGCACCAGCAATGTACGTGGCACTTTTCAATTGTAACCAGTGGGTTTACAATCTAAGAGAGACAAGGGGGGAGGGGGAGACAAAGGGTGGGGGAAACAGAGGAAGAGACAAGGATACATACACAAATTCAAATAAGGCTACTTTCTGGTGTGATCAAAAGTGTATTTACGAGTTCGGTGGGACGCCAATGCAAATTAGGCATGGTTTTCATAACATACAAATGCCGCACCGTGCATGATTGAAGCTTTTCAGTGCACTGACAAGTGCGCTTGACTGAGCTGCAAAATCCAGGTCAGTCAAGTCTACTTGTTAGTGCACTGAAAAGCTTCAATCATGTGCGGCGCGGCATTCGTACGTTACGAAAACCGTGCCTAATCTCCATGCGTGTTCCACCACCCAAACTTGTAAGTACACTTTTGATCATGTCGGCAAGTCTTCAGGTACTTTTTAAAGGTGAGGAGGGAGGAACTGAGACGGACATCTGGAGGGAGCGAATCCCACACTGAGGGGCCCGCCATAGCAAAAGCCTGATTGCCCGCCAACTTAAGGCGCAATGGCGGGATCCCCAAACAGCAGGTGGTTTCTGAGCGCAGATAACCATTAGGGTGAGGCTCCAGGAGCAGGTCTTGAATAGAGCCAGGGCCTCGACCATTCAGGGCCCTGAAAGTTAGCAGCGGAATCTTAAATTCAGTCCAATAAGAACATAAGAAGTGCCATACTGGGTCGGACCAACGGTCTGTCTAGCCCCGCATCCTGTCTCTGACAGTGGTCAATCATGGTGGCTTGGGAGAAGCACCCAACAGGTCACAATGGGGGATCCATTCCCTGTTGTTTCCCCCCAGCTCCCGTCGTGTTTCCTGAAAACCAGGCATTTGTTTCCGAAAGCAAATACCGAAATCCAATTTGTGAATGTGGAGCTAAGAATTAATTCTAGCTCTATTTACACTAGAACAATCCTGGTTCTGTAGCAAGGTGTTTGCATGATCCAGGTCACACTATTTTCTGGTTAAGACCAGAATGTCCATTTTATCTTTGTTTACTCAAATACCAAGACCACTTCCTTATTGCCATTGTTAGCTGAATTTTGTTGCTCATTTTATTAACTGTTAAAGCATTTCTGTCTCTTTCTCCCTGTGTGACACGGTCAATAAATCTTTGTCCACTGTCTTGCCCCAAACTATCCAATCTCTATGTTTGGTCCATAGCTTTGGTCTCTCTCTGGTGGTGGTTGAGTCACATTTTGAGATGAATGGCTTTTCAGTCCTTTCCCCTCTTTCCTAAAAAAATGGAATCTCAAATGCTGCCAGTTGATACAACCAGGTTGGTGTCTCAGGCCAATCAGGAACGGCGCCTTTGTGATATCAGAAGTAATTTAACAGGGATGGTTAAACAACTTTCTGAAATGCCAGTTAATACCGCCATCAGATACCCGACTTTCCAAAATACCAGTTAATACCATCATCCAGTAGCTGACTCACTGAAATACCGGTTAAAAATTAATAGTCATTTATTTATTTTTTAAATTTATTTTCTGAATTTCTACCCCACCCCTCCTGCGAACAGCTCGGGGCGGCTTCCAACAATAAAACTATATAAAAATTTAAAACATCAACATACACTATAAAATACTAAACAGGGCCTGGGAACATTAAAACAAAAAGTAGGGTAGGGAAGAAAACCCTAACCCTCCCTCTCCCCTCCCCAAAGGCCTGGGCGAACAGCCAGGTTTTACAACTGCGCCGGAATGTCAACAGGCTCGGGGCCAGGCGAGCTTCCTCCCGAAGGGAGTTCCAAAAGTGTGGCGCGGCCACTGAGTATGCCCTCTCCATTGTGGCCCCCCCGCTTAACACGGGGGACCTCCAGGAAGGCACCCCCGGCAGACCGAAGGAGCCGCTCTGGGGCGCAGAGGGCGAGGTGGTCCCTGAGGTACGAGGGGCCCAGACCGTGAAGGGCCTTATAGATCAACACCAAAATCTTGAACCTAGCTCGGCACGCTATTGGCAGCCAATGCAGAGTCCAGAGCACAGGTGTTATGTGCTCCCAACGACCCGTCCCCGAAAGGAGCCGGGCCGCCGCATTCTGCACTAGCTGCAGCCTCCGGACCAGGGACAAGGGCTGTCTCTTATACACATCTAGATGTGTATAAGAGACAGGCTATAGGAGGGCGAACTCCCCCCCAATCAGGGGGGCCGACACCTCCCTCGCTCTCCCCACCAACATCACCTCCGTCTTATCGGGGTTGAGTTTCAGTCTGCTCAGCCGCATCCACTCTGCCACGGCCTCCAAACACTGGGATAGCAACGAGACAGCAGGGTTTGGGTCAGTTGAAAAAGAGAGGTACAGCTGAGTATCATCAGCATATTGGCAATGGGTTTGACCTCCACACATAGCAGGATCCAGACTGTCACTGTCTTTAGTGGACTTTCCAACAATTCCCAGAGCTGAGGCGTGCCCCCAAGCTAGATTGCAAAGGCCACTTCTGTGAGAGCTGTTTTCCCTGTGAATTCTCCCATCTAAATACTAAGACAAGCCCAAAGGCAATTAGCTACATCACTGCTCAGATGAGATGGCAGTCAGAGATGTAATGACGAAACCCGTCTTAGAAGGGAGGCTGCACTCCAATGGCGCCCCTCTAATCTACGTGCAACCTCCACGGTCAGCCAGGTGCACCTTCTTGCAATTCCGATCAGCGCGTCAAGTCCGTACAGCAAAGGGTGTGGAGAGGGGCGTTCCTGGGGGCTGCTCCACAGCTCTGGAACTCCACTCTCTTAGAGATTTGCCAAAGCCTGAGCATGTTGGCCAGGTCTTTTGCAGACGGGGATAGGGTTTCATGGCATGCATGTGAGAGGTTTTCTTTTTTTAGGGGATTTAAAATTGTTTTAAAAAATCTATTTATACCTATTTTTATATGTTTTTACCTGTTCTGAAGCTTTGGGATAGGGCAGGATATAAATTTAAATAAATAAATATGCACATGCAAACATCAATGTAAAGAACGTAAGGAATTATCTCCACATTGCAGGCTCCCGAGAAACCGATCTCCTGACTGCTGTAATGACCTTCTCACCATTGGGTGTGTGGGCCACCTACACCAACAACCCACATGTCTGAAAAAATATATATAACTCTGGGCCAAGAAATATTATGGGGGGGCCAGTGAATCCGATATGTTTTTCTTTGAGGATGTGATAAATATGACACTGCGGTGAGAATAAATGATATGACCAGATACAGTAAATGAAAGAAGTTTAATCTTTTCTTGGTTGGTTTCTCAAAATATTCCTTTTCTCAAAATAGTTTCTCAAAATATCCAGGATATCAGGAGTCTGTATGAATTTAGGCTGCGGCGTGGCCTCCCTTCCCTACTATGAAGACAGCCCTCCTTGAATCGAATTTCTCAACCGCGGCTGCAAGCAGCGGATGTCGGTTCAACTGGCCCTGCATCGAGCGCTCAGTACATTCTTTGTTGAACTAAACTCTGCAGGGTTTATGGTTTCTTTCCCTGGCAGACAAAAAATTCATTTCCAGACCCATTAAAGAGATAAGGATGATTAATGATTAACATGCTATTATCGGTGAGACTGAATCCCCCTTGTGATGTTGCTTTTATTTTCCAGCATGGTTAACACTCACGACTCTGGGGAGATCTGTAGAATTTGAGGGATCCAGTCCAGGTTGTACATGGGATTGCCTTTTGTTAGTGGCAGTTCCCTATTAGTCCACCCCAGGTTTTGCACGGGACCAGGAGGCAGGGGTCAGTCTGGAGAAGGCCCAGGTTGGCTACGCTGGGTTTGAGCTGATCTGTTTTTAACCAAGTAGACTGTGCCTGTTATTTCTAAAGCATCAAGTACACTCAGACACAAAAAAGAGAGGAGATCTGTCTGGGTTGGAGTGCATTGTATGGGCTTCTCTGAAAGCAGGTGAATGAGCTAGTGTACCTGATCGAAAAAAGAGCACAGAGCCAAGATAAGTAAAGCCAAAAAATAATCTGTGTTGGTCAGGTTAGAGAAAGAGAAAACCTACTGGGCCATCTAGTCTTCTTCAGCAGGGGGCCCCGGTCTCAAGGAGGCCGTGGTGCACCCCCCGCTGAAGAAGCCATCTTAGGATGTGGACGCACTTGCCAACTACCGACCTGGAGGTCCCCCAGGTAAAACGGGGGCCCACAATGGAGAGGGCGTTCTCAGTGGCCGTGCCGCGTTTATGGAACTCCCTCCCGGAGGAAGCCCATCTGGCCTCAAGTTTGTTGGTTTTCTGCCGGGCCTACAAAACATGGCTGTTCTCCCAGGGAGGGTGGGTTCGGTTAAAGCTTTGGGGGTGGGGGTGTTTTTTAGAAGGTTTTTAAAATGTTTATATTTTTTGGGTGTTTTATTGTTGTTTAAATTGTGGTTTTTATGCTGTAAGCTGCCCCGAGATGCCATGTGCATGAGGGGGTGGCTAAAAAATGTAAATAAATAATAATAATAATAATAAATTAATAATAGTCTGGCCCCTCCAGGCTCCAGGAGGACTGAGCTCTACTGGATTTTCCTAGTGATTAGCCCTCCAACCTTCTTTTGAATATCCTACGCTAGGGATAGGGAACCTCATGGCCGAGGGCCAAATGCATCCCACGGCCAGGTTTTATTTGGCCCCTTTCCAGTTCCTGCGTCTGGCCTCTGGAAAGCTGGCTGCCTGATGACAGTATTAACCGGCGTTTTGGAAAGTCGGCTGCCTGATGACGGTATTAACCGGCGTTTTGGAAAGTCGGCTGCCTGATGATGGTATTAACCGGCGTTTTGGAAAGTCGGCTGCCTGATGATGGTATTAACCGGCGTTTTGGAAAGTCGGCTGTCTGACGATGGTATTAACCGGTGTTTTGGAAAGTCGGCTGCCTGATGACAGTATTAACCGGCGTTTTGGAAAGTCGGCTGTCTGACGATGGTATTAACTGGCGTTTTGGAAAGTCGGCTGCCTGATGACAGCATTCACTGGTATTTTGGACTAGCATGCTAAACTGTCCTAGCAGCGCTTTCTGGGGGGATTGTTGCCACTTGGGTGAGGGGCAGTACTCCCATCCTGGTCTGGGGACACCACCCCTTTGCCTTAACCCTAATTGGGACATGGAGCTGGGTCTTCCACCGCCTTGCTACTTCCCTGATGCCAGTCATGGTTCCTGGCTGCAAAATCCCTTACAAGGGTATCTGTAGGCGCTGGCTGCTGAGATTGCAAGAACAACACTGGAGTCTTTCTCTCCTCCTCTCCGTGTCGCTCCCCGGGGAGCTGCCAGGCTTTCCTGAGAGATGCCCCTGGGAAGGAAGCGTTCCCCAGCACAAACACGCTTCCCCCAGACACAAAATTGCCACATAATTGCAATTAGGGCAGCCCAGCTGCATGGAGGGGACGAACACGACAGCGTCCCCAATCAGATTAGACACTAAAAGAGCCTTCAGAAACCAGCTCCCGAGTGAAACGCTGGAAAAAAACCTCAACAATCAAGGCTGTTTTGTGGGCCGAGCAGGGCACCCTAGAAGCCTGGCGAGGAAGAGCGAGGAAAATCCAAGACTGCTCCGGGGAAGCCACTCGAGGGGTAAAAAGTCCCCTTTGCTGCTCCTCACCAGATAGCTTGAGAGAGGCTGGTCTGGCTAATGTTTCTGTCAGCAGCAGCCACCCCTCTCCTTGTGCCTGCTTCTTACAGTGCTGGCAGCGGGTGGGCTGGCTCCTTTCTGCACCCCTGCCAGCTGGTGGGCGGAAGTTTTTGTGGTGACCTCAACATCAGCCAAAATACAGACACCAGCTACTGCGGCGGGCCCGGCGCTGGCTCCTTGGCACCAGGGGAGCAGGAGCCAAATGTCACTTGCTAGGAGCTAGCAGCTGGAAGAGGGCCCGCTTGGCTTCCCGAGTGATGCATCATGGGCCACCACCCCGCCTCAGCAGCGCCATCAAGCAGGAAGCAGAGGCAGGAGAACAACAACAAGAAATCCTCTGAAGTTAAGCTCAGCACACCAAGGAGGGTCAGACACAAACCAGCCTGGGGGCCTGCTCCGTAGCAACCAGCTACTGTGGACTCAACGGGAGAGAAACAGGCACTTAAAGTGAGATGGAGGGCGGGAGTTGTGCATTTTGGAGACCTCCAGTTTCCAGGTCGTGGACCCTGTTTGCAGACAGGATGGTCGTTGCAAGGTTCAGCCTGGTGCAAAAGGCTGTAGGAAGCACCCAATCCTATTCTCACCTGCCTTCTACTCCTCCCATTTGGCTGCCTCGGTGTGAATGGGAGCTGCCCAGAAATGCTGGCCCGGAAAGGATCAGTGGGCTTTGCCACGACCTTTCCCTTGTGCAGTTGCTTCTCCTGTTTCCCATGGCCACTGCATCTGCTCTCCAGAAACAACGTCGCAAGCTGGCTTTGGGACCCTTCGGCGCTGGGGCAGAGCTTGCTGGCGGTGTGCCTTGCACTGAGAGAACATCAGGCCCACAGCCTGTCCCCAAGCCAACGGGCTGGGCTACCTGCTCATCTGTTGGACTGGCACAAGCCATCTTGTTTCCAAGCTCCTCCTCCTGAAACCAGCCATTGAACTCTGCCTGCAACCACCATTCAAGGAAGTCTCTCATGCCCTTGGCCAACCCCAACTACGCTGCAGTGGGAAGCATTATGCGGCCAGAGCAAAAGGCAAAGGAAACCTGCACTAGACATTCAAGCAATTAATCACCTAGGAGGGCGGCATCTTTTAATATATTTAAATATCAGCTCATCTGAAAGCTGTACTGCGGCCAGATGTTTCCACAAGGTTAGGTAACGGTCAATTCCCCGGAATTTCCGTAGCCAGACACCTTCTAATGCAGTCAATAAGCACATCCCGCAAGCTGTCTGAATAAGGAGGTTTCATTCCATTTCTCACTGTAAATCCTGGCTTTGAGAATGAGCACTTAGTATTGATGAGCGTGCAAGAACACAGGGATACCATCCGAGAGGGAAAGTTAATCGTCCAGACACCTGTGAGCACTGCAAGCCTGTTTATCACCGCTCTCCGGTGAAATAAAAGAGAATCATCGCTCTGTATCACGGCCTGATTTCCATCCCTAAAGAGACGGTGTACATTGTCCGAGGCTCTGCCGTGGCGGTGGGGACGTTTCTAACTCTGCTGTTTTTTCTTTGTGATGAAGCAAACCCTTTTAAATGCAACAGTTTGGGTCTCTGGGCATGTTAGCCACTTGCTCTACCATAAACAAGACTGATACTCCTTGGTGCCTTTTATAAAACAATCCCTGCCCGCCCACAAGCCTGCCTGCTGAGTTATTCAGACACAGATTAGTCCTGAAAACACACACTGCACAAACCGTGCTACCAATCCAAAGCCGGCGACCCCCATTTTTATTGCTAATAGGGGGCCAATTCTTTGGTTACGAAGAGTGAAGCAATAACAAAGAGGCATTTTGATTGACAAAGCCCAATTTGGTGGGACGAGTGTTCTTTATTATTATTATTATTAACAAACATTTATATAGCGCCAGCAGTGTACATGGCACTTTACAAAGTAATAAAATAGACACGGTCCCTGCCCCTAGGGCTTACAATCTGAG
>QEPC01002454.1:1389447-1406491 GCA_003113815.1 Sphenodon punctatus
GTGTGTGTGTGTGTGTGTGTGTGTGTGTAAGTGTAAGTGTAAGTGTAAACCTGTCAGTTCTGACTGGGAGCCTCAAGCGGGCTGTAAAGGGAATGAGTACCAGGTTTCCCTGTCTCCAGCCCACCCAACATTCCCAGAGTTAAAACTGGCAGGATTACACACACACACACACACACACACACACACACACACAGAGCTCTGTCTTGCTGTCTGGTCTGACTCTGCTTCTGCAGGGAGGGAAGGGGACGGGGGGAAGAGAAACCTGGTGCTAACTTAATCTGAGCATCAGTTTTCTCTGTCTTAAGGTCCAATTCCTTACGGTCTGCTTATGTAGAATTTCTGATAAATCAAACTTTTTTTTACATGGCTGAAGAAATTTGACTTAAGCAGACTCGACTATACTCTGCAGTCACCCCCTATTGGTCATGATAAACAATGCTATCCTCTTGTTTTACTTTGAAGTAAAGTGTTCACACTGCAGTTACCTCAAAGTAAAGGGGAGTACCTATTTCTCTTCCTGCTCCTGAATGACTTTGGTTTAGAGCTCCTGATGTGTGGATGATTCAGGAGTCCAAGTGATTGAAGGCTCAATGACTGTGAAGTATCTGTTCGTCAGAATGTTTCCTAAGTGGTGTTTTTACCTTTGAAAAGCCACCTATCCGATGTCCCCGAAGTCACAAAGGGACTCTGGGGTAGGAGTAGAGAGCTGAACCAAGCACTCCTGAGTCCCAGGCTAGTGGCCTAACCACAGGGCCAATCTGAATTAGGATGGCCGCACCTTGAATACTGGGTGCAGTTCTGGTCTCCCCATCTTAGAAAAGATCTAGTAGAACTGGGAAAGGTACAGAGAAGGGCAACAAAAACGATTGAGGGTCTGGAAGGTTTTTTGTATGAGGAGAGGCTGGATCGGTGGCGGCTCTTCAGCTTGGAGAAGAGACGACAGAGAGGGGATAGGATAGAAGTTTATAAATTCATGAGTGGGGTGGAACAAGTAAATAGGGAATGGTTATTTACCCTCTCAAATACTACTAGAAGTAGGGGGACACTTCGTGGAACTAACTGGTAGCAGATTTAAAACAAATCAAATAAAGTATTTTTTCACGCAACGCACAATTAACGTGTGGAATTTGTTGCCAGAGGACGTGGTCAAGGCCGGTTGCAGAGTTGGGTTTAAAAAAGGATTGGATACGTTCTTGGAGGACAGGTCCATTAATGGCGATGAGCTAAGTAGTTTGGAGGATGTAACCTCTGAGTGTCGGGAGCTGGGGGTGAACAACAGGGCGCAGATCACCCCGTTATGACCCGTCGGGGACTTCTCTGAGGCGACCGAGATTGACCGCTGTCGGACCGCTGTACCCCGTCCCATGTACCTACCCCCACTCACCTCTCTCCAGGAGGACGTGTACCAGTCCAGACACGGCTTGGTTTGGCAGGATGTCTGCATGGGGGGCTTGTACAGAACAGCCTGGCAATGAAACGGGCGGAGGAGCCGATGATCTCGAGTGTCTATGCAGTGCACGTCCCGAACCGCCATTCCCCCTCCGCAGTTCTGAGAGCACTGGGTAAACAAGAGAAGGAGCAATGCTGGAGGATGCAAGAGGACACCAGTTCCCAGGTGGGGAATCTATCTGGCTTTCAAAGCAATGAATTGTCAAATTCAGCTCTTTGTTAGCGCGGGCTAGTGGGTCTCTCTTTAAACCGGTGGCTTGTCCGAGCTGGAAAGCATGAGTGGAGCCTCTCACTCTCCAAGGATTCTGCTTACACTTTTTGCTCTAAACCAGGAGTGGAGAACCCTTTCCCACCCAGGGCCCATTTTGGAAAATGAGCACGCGCCACAAGGGCGTATAGACATGGCTCAGCAAGAGGAAGGTCCAGATGATGGATCTGTCCCTTGTCTTTGGATGCAGGCCCTCCTCTCTGCTCCCTTCCCTTCAGCTCCGTCTTTCAGTCCTTGGGGACAGGAACTGGATCCAGGCACCAGATCTAGGAACTGGAAGGGGCCACCTAAACTATCCATTAAGATGGTCTCCCTGCCAGTCCCCCCCACCCCTTAGCCCATTCCCCTTCTACTTGAGGATTCCCCCAACCGGATCTCACGAGTCCGACATCCTCCCAGTCAGAGCACAGAACTATCCTGGTCTCACTTATTTACCGCTCACCTGAGAGGCACAATATCAGTTGTTATAATCTCCTGGGCTTAGCTAGGTTGAAATGCCCCCCCCGCCCAACCTCCGGAGATCCAGATTTTACCTTGCTCCAGTTTCCGACACGCCAGGATGAGCAGGGGCGCAGGTAGCATCTCCGAGCAGGGATCGGTTTCTTGGCATTAGTACAGTCGTCCTCCTTGCCCGTGCTGCAGCGCACCGTCCTCCAGATTGCTCCTAAGCCGCAGGGGGTGGAACACTGGAACACAGAGTGACCGTCAACGCCCATCTCCACCCACCCACACGCACAGATGCATAAATCAAAGCAGCAACTATCTAACGCTACCTCTGTTTTCAAGCTACAATATTTCCCCAGAATTTCGCCCTTTTCAAGTCCCCTCGAAGAAACTGCCTGCGACTGTGAAAACACAGAAATGCCAGGCACTAGGACCCTGCAGCTACTCCCAGCAAACAGTAGTTTGTTGGGCACTAGGACCCAGCAGACACTGCCTGTGGGAGCCAATCAGAAAGCTGGGGATTCAGAAACTCCCAGGTAAAAAAAATGAGTCCTGCTTTTCCCCACCCACCTGCAAAGCCCAGTCCCCCCTCGCCAGAGCCCCCTAAAACAGCTCCCTCCCATCAGAAGCAAACCCATCCCAGCTCCCCGCTAACTAGCACAGGAGCCGCCCTGCCCCCAGCCCAGCTCCCCCTTGCCAGCAGCCTTGGGACCAGGGCTGAAAGGAGAATCAATTTGTTTCTTGCAAAAATCTTGTGAGAATCAAGAATGGTTAGTGGTTACCAAGTTCTCGGGACAATCTCGGTAAAGATTCAAGATCTTGGCGAGAATCTCATCCAGATTTACTGTGTCCTGTGATTTAATGCGTACCGTCTACTGACAGATTTACTACCTATCGCCTACTGTGTCCCGCAGCCATCCTGGTAATGCCCTTGTGCAAAATGGCCACCGTAGCTGTTTTGTGCATGCACAGCCCTCTTCCAAGATGGCACCGGCGCACCGGCAGTGTCGTGCCATTTTGGCAAAAGGAAGCCATTTTGCACATGTGCATTATTACTGTGCTGAACGTGGTACATGGTGTGCACAGTCAATCAGTTTACGGTACATGGTAAATCACAGTAAATGCCAGGGAAACAGTACATAGTAAAGCGAGAAAAGAATCTTGACCAACAAAGTGTTGAGGCTGGGTTTTTCCTCAATTATTGATTCTTGCTAAAAATGAGTCAAGAACCATGATTGTCGGTGAGAACCAAGAGAACATCAAGATTGAGTTTCAGCCCTACTGGGGACCCCCTGCCGCAGCTGTGGGAAAGCAGCAGCCTATCACCCCTTTCTGGAGAAAACGCCTCCCAAGACCTCTCAGACACGCTGAGAGATTTTTGTGGCACACGTATTGGATTTTTAAAAAGATTTTAAATGTCCAAAAGTGAGACAATGGCATCCTGGGAAACCCATTTACATTTTAAAATGTTGCATGATTGACTCAGGTTAGTTAATATGCACCGTTTATTTCTGGTCGCCAAATTTGGGTTTCCTGGTCGCAGAATTTGAAAAAAAAACTATTTTGCAAAATACGTGGATCTTGCCACTGACTTGACTGGAGCCAGGTTTCCAGCCATGGCCTTTACAGACAAACCCTCAGGGCAGTGGGAACCACTCAGGCTCTGCAGACATTAAATCAGATTCTGCAGAAGCCAATCGGGCTCATCGTCGCTCTGGATGTGTGGGCCCACAGCTGTACGGAGCTAGGTAGGTGCATGGGGCCTGATGCTTGCATGCACCATTGGACACTCCCTGCCTCTCATTGCTCTTAGCACAGCCCAACCGATCCGTGGCGGCTAACACAAGAACTTGCACTATCTTAGATCTGATCAACAATCTCAGCTTGGATGCAAGAGTATCAGCCAGAAACCCAACCTTGTGAAAGGACTGGACCTGCCAAACAGAGAATGACCATCTTAGTCTCTGAGCTGCTTTACTTGCCTCGCTCCAGCTCCCAACGTCCCAGCTGGCATTTGGAGTGGCTGCTATGGTAGCTGGGAGCAAGAAGAAAGACTCCTCCGTTTCAGCTGCCTCTGGCTTTGAAGTGGTGAGGTTGGGCAGAGCAGTCCCAAGGTCTACATCACCGCTAGGAAAAATCCCTTGAGGTTCTCGGGGTGAGCTGCCATCCGGGGCAGTGTTTCCGTTTCTTTCCCTGCTGGTGCTTTCGTGTGTGCTCAAAGGCACATGCTTGGTATAAAAAGTCACCTCTAGCTCATTGAATTCCTTCTCAGTCCACCGTGCAGTGGTGGACCTAAAGGACCAGAAGGAAGGGCCTTCTGTGTTCAGCTCTGCTGGTGGTTGAACTCCTGATTGGCTCACATCATTTGATGGAAGGGTTCTGCTTGCTTGGGTAGACAGCTCATGTGTGTAGGGAGGTGTGGATTTCACTGTTGGAAAGATTGTTACGGCTGCCAGTGTATCCTGGGTCTGCGAAACAGGTCTGGGATAGTCTAGCTGGTTCTCCACGTCCTCTCCATTGGCCTTCTCATCAGCCTCTTCTTCATTGCCTGAGTCATAGAAACTAAGGTCTGGGCTATTGCCTCCTGTTCCCTGCCCAGGGACTGTGGGGATGTGAAGGGTGACTTCTGAGGTAGAATGGGGGAGACGATGAGGCTGGTTACGCTGTGGTTTGCTTGTCTCCACTGTAACCGTGGTTGCAGCTAGACTGACTTCAGCATTGGAAGCAACCTCGTAACCATCATCATGAGTAACATCCCAATCTATTTCATTTGTATTTCCAGGCCCTTCCTGAGTAACAACCACCAAGACATGGCCTTCTTGGCGGCCATTACCAGGAACCGCTGTGCCCCTCAGGGTCCCCTTCCTACTTCCAGTCTCCGGCGTACTTTCGACTGTACCATAGGTCCCTCCCCCCCCACCAATGTCCTTGTCGGCAGGTAGCGGTGGTGTGGGAATGGCCAAATAAGGAAAGGTGGTAGGGGAGATGGTGGCCCTGCTATCCTCTTTAGAAATGGAATGTGTCAGGAGGTCTCCTAGGCTTTTCTTGGTGGGAAGGTTGTCATAACGGCTCACGGAATAATAATACGGGGTCACATTCTGAATGGGCATCTGATAATCTGAAAGTGGTGTCTGCACTTCCTCCTTCTCGGTGTCTGTATTGGAGGATGCAGAAAAGGGAGTGTCCGTTCTGTTAATTACCTCATGCTCCCAAACAAGATTTTCATTGTCTTGAACCCCAGCATGGTCCTCGCTTTTGCTGCTAACAACAGCGGGAGATTTTATATTGCTTGCTGTGTTTCCTGCAGTTGTCTCTGCACCTGCTTTGAATGTAGGTGGGATGCTGGGAGGCCTCTGGTTCAAATCTTCCAAGTTATCCTCTGCTTCTGCTCCAACCTCCGGCTTCAGCCCCTCCTGCTTGCTGTCTTTTTCATCCAGCGGGTCGTAAGACAGATCTTCGTGGAAGTTGATAAAATTGTAATCGTAGTAGAAATCGTCGATAAACACATTTCCTTTTTTATTGCTACTGGAGGAAAAATCCTCCTCGGTTATGACATTCTCATCTTGGGGTTTGGGCAGGTTTGGGATCGAGGGGTTGAACTTTGAAATGTGATTGCTGGGAATGAAATGGATCTCATTATATATCTCCTGGCTGGAAGACCCACTGCCGGACCAATCAGGGTTGGCATTTTCTATCCTTTTGGGGCATTGCGTCATGGAGCATGTTGTTTCTGAAACTGGCCTTTGTGTAGGGTCGCAGTGTGCCCCAGTGCTGTTACGGCAGGAGACAGGACGTCTTTGTACGCCATTCCCACACGTCACTGAACACTAGGAGAGAGCAGAGAAAGAAAATGTCAGAAACGAGTGCATGAGAAACATGCTTGGTACGTTATTGTAAGAATGCCCTCGGTCTTGCTACTGTGGTAGTCGCTATGCAAATAAGACAATGTAATGACAGCGTGGGAGTGGCTATGCCAATGTATGTTTTAACCCCTTGAGCAACCAAAATCCAACGCCTCGATGTCACCAGAAGAATTGGACTTGGGCTGAGCAGAGTGTGAGATTGAGGAATCGTTACCTGTTCAGTTTATCCGAGAGGAAAACAAGAGGAAACTTGATCATAGTGTATAAAATATCTTCATGAGGACTAACGGTTGGGAAATAAAGGACTCTTGATCCTGGCAGAGGAAGGCAAGACAAGAACCAGAGACAGGAAGTGAAAGTAGGGCAACTTCAAATTAGAAAATAAGCCACTTTTATTAACAGTTGATTAACCACTGGAACAGGTTATGGGACAGGATGGATTCATATGGATCAGGACGAGATACTCTTGTCAAGTCAGCCAGCTTGAGACAGTAATAACTACAGGAAAATCAGTGGACAGCACTTCTCAGGGGAGCATCTAAGTTGGAACAGATGCCGATTCAAAAGACGGATGTGGGCCCTTCATCAGCAGGGTTCCGAGTTTTCTCTTTGTGACAGAAAACCAGAGATTTTTTTTCCAGAGAAAAACAGAAATTTTCCTTTTTTTCCAGAGAAAAACTGAGATTTTGTGTTTTCCCAGAGAATTTTGCAGAAAATGGCCAAAACGTACAGGTTTGGGAGGAGACAGCGAGCGCGGGGCAGCGAGGACGCGGACTGGAGCTGAGGGGAAGCAGCCTGAAGGCACGTGCTGTGGAGGGGCAGAGGCTCTGCATTTGGAGGGGAGGGGGCACAGACCTCCTGCGGGTTGGGGGGGGGAAGGGGCTCTATGAATTGGGATGGTCAGGTCTTCTGGACCTTGGGAAGAGGGGACAGGAGGTAGCAGCTTCCCCAAGTGCCAGTGCCCCTTTCTGGCTGGCAGAGCAGTCTGGGTCCAGGCTGGGAGGAGGAGGAGGAGGCAGCGAGCGCAGGGAAGTGGCGGGTGCAGGGAAGTGGCGGGGAAGCTCTGCATTTTGAGGGGGGCCACCGACCACAGGTTGTTTTTTTTGGAGGGGGGACTGTTGGTGGGACAGGGAGCTGCAGAATTGCATAAAAATGAAAATATTACAATAAAATGTGGTGTTCTAACTCCTACCCATATATATTGTGATTAACTAGCTTTTACATTTAATCACAGAAAAACAGAGATTTGGGGGGTTTTAATCAGAGAATATATGGGGTTTTTAAAATCAGAGAATTTCCAAATTTTTTGTCATGGAAAACTAGGCACCCCTGCTCATCCCTGCCCCTTCCCCACCCCACCTCTGCTCAAGGCTGCCAGGTTGGTTCCTTAATGTAGAGAAAGAAAGAAAGAAAACATTTTCTCTGGTCTACTGTTCACTTTTATTGTTTCCCCCTAACAATCCCAGGCTTCCCCGGGCTGATGGGCCCAGGTGCAGTTGCATCTGTTGTCCCTGTGATAGCTACGCCCCAGGCCAAGCTGGAGGGCTTCAACCGTCCCTTCTGCTCTGAGTATCTACGAGCTGTTGTAATTAATGAAAAGTGCTGTGGGCCCTTCTGTCAAACCGACCTGCTTCCTGAGTGGGTTTCACCAAATAGCACGACGAGTGGGTTTTTTTACTGGCTGGCGTAAAAGAGTCTGGTACAACAGAGGGCTGTTTGCCCTTTCCATTACAAATTGTTTTATTTCTGGGCCAGACGGTTTTACTTCAGGCTGACACTCAGTCTATACTTGAGCCCGGAAATTATTTCTGGGGTTTTAGGGAATGGTTTCGCTGACCTAATCTCGGCATCTGCAATTCTTATGAATTAAAGCCCTTCTTTTGAAATAGGGTTTTTGAATGATGGGCGTGGACCTGGTAAAGAGAAAAAGGAAGGAGCAGTAAGTTATCTTGAGCGTAAACACATAATGAATCCATTGACGTTATCCAGGTCCAAATGAAGCACACGTCGGAAATAATTTTTGACCTTTTCCACCCAATTATTCAAGTTCATCTTGAAAGAATCTCAGATTCCTACTACCAATGATCGTCAGCCCCACGGCCCTAATCCCTTGTTGCAAAGTGCATAAGAACAAGCAAATGAGCAAAGCTAACCAAATGGCACAAACAATACTAAACAGAGGGGATTAAATGGAAATGTCGTCAACTGAACAAAATAAAATAAAAATACTCCAGCTCCCTACCCGTGTCAGAAGATGTGCTCAAGGCCAGTGGTGTATCTGGGTTTAAGAAAGGCTTGGACAAGGTTCTGGAGGATCGGTCCATTAGCAGCTATTGGCCGGGTAGTTTGCGGGAATGTAAACTCTTACTGTCGGGAGCAGGGACTGAACAACAGGTCGTCCCATTGTGGGTAATTCTTCCAAGCGACTGAGATTGGTCACTGTTGGAGACAGGCTACTGGGCTCGATTGACTGTTGGTCTGACCCAGGATGTCACTAATTATGTTCTTAATTAGGCTCAGGACAGCCAGTTTCTGACAGCGGCCAGTTTCCAGTGTTTGCAGATATCTCGGTGGAAGACGTAAATGTAGCTAGGTTGGAATGGGCCCTGGTGCAGAGAATGGAATGCCCTGCCTGCCCCCGCCACGCCCCCTCCTCCTCCCGGCAGCAGGAGATGCAGTTGCACCAGGGAGTGTGACCCTCCCAGGCTCATGGGCGCCCAGGGCAGCGGTCCCTCCTCTCCCTGTTCTAGCTACTCCCTCAGTGGTAGAGTTCAATCAAAATTCTGTCACACGAGAAATTTTGGGGGAAATCCATTTTTGAATGCGACAAAAAAGACCAAAATGACGTCTATGGATTTTATGATGAAATGTCGATGTTGGGTGTTGGGACTGTATTAGGGCTGAATAACGTGAGAATTGTCCTGAGTTTGGGTGCCAGGATTGATTTCCTGGTAATTGCCCAAGCTTGCAACGAATTCGTGGCGAGAAATAAAAATAAATGAATAAATTGACTGCGCATGCACCAAATGGCCTCACCCTTAACCAAAATGGTGGCAATGGCGTCGCCGCCATTTTGGGTAATGGTGTTGGCCATTTTACGCATGCACAGTTGTTTATTATTATTAATTAATTAATTTAATAGCGTGCAGAGAATTTTGCGAGATATCATCTAACATCCCAATAGTCTCGGTTCATCCCAAAACAAACGGAGAACTGGGATTCTGATGAGATTTCTCATTTTCGCGAGATCTCTTTTACATTGACAAATTTCGTGACCGAGTATTTATGTTGTTTGCACCGGCGACATTTAAAATGTCAATATCCTCCCCCTCCCCCAGCCCCCAAATTTATTTCAATAAATAATTATTATTTTTTTACACTTTTCAACAAGTCCTAACGGGTAGCATTGAGCTTTGCTCCAGGGGTGGTGTGTGTGTGTGTGTGTGTGAGAGAGAGAGAGATGGGGGCATATCATTGGGCTATACCAGTGTAAGGGACTTGCGGACCATGGCTTATGTCTTTTTGTGGCCGCCTCATGACTCCCTTGCGCCTCAAAATATATTTGACCCTTCTCTTGCTGCCCCCAGGCCTGGAACTCCCTCCCTGAATACATGTTTTCTGCTCCCTCCCAACCTTCAAATCCCTCCTGAAAACCTTCCTCTTCCCTCAGGTTTTCCTTAGCTCCTCAACCCCTTAGACTCATCACTGATGCCTTCTCTTCCCTCCTTCACTCAGCGTCCTCCTCTTCCCTGTAACTAAGTTAATCTCATTCACCTACGACTTCTCAACTTTGGGAAAGTCTCCCTATTTCTCCCTCTGTTCCCTTCTCCCTTGTCTTTCTTAGTTTGTAACCCCCTTGGGGCAGGGACCCTGTCTCTAACTACAAAGTCAGGGATATTGCTGGTACAACCACCACCACCTCAGGCCAGTCTGCTAGATGCAGGTTCCTGGCATAAATTGATAACATCCTTTGTAACAAAATGTTCCCTTCCATCTGGTGGCGTATCTGATATAGAACTAGGAACGGATCACACTTTCCTTTTGTTTCTTTTGTGTCTTTTAAAATATATATATATCCCAGGATTCTGTCACAATTTCAGGTAAGAACTTGTGGCCTTGAGGAATATTGGACACGCTTAACAGGCGTTTTATTTTATCTCTAATTCTTTGTCTCAAGGACTAAGTGTTGACTTCTCTACCCTGATGGAGAAAAAGACTATTTAACTAGCCCAGGGCTCATTCTGTCTGCACCGCAAACCTGCCTGGCACTGCATCTGGTTTTATAATTGCTGCGACGCAGGGAGAAAAGGGGATTTCAAATGCATGTCAATGCTTAGTGGGAAGGGCTCCTAGATCCAGGAATGTCTGAAACAGTTCAAGGGCGGCACAATTAATGAGAGTGAGGGCCCAGGTAGTAGAAATGCTCCCAATTTAAGAGCTTTATTTCTGGATTCCATCTTCCCTCCATTCATTTTTTTTCTCTGCCAGTGGTGACTCCCGTATAGAGGGCACTGGGGCACAGTTCCCCCTCACATCCTAGCTGAAACCCAGTGCCCCAAGCACTGTTGCAAATTGCCACCGGTTCCAACATCTCACAGGAGGTGAAATCACGTCTGTACGGGCTGCTCCGGTGGAGTTCTGGAGTCACCGCTTCAGCAGGAGGTTGGAAGGGCTGTGGTGGGAGGGGGAGCTTGGCTTGCCTGACACCACTGCCTGCTCCCTGAGCCGCGCAAGTTCCTAAGCGGTCCCTCAGGACTCCACCCCGAAAAAGAGCAGCTTCTCTAGTGCAGTGGTTCACAAACTTTTTCTGGCTGACTCCTTTTCACCTTTAGCAAAGTGTCGAGTACCCTCAACGAATTTGCAAACATTTACACAACCACGTGACTTGCAGCGGCTGGGTCGGGCTGTGGACCCCCCAGGGATGCTTCACAGACCCCAAGGGGTCCGCAGACCCCAGATTGGGAACCACTGTTCTAATGGCAGCAGGAGTGCTGGACTGGGGGCCTGCCGGCAGCAGGGCTAGGGCTGTGCTGCAGCAGCCCGGTAGAGGCAGCCTCAGCAAGAGCTGCCGCTCCATGCACCCGACGACACCACACAACAGGGCATTTATTAAGGAACTTTCTCTGGCGGTGATGGAACTCCAAAGGGCACTTTTATCCCAAACCCAGAAACATTCAAACTAGAACTGAAACTAATATCACCAAACCAGGTAGACCCATTGAATTTCCCATACTTGATCCTGACAGGCTACCCAATGCACAGACTTCGGAACGTCCGCTACTGATGTCCCAAATTCTTGTCCCAGTTCCTGTAACGATTTACTGCTCGATTACTGAATCGAGACTCAGCAGATATTTGTTCCAAACCTTAAAACGATCAAAAGATAATAACAGGAAAGCGGGAATCTAAAAAGACTAAATAACCAGGCAATATTTCTAGTTATCAAACATTTTTCTGTAAAATTCTATGATAGGCTACTGGTTAATACTGCATTTAAGAAATGTAATAATCCCATCTATCTAAAAACGTCCAGTTTTCTGATGGAATTTCTTCACAGAATTTAGCCAAGGGCTCCACTGGGCTCCCGCGTCAAGCATGTCACTGGTGGACCCTGTTTTATCCAGTGTGTTTGTTTGGAAGGACAGCGCGGCTGATCCCAGGCCCTGTGGATCCTGTGCGCTACCACATGCACACACCTGTGCACAATCCGCGTGGAGCTTAACTGAGGGCACACTGTGCATGGCTGCCCACGGGATCGGCCCCAGCGGCTGGCGGGGGATTTTGAAATGACGGGTGGGAGACTTCTAGAGACTGGTGGGGGTTTCCCCACCACATGAAATGTTACAAGCAACTTGAGGTACAAAGACCTTGGCACCGGGAGTTCAGCTACCCTTCATCCCACCCCACATTGACAAGGAGTGGGCGGCTGAGAGACCCAGGACAAGAATGGAGCCCGGGTCCCTGGCCAATTCTGAGTGGGGGTTGGGTATGGGATAAAGGGGGACCCAGGGCATGTGACTGACCGAGTGTTCTGCACGAGGAAACCAGGGTCTAAGAGACCCCAACTGCCTGTGGGTCTGTATACGTGAAGGTGAGCTTTGCCCAGCCGTGACACCCACACGATGGGGAGAGATCCGCCAGACTCCAAGCAGCCTCTTCCCCCAGGGAGTGGGCTCCTAAGCCAGGCCCGTGCCTCATTCCCGTGGCAGGCGATGGAGTGTCCCTCCACCCCAGTTTTTCCCCTTAATCGCTGCAGTCCACCAGCCTTCCGGGCTCCTGCTCCCACATTTAGCTGTTTCCAGGCAGAGGCCCATTGACAAGAGGCTTCTTTAGTCAGAGCGGGATGCAGAGACCACAAGCCCCACAACGGTGGCTTCCCTCCTCGGCAGACACTGCTGCTCCAGCCAAGGCCGTCCCTCCCTGAGTACGTCTTGATCTTTGCCGTGCCTCCATCTTCCCGCAGCGCTAAGACTAACGTGGCCTTTGCCCTTCGAGCTTCTCACCTCAGACCAGTTGCCTACGGCCCACTGAGCGGGGCAGGGGATCTCTCGATTGCAGGGAGCGGCGCTGTCCGGCTTGGGGAGGTGCTGGCACGCGGCTTGCTGCAAAGCTCTCTGTTCGTCCAGCCCCACGCTCTGGATGCAGAGCACCGTCCTCTTCATGAGCCCGGCATCGCCACAGGAGGTGGAACAGCGCTGCCATTCACCCACCCAAAACCTGGGGAAAGAGAGAGGCGGGAGGGAGACAGTCAGACCAGAGTAACAACACTTGCCCAACCTCTTGCGCTGGGCTGCTGAGCGGCATTACTCAATGGGTGGCTCTACGTTAGGAATGGAGAACCTTAGGCCCAGGGGCAAAATGTGGCTCATTCTTATGTGACCCCTTACCATATCCTGGATCTGGCCCCTGGACTCAGTTCCTACCCCAAAGTGCTGGAAGACTGAGCTCAGGGTAAGGAAGCAGCGATGAGGGTGTGTCCTCAAGGAGAGGGGACGGATCCATGGTCTGGAGCATCCTCTTCCTGAACACCCCCGTTAACTCACCTCCCTGCCCCCAACTTGTATGCGGAACTTGGAGCTTGCAGCCCCTGGGAGGGAAAAGCTTCCTCAGCCCTGCTCTCCACGTGATATTAACTTATTACAACACCATCCCGTGCTGCTGCAGCATGAACAAGCAAGCAAATTAGAGAGGGGTTATTGGAAGTGACCAGCAGGAGGGGTGGGGGGCGGAATGTGGATCTGTTCTTGGTTGAGCTTGTCGGTTTCAGGAGAGTTCAGCAGCAGGGTGGTTTGCCTTTCAGGGGGATCGCTGCCTTGCCAGAGTCACCTTCAGTGGAGCTTGGGGGGGTGTCATCTATTTCTATTGCCACCTGATGGGCTCCCCCTGTGGGTCAGAGAGAGTCCATAAGGTGGAAACGTAAACACGGAAGATCTGTCCCCGCTGCTCCGCCACAGTGAGTTCCGCAGGATTGACCCCACCCCTGTGGTTGACACAACGAGCAGAGCCACCCCTTGTTTGAAGACTGCAGATAGACCAAAGCACATCCCTAAATTGGGGGCGCTGCTTTAAAATCTCTCTCTCTCTCTCTCTAAAAAAAAAATAAAAAAATTGCCTTGGCTTTTATTGAGTTTTTACAACCGATAGCAAATCTCCAGTCCCTGAGCTTTCATTTCATCTAGGTTGTGCAACTGGAAGTATTAACTCTACGGCAAACGTGACTGGCTCTAAACAGGAGGAGACCAGACCTGGCAGGACAAGGCTCCTCGCTGCACTTCTTCTGCTTGTCATCGGGGCGGCTGATTGTGTCGCAGAACCGCTCCTCGACCAGCCCGGCTGCCTTCTCCATGCAGTAAACAATCTGTCTCTGAACACCTGGGAACGGCAGGAAACAGAGACGGCTTGGTTTCGGCAAGCTCGGCGGCCCTCAAAGGAAAGTCGCCTTGGCCTGTGTTTGAGCCGCACACCTGCAAAGAGCTGTTACAATCGACCCCCTTGATGGGATGGGGTTGTTTTTTTTTTCTCCAGGACTGGAATGCTGTAATTAAGTGGCCAGTGAATGAAATGATTTGGGCCCGAGGTCAGCAGATGTCAGATTTGGATTGCAGTGCACCGAGGCGCACACATACAGGGTAGATCAGAAAGTATTAAACAAGTGGCCTCTTTGTTTCCGATTTCCCTTTGTTAGTCAGCGTGCTGGCGGCTGCCCCCCACAACTTGATGATTTTTAAATCGTCGGGCGGGGGGGGGGAATTTTTGAAAGAAAGAAAGAAAGAGAAAAAGAAAGAAAGAAAGAAGTGCAAAGATTGGTTTTGGGGAAAAAAGTTGTAAAACTTTTTTAAAAGTTGTAAAAACTCAATAAGGAAAGAACAAAAGACTAGCTATGCAGGAGGAATCAAATTAACTTAAAACAATAGATCTTTTAAAACTGCAAGTTACAAAAATATCAATCAGTCCCTGTTAGAGGGTAGTTTTTTTTCTCCCCTTGTTTCTTTAATCCCAGGCTGTCCCGATCATTAAAAGAACACCTCTGTTAACATTCTACGGGAGGTCCTAGTAGAACCCGGAGAGGAGAAAACTTTAAAAACTAAAGCTGCGATTTGGAAATCTGCCTCTGGGTTCCATCCATGGTGCTTGCCCAGAATAAGGCCACTTTCAGACCTCCCCCTCCCCGCGGTACATATTCTGGCTGTAGGAGGGAATACAGAGCCAGGATATGCGTGGAGTGCCGCCAGTCTGAAAGCCCCCCACCCCCCAAACACCTGCAGCGATACAGAGCAGGATTCATCCAGTTAATGATACTCTCAAACGGTAACGTTTCAGCACAGCCGCTACTCAATTTTGCCTTCCTTCTCTCACTCCCTTTCTCTCTGACATCTACAGTGGCCCAGATTATCAGGGGAACAATGCTCCTATTGTACACCGACGTGGAAAGGGGAGCAGGAAACCCAGCACATGATATGTTAGCGCAATCAGATTGAGGGAACTCCACAGTGCTGGAAAAGTATCCTGAGCACCCACCTCCCTCCTCCCACTCTGCTCCCGGCCGGTACAGATGAGAGGTGAAGGGTTAGAAATGACATAAATCCATCCAGAGCACGGACACGGAGTCTGTAAAAGCAACAACACAGCCGGCTGTCAATGCGTGATTTCCCCCAGAGAGGCAGGCCATGCTTTCCGTGCCCCTCCAGCGAGATGCGCTCTCCGATTCAGCGGTGAGATCCAACACAAACACACGGCCGTAGAGTTGTTGTAGAAGGATCTTGGTAACTTCCTGCCGCCTTTGTAAGAAGAGATGTGTCACAGCCTGTTTTGCCAGATTGCTGACAGAGCTCAGGGTGGTCAGGAAATTGTACGGCATACCCGGGGATATTTTATGAACCTTGGGACAGAGTTCCTGGAAGAACATCACCTGTTCTGACAAATCCTCTCCCTCCCGCACCCGCTCAAGAGAAAATCTAAGCTAACGTTCTAATATGAAATGTTAGTGCTCACTCCCCACTTGGACAGAAAACCTGCCCGTTGCACCGAGCTACTGCAGAGTGCGAGTACCTTTGGACAGACTGTAGCTTTGCTTCTGCCCACTTAGCTTCTCCTCTGGGTTGAACAGTCTGTGTAGAGGCCCCCACCAGATGTGAAGGGGCAGCCCGGCCAGTGGCACACCAGAAAATCCTGGTCCACGCCGTGTGAAGCGGATGGGCTAAACCCGGCAATGGCTGAAAGTGGAGCTGCTGTCCGTCTGTTGTGTGGACCCACACGTCAGCTCCACGCCTGGCCGTCCGTTGTCCCGGTCAGTACCATGGAGTTGTGGCCACCAACCTAGAGCAGTAGGCGACTGGCGAGTGGCCACAACTCTATACTGCAGGCATGGGTAGGCGCAGGAGTGGACCGCAGCCCAGGAACCCCGGCCAGTCCGTCTAAGACGGGCAGAGGCAAGGGTGCACCTCCGGGGCAGGCAGCCTCCACATCTGTCTGTTTATACCCTGTGTCCACACAAAGGCAGTTCATCTAGGGGTAACCCCCCACCCCCTAGGTAAGCCTACCCCTGGGGTCATTCACCAAGCAATAAAGTTGTTTCATAGACCTGCTCCTACCCAAGTGAATTAACCCCTGTTCTATGTCACCAGACAGGTGCAGCCACACAAAACATTAATGTACATTAACTTTTACCTGGAGGTAAATAACCCCACAGCATCCAGGACCTCACATGAGTTAATTAGCTCCTGGGCAGAAGCAACCACATGAAATGGTTTTACTCCCCGGTAAACCACTCTGGAATAGACTTGCCTGGGGGTTGATTAACTCTGAATAAACAACTCCTTCTAGGGTGAACATGCCCAACAAGACTCTCACTTTACCATGGGGTAATTGAATCCTGCAAATTGTTAAAATAAATATAGTAGAGGCTTCTGTCAAGTTGAGCGGGAGACGTAACCTTTGATGGCTGTAAGATGGGAGTGAACAGCAGGGAGAAGATCACTCGGTCACGGCCTGTTGGGTTCTTCTCCGAAGTGTTCGAAAATGGCCTCTACTGGAGACGGTGCAGGACTGGATGGACCATTGGTCTGACCTAGTCTGGCACTGACTGTGGGTGATTTCAGACGAGACGGGGTGACAGTCGCCCCATCCCGGAATCACCCTTCAGATTCCCCGCCGGAATCAGCCCGGCACGTCCAACAGACGTGCCGGCTGATCCCGGCGGGGAATCGGGGAGGGGGTGGGGCCGCGCGGCGCAATGTGCGGCCACACGGCCCCGCCCCCTCCACGCTCCCCCGCCGCCCGCCCTCTGGGGAGACGGGCGGGCGCCGCGGCCAATGCGTCTGCAGCGCCTGCCCGTATTGACCACGGCCTGGAATCCTGCCAGGGATTCTGGGCTGTGGTTGCCGTCCAGACAAGACGGGCCCCTTCATCGCGGCGGGGAATCACATTCACCACGCGATCAGTGCCGGTCCCGCCGATCGCGTAGTGAATGTGATTCCCAGCCGCGATTGAGTGTGGTTAATATCTGGGGGGGGGGGGGGGG
>QEPC01002454.1:1407592-1426049 GCA_003113815.1 Sphenodon punctatus
TACGTGGTCAAAGTGGCGGGTAAGGTGGATGACCCAGCAGCAGAGTTATGAACAGAGATGAAAGGAGCAAGTGAGAGCGAAGAAGGCCAGTGAGAAGGAAGTTGTAATAGTTGAGGCGAGAGATGACCAGGACGTGGGCAAGGGTTTTAGCAGAGGAAACAGTGAGGAAAAGACGGATCTGAACAATGTTGTGCAGAGAGAAGCGACAGGATTTGGCAACAGAATCGATCTGAGGTTTAAAGGAGAGGGAGGAGTCAAAGATGAACCCTAGGCTTACGGGCCTGAGGGACGGGCTGGCTGTTGACCCCATCAACGATGACAGAGAGGGAAGAGGGAGAGGAAGCATTAGGGGGGAAGATGAGGAGTTCGGTTTTAGCCATGTTAAGTTTGAGTGGCCGATGAGACATCCAGGCGGAAATGCCAGAGAGGCAGTTAGTGAGGCGAGACTGGCAGAGGGAGAGAGAGGGGGGTGGAGAGAGAGAGTTGGGTATCATCGGCATACAGTCGATACTGGAAGCCCTGAGGTTCGATGAGTTTGTCTAGGGACAGAGTGGAGAGAGAGAGAGAGAGAAGAGGGCCAAGGACGGAGCCTTGAGGAACTCCAACCGAGAGGGGAAGAGAAGCAGAGGAGGCACCAGCAAGAGACACATTGAAGGGTCGGTCAGAGAAGTAGGAAGAGAACCAGTTGGGGACTGAGCCACGGAAACCAAGAGCTATTTTCACCTTTGAGCTATTTCAGCACAACTGTTTGCATGGAAAGATCTATCACCTTCCTCCTAACCTTGACTATTTAGAATAGGAAGCATCTGGAGAATGGATTAAAAACGCTCCCCTGCTGACTCTTTTTGCTTGTCTTTTATTACCTATGACAACACCGTGTAGGAGAGACTTTTATTCCTTTCAATTATAAACAGCGGAAACATTCAACAACAACAACCACCACCCCGCCCCCAGCCGTGAACCAGTCTCTCTGCAAGTGGAGAGGAATGGACCATTCAGAAATCGGAAAGGTTTCTTCCTTTAGAACTGGTGACAGCTTTTGATCCTGTGTGCGTGTCTGTTTCTTAACGGATAGCTATGCTTCTGTAACTATTTATTTATTTTATTTATTTAGTCACATTTATACCCCGTTTTTCTGCCACAGCACTCAAAGCGGTTTAGAAAATACAAAATAAAACATCTATAAAAACCAAAATTCCATTTTTAAATTATACATTAAAACAATACAAAAATATACTATTATATAAACAAATTCAGCAGCATAAAACCACCAACTCCGGGCAGGAGCAATAACCAACCTTCCCCCCTCCCTACCCACCCCCTCCGCCAAAAGCCTGGCAGAACAGCCAGGTCTTACACTTACGACGAAAAGTCAGGAGATCCGGGGCCAGTTGAGCTTCCTCTGGGAGGGAGTTCCAGAGCCACGGTGCGGCCACCGAGAACGCTCTATCCATGGTGGCCCCCCGATTAACACGGGGGACCTCCAGAAAGGCACCCCCGGTAGACCGCAACAAGGGGCCGGTCAAGAACCCAGAAGATGAGGCGGTCCCGCAGATAAGTTGGGTCAAGGCCATATACTATGAAGAGAAAGGCAGCAGCCCCCCTGAGGAGCGGCTGAGGAGGAAAACAGCAGCAGCTGGGGAGGCGGGCTGTGATCCCCTGGATCCAAGCGTCAGCCTGAGGTGATCTACCAAGACCTCTCCTGCTGGCTCTGGTGCTCTAGGCCAGGACCCCCTTCCGCTAGCTCTCAGCTCGAGGATACCTCAGCAACTGGTCTCAGGAATGAGGAGCAGAACGTCCCCTTAGAGAGAACCTTTCCTGTCACACTGGAGGCGCACGTCTAGCCTGTTTTCTCCCTGGAGACACACTCTAAGGTGCCGGCCCTGCTCTCCTCTCCAGAGGCAATGGGTGATGGGTGGGGACTGGAGTGTCTGTGGCCAGTGGGTGGCACTGCCACAGAGTGCCCACTCAGGTGGAGTGCGTGGGGCGGGATTCAAATGGGCAGGGAAGCGATTCATGTGCAAAAGCGTCCGGTCGGAATTCTGGCTGGGACTTCATTCCGATCGGAATTCCTACTGGAATTTCGGTATCCAGTCCGATTCTGCAGATCTTTCCCACAGAAACCGGAAAGGCATTCCTGAATCAGCCCAAGGTGTAACGTGTTCAGCTTGGTTCTGGTTTTATCCCGACTGATTAACTCGGAGCTATTATAAGAGCATGCAGAATCATCTCGATTTCATGCTTATTTACAGCGTTGGAATCCTGCTGATGTTTATTTATATCTACAGATTCTTCAGAGTTTTAGATATCATGCGACAGCATATTTAAGTTGCTGCCTTGAATGCTAACTTATTTACTATCCCTGTAAATGGGTGCTGTAAATATGGTCAAGAAATGCACATTGATACTGGCCCAGGACCAAACAACAGTTCTGTCATCACCGTAGGATTTGGTCTCCTGTCTAACTGCTTGGAGCATCAGAGAATTTTAGAGGTGGACGGTACATCCAAAGTCCATCTAGACCACCTCCTGCTCTTAAGCGGGCCTTAATTTACCTCAACCACCCCCAACAGATGTTTATATACCCTGTTTTTAAACACTTCTAATGCAGGGGACCCCTACATCTCCCTTGGCAATCTGTTACATTACCTTGACGATTCTTAGGAATAGAAAATGCTCCCTGCTACAAGTCCCATCCTGCTTCCTTATTTGGCTCAGGGCAACTTACAAATCATAAAAATACAAAAAAAAACTCTAAACCCCCCCAACCCTACCACAACTCCCCACAATCCCACCCAGTATCACCACCCCATTCCCAAACCATCCCAATCCCCAATTTATCCCCACCCACCAAATGCCTTTTCAAATAAAGAGTCTTCCACCGCTGCCTCCAGAAGATGTTCAGACCCAGGCTGAACCGAACTTCCGGGGAACAGGCGTTCCATAGCGTCAGGGCAGCAGGCGAGAGCGCCTCCCCGCGACGAGCTCTTGTTGTACAAACAAGACTAACCAACAGTCCCCACAGGGAGGCGCTCCCGGACAATCACAGAGGTCGGAGCGGGGCATGGAAGGACAGGTGGTATCTCAGAGACAGGGGGCTTTAAAGGTCAGAACCAGCATCTTGAATGGTGCCTGGAAAGCTTTATGGGAGCCTTAGCCGCCTTCTGCACAATGGAAAGCAGTAAGCACGTCTCACCCAGCAAGCTCTAGTCTAACCGTTCTCTGTCTCTTCAGCCTTCTCTCAGAGCTAGGACTTGCATCCCAAAACCTTGATCAGCTTGTTGCTAACACTCCTCTAGTTGTCAAGATCTCATTCCCAAGTTGTCTAGCTGTCAAGACACATTACTCCAGACAATGTCTGATCGCTGTTGAGTACAGCGCCACAATTACTTCCCGCGTCTGCTTACATCCCCGTTCTATGCATCCAGGCATGCTGACGCCCGTCATCTTAAACAATGGATTTTCCTGCATAGGGTACAATTAAAGTCAATCTGAATTTCACCACTGACGTCAGTGATATCAGAATGGCAGTATATTTTCTAGGGTTCTTTCTTTGCTCATGCTCAGTAAAATAAAACCTACTATTTCCCTGGCAGGCGATTCCACATACTCTAATAGATCTCACTATCAAGAAACTTCTCCTTATCTAGCTTCTTCCCAATTTACCTGCTGCAGTTATAATAATAATAATAATAATAATTTATTTATATAGTGCCAGAAATGAACCTGGGTCTGTACAACCAAGGGGCTTATAAGCTAGGAAAGACGAGAGCAGGTGAGCCTTGAAAGAGACAGGGGGACTTCCATGAAGTGGAGAAGTCGCTTCATTACAGGGAAGAGGAGGACTCTGACTGAAAAATTGAAGAGGAGGCATCAGTGATCATCAGGGCTGCGTTCTCACCTGCGGCAGCGGTGGCAGCAGCGGGAGGGGCGAGGGAAGCTGAGGCAGATCCCCGTTTGCTCTGTCTCTTTTCCTCTTGGCCGGCTCTTCTGCGCTGCCGTGTTTTCCCTCACCCCTCCCGCTGCCGCCACCACCACTGCAGGTGAGAACGCAGCCTCAGTCTCTGGGGACGAAGAGTTGGGGAAAGCCGGATGGAAGAGGAAGGTCTTCAGGATCATTTTGAAGGTTGGGAGGGAGGACCAGGCATTGGGGGGGGGGAGTAAGGGAGAAAGGGGAAATATTTTTTGAAGAGCAAGGGAGTTGGGAGCAGGGAAGGGTGGTGGAAGAGGAGGAGCAGAGCTCCCAGGTGGGAATGTGGCGGGAAAGAAGTGTAGAGAGATATGGGGGGAACAAGACCATGAAGAGCCTTGAAGGTGAAGGCCAGGAGCTTGTGCCGAATGCGTTCACATAGAGGGAACCAGTGCAGGGCGAAGAGGAGGGGCGGAAGATTGTCAAACCGACAGCCAAAGTGGATGATGTTGGCAGTGGAGAGTTATAACCCCCATGAACCTCTCTGACAATTCCTTCCCATCCTCAAGATGAATATCCTTTCCATCTTGGCTGACTACCATGCCATCTACTATGTCTTTCTGCATACTCCGTCCTCTCATCGTCGCTGATCACTTTGCTGTTCTCCTCTGAACTCCCATCAGTTTGTTAATATCTTCTTGCCAATGCCAATCCATGAAATAAAACCAAACGCAGTGTTATCAGAGGCCCGGTCGTGGCCTGGTCTAATGACTCTTCATTTCCGGTTTGATGACATGATGTCTTTGCTTGCACAACTCAACGCTGTCCTGGCCTGTCCTCTAACCACATCATACTCAACATTCACCTCTAACTTGCTGCCCGTTCTCTCTGCCTCACCACTGTCTATATTTTCTCTCTTAATAAGCAACACGTGTTTTGGATTAGTCCTTTCTAAACTCACTGTATGTTTTCCAGCTGATTCTCAACTGTTACTTTTTGCCAACACATTGAATCCTTCCAAGTTGGCTTGCGATCTTTTTTTATCCTTTTCTTTTTTTTTTGCATAAACATCACAATCAAGAAAATCCAACAGGTAATTTTTTCCTCATGAAAAGAGGTCGATGATTAGAGTCCAGCCTTGCAAGGAACTGAAGTGTTAGTCAGGGGAGCAGAAAGAGCTTTCTATTGTCCAAGCTGCAGGGCAGCCATCCTTGTTGAGGGATGGGTTTAGTTAATTTTCCTCCCCAGTGAGAATGGGTGGGCGTCAGGTCAGGGATAGACTCTCAGCTGCTGGAAATCAGCAAAGATCAGGGGAAACAACACCAATTTACACCAGGTGAGTATTTGACCCTTGCTCCCATAAGCTAGATTTTACATTCATCTCTGGAATTGTTCCTGTTTTCTCGTGAGGTGCAACAGGCACCTGATCTGGTAATTGCGGGTCATGCCGGCATTTTCAGGTGCTAAATCAGCACCCAAATACCGATCAAGTACTTGGAAAAACCCAAATTTCAGCTAACTGTTTTTTTGAGTACCTGAAATTACTCAAAACCCTGAATAAAAACCCCCAAATTTCCCAAACTCCATGATGAAAAGTAAAAAAATCAGGACGAAACCAGGATTTTTGAAAACTGATTCGGGTGCCGAAAAGCACCTGAAATTTTCGGTTCACTCTTCCTTGCAGCTCTGTTCCTGTTACTAATCTTTCCTTATCACTAGATCACAACTCAGTAAACAGCTGGCTGGAAAAGATTTATTTATTACTGTATCCTCTTGTACCAGGAGAGGCAACTGGAGGTAACAAAACCTGCCTCATAACACAGATTTCATTGCCTCGATGGGGTGACCTTTGCCCTAAGGAGCAGCACTGCTGCATTTAATAGGATCACAAAATGGTGCGACACTGTTTGCACAAGCCATCCCATTAGCAGCCTGGCAGGATTTCCCTCTCCCCCGAACCTTTTCCCTTATATGGATAAAGGAATAAGCCATTACTCTGTGGGAACCAAAACAGCTTGTGTTGTGAGACGCACTAGTGTCTGAAATGACCAGTGGGTGAGAATAGTCTGTTTCCGAAAGGTCACTGCAGAACAGGATACATTCCTGTCTCATCCCTTTATTCCAGAGACTGTTTAAACTGGGAAGGGGCAGAGTTTGTGACACAGAATTACACTTTCCAAGCTCAATTTTAAAAGCATGATTTGCAGTTAAAAATCTGGCAGGGGTTGCCTGGTGCTTTAAAGAAAGTCCTGGATTATCGACTGGGGATAAAAAAGACTGGTAAGTTTAAATGGTTGTTGCACTTCTCAGGGACATCCCCAGCCTCTTAGCCTTGCTTGGTATTTTCAGATACGAAGATCCAGGCTGGGGGAGGTGGGGGCTGGGGGGATGGACCAGGGTTTCTGTTGCAGGTCACTGCAGCCTTGGTTGGTGACAGAAGTTGATGATGTGGGAGGGCACTGCTTTCCTCTTATAATGAGTTGAGAAGACATGGGGTATAGATATTAGCAATGTAGGAATCAATGGGCCAGGCAGTAATGGTTTGAAGTAGGGAGAGTTGGAAGCGACAGACCCATAAGTAACAACATTGTTGCGTTTTCCCAACAGTCTATTTTGAGGATCTCAAAGACCTTTGCAAATGTTCCCTAGTTAAGGTTAGAATGAGGGCTGAAACTTGATCGTGATTTTTTCTTGAATCATAATTGAAAAAAATAAAAAAGGTTCTTGACACTGTCTCAGTTGAGAATTTTTCTCGATTTATCGTTTACCTTGATTACCGTTTACCGTGATTTACCACGTACTGCATACCGATTTACCGTGTACTTCTCACCGTGCACCATGTTCATCCTGATGATGCGCATGTGCAAAATGTCTGCTCTTTTCCAAGATGGCGGTGACGCTGCTGGAGCCATCTTGGGAGCGGGCTGCACGTGCGCAGAACAGCTGTGGCGGCCGTTTCGCGCATTACCAGGATGCATACGGCACACAGCGGTACATGGTAAATCAGTGGTACACGGTAAATCAAGAAAAATTCTCGACTAAGATCTTGAGCCATTACAAAGACCATCCCAAGATCTCAACAATGATTCTCAATTCTCGTGAGATTTTCACGAGAAACAAATTGATTAACGTTTCAGCCCTATTTATTTATTTATTTAACATACTTATACCCCACTCTTCCCGCCACGCGGCAGCCCAGAGCAGCTAACAACAATAATTAGCATGAAAGGGAATGGGGTTTTGCTGCAGGAAGATAGTTTGGGGTTGCCAAATCTAAAGTGGGCTCAGGGAAAAATTTAGTCCAGTCACAAAGGAGGATGCTGGGGAGACACCTGCCCCAAAGCTATTCTTGCTAGGTGATAATTTTGGAGAACTGTCACAAATAGACGTGGCGGTGGGACTAGAAGATGGTTTAGAGCAAACTGATAAACGAAACAGGACAAGTCCCCAGGACAAGATGGTATCCACCCAAGTTCTGAAGGCATTAAAATATCAACTCGCAGAACCACTAACAGTGATCTATAACCTACCACGAAAACCAACCTCTGTATCGGAGGATTGGAAGGTAGTCGATATAACACTGAATTTATAAAAGGTTCCAGAGGTGACCCCAGGCCTCTCGACCGGCCTGGATTGGGCAGGACAGCATGAGATGCAGCTATTTTTAGCTGCTGTCCAGTCTGCCCCGCCATGCACGTTAAATGTCCCGAATGCTGACTCCCTGCGTAGCTCAGCCTGAGCCGCTGTGCTTCACTCCAGCAGCGTCTGCCTCTGAGTGCCCACTGCCCCCTGCCCCCGCAGGCAGCGTGCATGGAGGAGTGGAGCTTGTGGAGGTGGAGGCTGAGCGGAGGGGAAGTGTTTCCTGTGCGCTGTGTGGGCATGCGTCTGGTAAACTCATACAAATTAGCATATACCAATTATATGCAAATGATGTCCCTCTTTCTGAGCGTTGCTGCCACTCTTTGCTGAGTCCAGGGGTTGAGAGGTATGGGTGACCCTGAAAGCTACAGGCTGGTGAGCTGGAATCAGTACTAGGCCATTGAAAAATAGAGAATTATAAGATATATTTTCAAACATGAGCTGATGTGAAGAGACAGTATCGTTTTTGTAAAGGAATGTCATGCCTCACCAATCTATTACAATTCTTTGAGGTTGCCAACAAGCATGTGAATAAGGGTCATCCAGCTGATATAGTGAATCTAGTTTTTCAGAAAGCCTTTGATAAAGCCCCTCACCAAAGACTCTTAAGAAAACTAAGTACATGGGATAGGGGGTTATTTTTCACAATGGAGAGATGCAAACAGTGGGGTGCCCAAGAGATCTGTCCAGGAACGGGCTCTGTTTTACATATCCATTAATGAGCTGCAAATGTGGGTGAAGAGTGAGGTGGCAAAATTTGTAGTCGATACAAAATCCAAGGTAGTTAAGTTCAAAACAGACTGTGAAGGATCTAACAAAACTGAGTGAATGGTCAATGAAATGGCAGATGAAATTCTTGCCTTGTGTTAGCAGGCTGGGGGACCTGGGCCTTATACTCCCTGCTTACACCATTCCTCCCGGGAACCTATGACCAGAAGTGGCGGTAAGGGCACGGGGCTGGATCCCAGCATGCAACAAGGTCTGTCACCTTTGCAACTCGTCCCACTCAAGCATTGGGGAGGTGCATCCCTGTGTCCAGAGGCCAGGCCACGAGAGATTGTGGAAGCCTTTCAAAGTGCCTGCAGTTGTGAGAATAGCCCTTCTCACAGCCCACCTGCCATTTTGGTCTCAGCACAAACCAGTCTCCGGCCCATACCACAAGTCGGTTAGTAGCAGGACCTTTTATTTATTTCTTTATTTAGATTAATTTATCCCACCTTCCCCAAAGGCTCAGGAGCAGATCTGAAACAGGTACCTCATTTGGTACACACCGGTAATACCTGCATTTTCAGGTAGTGTTTCGGGTAGCGGAATTGGTACCCAAATACCATTTGAGCGCTTGAAAAACCAAAATTCAGGTTTCTGGTTCTCGAGTATCCAAACCCGACCCCCCTCTCCAAAATCCCAGAATCCATGACTGGAATTAAAAAAATCAGGACAAAAACGGTATGTTGGCATGTCAGTATTTGGGTATCCCAATTGCAGACCAGTTTGGATATAGAAAAGTACCCAAACGTTTTGAATTGATTTGAGTACTGAAAACTCAACGGCTAAACTCATTTAATCTCTAATCAGGACGGCTTGCAATATACGCATCCAATAAAACATACACCAATAAAAACTAGTAAGAATATAAAACTATATAAAATTTTGATTATCCCCCATGTCCAATCCCCGACTTCTAAAAGACTGGCCAAAGAAATAAGTTGGGAGGACCAGTAAGTTAACCTCCCATCCCAATTTCCACTGAGAATAGCTAAATCCGCATTGCGTTATTATTACTACAGCTGAATTCAGGGGGAGAAAAAACATCCTCTCTCTCTTCTGGGAAGCTCTGCAGCGGTGTCTGATTTTTGCATCGAACTCACCCTTTCGTTCCCTTGGAGTTATTACCCTTCCCCGGCTGCCAAAGCACACAGACTCGCCTGGAAATCAGGAAGAGATGTGTAGGCTCATCTAGCCTTCAAATGACAAACAGCCCTAGGGGCTGCCTGCGGCGCCTGCCTCCAGGTCCGGACACTTCCTACTCAGTCGGCTGCTCGTTAGGATCAGATTTTTAGCAGCTCCGTTTTTGGCAGCTGCCTCCCCAACCCCCCCCCCAAAAAAAGTTTGTTTGGCGAGAAACCAACTTGTTGCTTTTGCTGGCAGCGTCCTTTCCCCTTTGCAGCTAATGGATAAATCATCTGATAAGGGCCCCACGCTTTCATTCGGCAGGGCGGGTGCGGCAAAATGTCTTCAGGCTGATCTCACTCTCCCCAACCTGCTGTGAGAGCTGGCTTTCTCCACCCTGCCCCCTCTCGCAGCGCCGGCACACGCCGCTGCTTGGGAGAGATGTCAATGACGGCCGTGCCGCAAACTTGGCAAACTGCTGGGTTCTGCTGACATGGGGGAATTTCGGAAAGAACGGGACTGGCAGCCGGGGGGGCTGGGAATCCTATTTATCTCAAGAATCATTACACGAGGAGTGAGGAAGCTTTTTCCTCCTGGGGGCCCTTTTGAAAACTAGTAGAAACTCTGAGGGCTGCACAGCCATTCGATTCAGGGGCACGTAAAGAGAGTGCTCAAGAAACGGAGGGTCCAGATCATGGATCTGTCCCCTCTCCTCATGTGCATGTCCTCATCTCTGCTCCCTTCCTCCGAGCTCAGTCTTTCAGAGATTGGGGGGTTAGGAACTTGGTCTTGGGGACAGATCCAGGAACTGGAAAGGGGTCATAAAAACTTGCCAGGGGCCATATCTGACCCGCAGACATGAGGTTCCGCAACCCTGCTGTACACTAAGGGCCGTGCAAGTCATAAGACCATAAGAAGTGCCAGACTGGGTCAGATCATGGTCCATCTAGTCCAGCATCCTGTCTCCGACAGTGGTCAATCGCGGTGGCTTGGGAGACGCACCCAACAGGTCACAATGGGGGATCCATTCCCTGTTGTTTCCCCCCAGCTCCCGTCATGTTCCCTGATCCTATCTGGCTAATAGCTGCTAATGGACTGATCTTCCAGAAACGTGTCCAACCCTCTTTTAAACTCAGCTCTAGTACTGGCCCTTACCACAGCCTCTGGCAGGAGATTCCACACAACCCATCAATGCAGGCTTCCCCATTCTGTGCCATTGACGGGCCTGGAACCTGGGTCGTGGGCTTTACCCACACCCGGAAATTTATCCCCAATCTCCCGCTGTTGCCTTCAACCCTCTCACCTCATGCAGTGAGAAGGCAGGGGGTACAGGGAGCAGTCGGATGAGGAGGCGGAGAATAGGCCCCTGCTATGGAAATTGCTTAGTGTTCATGACTATCCTTATGGAACCAGGAGAGGCAGAGGGACAAACAGGAGGCTTCCCTAGCAGCGTGCTGTCCATCTGTCCCAAGGCATCACCCTCCTCTATGGTGCCAGAAAAGCCAGCCACACACAGCTTCATTCAGACAGTTGCACCTGACCCCAAGGACAGATCAGTTACAGATGGGAACTAAATAAGGGAGGGACGAAGTTTCATTGGGGAGCAGTCTGCTTGGGAGACGGGAACATAAGGACGCAATTAAGCAGGACTGACATGGGAGGCTATCTCACACAGATAGGCATTAAGACCAGTTTTAAAATGACTCTTCAAAGTATTACAGATGTGCTATCTTTGATGTTTCTCCTCCTTATCTTCCCCAAATCTTCAATGCATTTATTCCCACCTCTCCCCCACTCCGAGATGTAAGGCAGAGCGATTATCCTCATTTTGCAGACAGGAAAGAGAGACAGAGAAACTAAGTGATTCTCCCAAGGTTGTGCAGAGCGTCTGTTGCAGACCAGGGAACCGAAACCCAAATTCCAGGCTAGCCTCTAAAGTACTGAATTATGCTGCCTCTCTGAGCCTGCTGCCTGCCTGTCTCGCATTCCCAGTCACCCTGGCGCTATAAATGGTCTCTACAGACAGATCTTTCCAACAGTCACAATTCATCCGTTACAAGCAGAGGCCACACAGGTCAGGAGCAATGTTCCTCTGGAGAGCTGTTTGCCGCGGCAAGGAGGTTGTAAAAATGAAGTTATAAGAACCACCGTGAGACGTCTCCTGACAGAGGTGGTGGGGAACACCAGTTGCAACATCTCCCTTCAAAATACTGAGCACATGCTCAGTAATGACGCTGCCCAGGAAATGGAAAAACACAAACAATGGGTGTGTGCAGCAAGAAGCAATACATTCGTCTCCTCAGCAACACCAGACTTTCCCCTCAGCCTGCTCAGGGAGCGTCCTTGCAAGAGAAAGGACGTATTGAGCGAAATGGCAGTGGGGCAGGGTGCCGTGTGCCTGGCTGTGTTCACAGGAGCCTTTTCTCCCAGCTCTTGTGGGAGAGTATAATTGACGGTTCTAACTGCTCCCCGGCCGCCTTCCCTGCTTTGAGACTGACTGCCTGGATTGTCACGACTGCTGCTAGGTGTCCCGCGATGCTGCTTGGCTTTTTGCAATGCACTGTGGGACGCCAAGCAGGCCGACAGCAGGATGAATCCCCTCCCGTGTTACACATAAGCGGGAATTAGCCCTAGTTGGTTGCTGAGTTGAAAATAGTTGATCACACTTGCATTACAGCCCCCTACAGCCCGTCCTTTTCACACACACAAAAAGAGGGAGAAAGATATTTTTTCTGGGCTTATCGTCTCATGCAAATGCAGCCTCCGTGTTGCTGATGGTTTTGGTGGAAACTCTGTCTCTGGATTAAAGGGAACGTTTTACATTAATGGCGGTTATGCCAATACCCGTCGGAATGACAAGGCAAGATAATACGTCTTTACAAATCAATACACAGAATCTTCTGATTTCTGTTTATAGTGCAGAATAAAAATGAAGTTCTGTCTGTAGGGCCTGACAAGCTGGCAATGAGATAAAGAGGAACTCGCACGCACGCGCGCACACACACACACATTCACCTACAAAATGTCAACATCCAGAGCAAGCCATGGGATCATGAGAAGGAAACGCAACATTCAAAGATGTGTAGCAAAGCATCTGCCTGTCCGGCGTCTCTGTTACATTTCTAGGAAATACCTCCACGTTCAAGCTTCATCGTTGTGGACAAGCAGCGCTCCCAATGCACAACACCCTCCCCCCACGCCCTCCCACAGTGGAATAAATCCTCTCTATTCTGCCACACTTGGAGAGTGGTTTGGAAATTCATTGGGACGAGCAGATTACACAGAAACCGACCCTGTGTCATTGGTGAGCACCGCGAGACAGGGCTTTCCATCTGTGATTTACCACGTTGCACTCCCTGGACCTTGTCTGCAAGGGGAGAAAGCCCAATAATAAACGTGTGAGCCGTTGCAGCTGTTCTTTGCAGCATCTTTCCTTGACATCTAGATTTACAGGGCGGGGAGTCACCGACCATCTCTTTGCTGTCTCTTTCAAAGGAACGCTTTAGGTGCAATATATGAATGGCATCAGTTTCTGGCAGCTAATCCTCACCCTGCCGGGGCTGCCTCATTAGGCGTGGCAGCTGCCTGTCTTGGATTGATGGGCTAGCAAGCACTTTCCAAGATTCAGAAAGAGAATTCAGCTTCCAGCTTGCCACAACACTAATGGCAGAACCATCAGTGAGACCCCCTCCTCCCCGAAAGTTTGCTCCTCCCTCCTTTAGCTTCAGGACAAGCTACCTACAAAATGCAGAGACTTCCTTGGAGAGGCCTCGCACAAAGAATATGCCATGGCAGGACAAGGTTGTCTCGACATAAATCCTTACCAGGCTCAAGGGGACCAGCCAAGAGCTGAAATGGAAAAATGGGTCTAATTTCCAACTTGAACCAACCTGGAAACTTTGGGTACTAATCAGAACCTGATTAGTGCCCAATCTGGGTACTCCATTTCCGACTTCCTGTCCCAGAATACCCACTTCCTGTCCCGCAATACCAACTTCCTGTCCCAGAATACCAACTTCCTGTCCCAGAATACCAATTTCCAGTGCCAACTTCCTGTACGGGAACACCAATTTCCTGTTCTGGAATACCAACTTCCTGTCTTTTTTTTTTAGTTTACCCATTTATAACTGGTAAATTGATAATGGCAAATATGGATTCTTCAGGTAATCAGGCACCCAACTGGTACTTGAGTAGCCCACTGAGTACCTGACACGATACTCAAAATTGCAGGCATTACTCATGGATACTGAGGCCACTTTTAGACGAGCGGCGCACGATTTCCCATCGCAATTGCGCATAATTAGAAACGTCCGCATGTTGTAATTACACGAGACGGAAGTGGGGTATTAGGCGCATATAATGCGGTTGCGCATTTTAAAAGTCCACGAATTAAATAGCTCACAATCGAGCTATTTAGATCAGTCCTAACGTGTAGGCTACTGAAGGAGCTCATTTGATCCCATGCCCTTAATGACGAGTGAGGCAAAGAGTCTAGGTGTTACTGGAGGGAAAGCAGCCAGAGAAGGGCAGAGGAAACCATGCAAACTAATTTGGACAGTTAGCCTTTGGAGTCATTGTGGACAGTTAATTGAAATCCTCATCTCGGTGTGCAGCAAGGGGTCAAAAAGGCTAACAGGGACAGTTGATTCTGGAAGGGGTCAAGAGACACCCAAAATGATTTTCTTGAGTAGATGTTTCACCTGACTCCAGAACTAGCTGCAAGCCGAGCTTCCTTAGCACTGGCTTTTCAGAAGAAGCCTTCTGCGAGTGGCTCTTTTCCAAAGCCTCCAACTCTTATGAAAAATCCCTGGAGACAGAGCGGTGGAGAAAGCCTAAATGACTCAAACTGGATCCTCTGCGAAAACGCTAACGAGCTTCTTTGCTAAAAAATCTGAGGCCACTTTGAATGCAGACAATCGGCTGTAGCTTTCAGCAGCACCTGTAAACCAGCTTTGTCTGAGCCAAGCTGCTGAGGGCCCCAGAATCAGCCAGTAGCCAGTCAGGTAGCTGGGCTCTGAGTCGTGAACAGGCAGAAGCTGATGAAGTGCAAATGCTCTGCGGCCCAGTTCAGTAGGGAACCTGGGGATATTGATGAGCCTGACAGATGTCTCTGATTTTCAGGCTCAGGTGAAACCAAAGGCCAAAACATTTTCAAGGCAAATGTCGACAGTTTGCCCTAAATGAAGACGCAAAATGCAAGCTAATGATTTTGTTTTATTCTTTTGAAGCAACAGACTATGCAGATGCTGTCAAAACCTGCCCAATTTTATTACTGGAGGAAGCGGTCAAGTTATTCCCAAGAGCTGCCCATGTGCTGGTACCTTAACTGAAGCCCCTTTAGAGTAGTCTCATTAACTTTGGAGCCTTCCTAGGCCAAGAGAGTAATATGAGTGAACCAACCAGTAAAGCTACAATTTCCAGCATGATGCTCAGAACCATGGCCTTGAGGTTTGCATGGTGCGGGGGATCCTGTACAGAGAAGGACCCTCCAATTTCAATCTAATACAGTAAAATACCAGGGATGGGAATTTCGGATTCGGATAGAACAGAATCTACCTGAAAAAGGCTGATTTGGTTCTTCTATCTGAAGTTTCAGATCTTTTTCGGTCTCGGACAGTCCAGATCTTTAACGTTGCTTTTTGGTCCAGATGTTTTTGCACTGCGGTCTGTTCCCATTGATTTCAATGGGGAAAAATGCAACTTAAAAAATTCGAATCTGAATTGAGATCCGAAACTCCTAGAGAACCAAATCCAAAAAATCTGAATCTGAAAATCTCCCTGGAGTCCCACCCCTGTCAAATACCAAGTAAGAGCAAAGCTACCGGCTTTAAAAGGCCGACATCCTCACCTGTCCCGCACGTGGCCGTGCATTTAGTCCAGGAGCCGTATCTCCAGAAAAACTCAGCAGGCTGGATCCCACTCTCGTGATCAGATTCCCTACGGATGGTGTATTCATACCGAACCCCTGGATTCTTCTCCTGGAACAAGAGCTGGGGGGAGACAAACAAGCCGTCAGAATCGCAGCTCAATTCAGCAAAGTGAGGTTTTGCTGCTGGAACTCGAGGGGCTGTTAAAAATGGATTTGGCGGGTTAAAGGGAAGACAGGACAATGGTATACGATACACAGCTATGTGGGGGTAACTTGCAGGCAACAGCTCTGAGAAGACTACAAGCCACAAAGAGTCTGTTCAGTGTACAAATTCCTGGAATTAATAGTTGGCCAGATTTCAGTATCCATATCTTAATCTATTACTACAAAGCAGGGTGGTGCAGCTGGGTTTTGGCAAAACACAAACAAATATAAAAGCCCTTTTCAGCTTCTGTATTCTAAATACAAATATTAGGGTTGCATATTTGAGTTCCGAGTGAACACAAAATTTCCTGAAAAACGTGGTATCTGAGATCTCAAACTGAACCACAGAACTGGAGCTAGGCTGCTCTCTGATTCTTTTCCTTATAGACCGGTCAAAATGGCAGAGCCGCAGTGCACATCCGCACCAAAATAACCCATCCTCAGAGAGAAGTGTTCACTGATTTTTCCATATTGACGATGACAAGGAGAATGTTGTGGACATCGGTAAAGATACCAAGAAATGCAAATACTAAAACACAAATACAAACACAGGCACAAGTACTTGACCCCATGCACAGCCCTACTATAGAGGTTCCCATACAGTGCGGTTGGGTCCCCAAGTGGGTCATGTCGTCTGCAGAAAAGGTTACAATCCTGCAATACTTTGGCTGTGTTTGTTGCTGAGTTTCGCAGGATTATATTTAAGTCTCAAAAGGGGGTCACACAGGAGATACGTTTGGTAGCCAATGTAGTACTGCCTTTCAGTACTGTTAAGCACAACTAGAAGGCCGAATCCATCTCTTTTGCAACAACTTGACTGGGTTGGTTCCAGTTTTACATCAGCAACTCTTAGAGCTCATTTGGTACCTGTGGGTAATATACCATCTTGGGTACTCGCTGGGCTACCCAATCACTGACTGGGCATCCAGATCCCTGAAAAAACAGTAATTTCCTGTACCATTTAAAAATAAATAAATTCTGGTTACCAGTCGGTAAATCAGAACCAGAAGTCGACGTTCCAAGACTGGAAGTCCGACATTCCAGGACAACAAGTACCTGAATTGGCACCCAATTGATACCTGATATTTTCAAGTCAATTTGAGAACCAGAAATTTCATGGGTATATCCTCAGCTCCTTTCCTTCAGGCAGCCAAGTTAACCGGTTTGGCATTACCACAGAGGTGGATTGGTGAACTGCAGCCCTAAGGCTGCTGAGATGGACCTGGCTAATTATGTCCCACCTTTGCTGGCCCCTTGTAGCAAAGTTAGTTGTATTTGCACAGCACATTCTACAAAAGGACTGTTTGCACGGAGAGCGAGAGAGAGATTCACCTCCCAGCAGCTGATATTGTGATTGTGGGCAGTGATATTAAAGTTATAGAGTAGACATGCAGCCGTCACAATTGCAGTGCTGCAAAAGAGCCTCAGGAGAGGAAAGCAAAGATGAAGAAATCTGATCGAGAGGGCAGGCAAGGGGAATTGAGATAAGTGCCGTGTAAATGCACCAGATGCAATCTGCTTGGGATTTGGGCCTCTCATCTCTAGTTGGCTTCTATGGAAGACAAAGACTTGCCAAAGGGCTCGTGATGACCGCAAGCTGTCAGCATCTTAGTGTTTCCATCTTAACAGAAAACACCCTAGCCCCTCATGCGTGCTGAATTAGCCCACGAGGCATTCGTACAGGGCCACTGAAAAAAAAAGGGGGGACACAGCTAGGAGGAACTGCTGAAAATGTAGAGGAAGCAAGTTCCTGCCTGTCATCATTCTCTCCCACATGTTGCCTGTGCCCGGTTTCTTTGCAGTCTCAAGTCCAGAATGTGTAAATTACTTTCCCTGACATCTCCTGCTGGGAATTGGAGAGATGATGGAAAATTTCCCTAAGTCTCACTTTTGCTGGCACAGTAGGCGAGACAGAATGCTGTCAGCCCCTGTAAGAGACGAGGAAGAGATTTCAAGGCTACAGAAGTTATAGAACATCAGGGAAAGTAATCTTCTAGGAAGCCGTGGGCCTCCTCCTGGAGGATGGCGTGGAAAGGAAGGAGAAAGGGGATGTTATTAAAGCTTTATTAGAAAATGCGAAGGAGGAAGAGAGTGGGAACGAAATCTTTTAGCAGCAGCAGCAGCGTGTTCTAGAGGGACCTCGGGAAATCCTTGCTTTGGAAGAGATGAGCTCTTGGTTTTACCAATCAGAATGAGAATTTGCTTTTAGCATCACTGTGAACCCACTCTCTCCACTTCAGCAATCGCAGCATGAGCAGCGGCGAGTGAATCATGTCACTGGCACGAAAGCGCGATGGAGTCAATGACAAACTCCTTTTGTCATGCGTGGGGCATCTTCGGAATTCTCTTCTCCAAGTGCAGTAAGACCTTCCAGATCGGCACGCCGCAGGGATTTTTTATTTATTTATTATTTATTTAAAATTTATATCCCGCCCGGAGCGGCGAACAACATTCAATAATTTTTTTTAAAAAAACAAAACAATTTAAAATACAATACAATGAGGGGGAAACCCCCCACCCCCACCCCTCGCCAAATGCCTGACGGAACAGCCAGGTCTTACATACACGCCGAAACAGCAGGAGAGTGGGAGCCGACCGAGCCTCCTCCGGGAGCAAATTCCACAGCACTGGGGTCATGTGCTCCCTGCGACCCGCCACCGTAAGAAGACGGGCCGCAGCATTCTGCACCAGCTGCAGCCTCCGGACCAGCCTCTCGGGCAGCCCCACGTAGAGCGCGTTGCATAATCCAGCCTCGAGGTGATGAAGGCATGGATGACAGTGGCGAGGTCGGAGTCTGAGAGATACGGCCGAAGCTGCCGGACAAGATGTAACTGCCGAAACGCACTCCCCGCCACGGCCACAACCTGAGATTCCAGGCTGAGCCACGAATCGAGGAGCACACCCAGACTTTGCATTTGAGAGACCATGGGAGGGCGAACACACAC
>QEPC01002454.1:1426366-1440445 GCA_003113815.1 Sphenodon punctatus
GCCAGAAATGAACGAAACCAGTCCAAGACCGTCCCGCCAATTCTGGCATGGGTTAGGGGGGGAATTGATGGGTTTATTGTTATTTAAGTTATGTGTATAGTTTATGTTTTTATATTGTACACTGCCCTGAACTGCCTTTGGCAGGAGGGGGTGGGATAAATAATTTTTATAATAAATAAATAAATAAATAAATAAATAAAATAAATAATGGAGAATCCACAACTTCTCTAGGTAGCCTTGTCAGTCAGGAATTCTTCCCCGAGGTGCCAGTCAAAGGGTGAAAACAGACATGAAGCTAACTCCTCTTTAACACCTCTTTAGCATTTCTGATGCACGCTGCAGGGCTGGACTGGTGCCCTCGGCTGCCCTGCAACATGCCTAAGAAACGTTAAAGCGGAGTTAACGTGGAGTTAGCGTCATGTCTGTTTTCACCCTAAATCTCTCCTCGCTGCAGCTTTCACCCATCGCCTCTTGTCCTGCCCTCCCTGGCAAGGGGGAGAAACTGCTCACCAGAACAGAGTGTAACTGATGTCTGGAATAGAGAAGGGTCCGTACGACTAGGAGTGCTGTAGAAATGATAAATCGTAGAAGTAGTTCAGTTGTGGGAGATCCAGATTGGAGAAGGTATATTGCACTCCTTACTCAGGCTGTGTTGGAAACTCCTCCCCACGCTGTTCCAAGCTGGGGAACCATTCCCCAGGACAGAGCGTTTAACGTTTTAGGGGCCACAGGCTAGCCCACCTGGCTGCCGCAGTAGAGTCCCAATGATGTTTGCTTTGCAACGTGCTAAGATGACTCGCACAGAAAGAAGAAAGCCACTTGAGATGGCACAGACCCTCCCCAACTTGGGACCCCCTCCTAAACTTGTGTGCACATGGCTGCTCATGTTGCGTGTGGGTTGTGCACACGCCTCTACCGGGGTTGTGTACAGGTTGCATGCCCATCACGCGTGCACCCTTTTGCGCAGCACGCAGGGTTAGGACCAGGCTGTTGGTTAACACAAAAGCATTCTAGGAATGTCTCCCCAAGAGAAATGTCATGCTCGAGTCCTAGGGAGTCTGAAATGACTTCACCACTTAACACAGTTTCACTCAAAACTTCTCAGTCATCAAGGCCGCAGCCCTCATAGAAGCTTGCGGGTTTAAACCTTGTTGTCTTAGTCTAAGTGCTTCCATTATCGCCAAAGCTTTGTTGTTCTTGGAATTTTGGTGGAGCAGAGGGCATCGTTCCAGAAAGAACTTGATGACTATCACAACATTATTATTTTTTTGTCAAGAGGTTTTCATTAGGTTACAAATCCCAAGAAGCCCGTGAGAGGTTTTCCTGGTGAAAGTCGTTCCAAACTGTTAGCATGAACAAGGAAAAATGATCTTCCTAAACGTAGAGGAAAGAAACCTGAGGATTGCTTTCATATTTATTTCTTAAAATGTGCCGACAGACAGCTACTTCCTTAATGGCTGCAAAACTCCCTTTTGTGGTGTGGCAGGGAGCAAGACCAAAATACCACAATGTCCACACGCCTTAAGACACTCTCCGAGAGTAGAAATAGGCCCAAATCCATGTTTTGAGTGTTGCATAAAACTCTTCTACCACGGAGAGAATAATACAGGAAAAAAAGGAGCTCGGGCAAATGAGAAGAGAGCAACTCTAGTAAAGGTACAGGACGTGCTTTCAAGAATGTGAAACTACAGAATAAAGAGGGTTTGAATCATCAACCAGTCTCTATAACGGACTGTGATATTCAAATCATCTGTTCCCTGGGACCTCACGTGCGGAGTCCCGCAAGGTTCCATCTTATCCCTTCTTTTGTTCAACGTGTATATGCAGCCATTGGGGGAGGTCGTCAGAAGGTTTGGTGGAAGGTGTCATCAATATGCTGATGACACCCAACTATATCTCTCTTTTTCATCCGACCCAGGTCCCCGATGCTCGTCAGCTGTGAGGGACTGGATAAGGGTGAGCCGTTTGAAGTTAAATCCCGACAAGACGGAGGTGATGGTCGTGGGGAAGGTCGGAGGAGTGATGGCTCCCGTCATTGATGGGGTCCGTCCCCCTTTGTCTCTCAGGTCCGTAGCCTGGGGGGCCCTCCTACATCCGCAGCTCTGCCTGGATGCTCAGGTGGCAGCTGTGACGAAGGGAGCATTTCACCAATTACATCTAGTGCGTCGGCTTAGGCCGTATGTCTCGCACTCGGACCTTGCCACAATCATCCATGCTTTTATTACCTAGAGATTAGACTACTGTAACACACTCTACATGGGGCTACCCTTGGTGACGGTCTGGAGACTGCAGCTGTTGCAGAATGCGAGCATATTACTCCGGTGCTCCTCTTTCTGCACTGGCTGCCAATAGTCTTCTGGGCCCAATTGAAGGTGTTGGTTCTTACCTTTAGGGCCCTAAATGGCCTAGGCCCCACTTATCTGTTGGACCGCTTCACCCTCCGGATTCTGGACTGGCCCCTGCGGTTGGCTAAGGGCGCCCTCCTTGAGGTCCCCTGGGTGTCGACCATGAGGAGGGCACTCCGTGGCTGTGGAACTCCCTCCCATTGGAGGTCCACCTGTCTGTAGACCTCCCCTCTTTCCGTAGACAGCGTGGGGAGGAATGATGCAGGGGTTACCAGGAATCATACCTTGGGCTGTACTACGCAGGGAATCAGAGGGGACTTCCTTGCCTTAAAATCTTTGGGTAAATATTCCTTCAGTGGGTTCTGCCGACCTACTGGGCTGCAAGAACAAGGTGGAATGTTCATCTTGTAAGCCAAGCTTCATAGGATTCCAGAAAAACAGGACATACCACTGGATGTGTTTCAACAGCACATTCTGTAGGTAATTCCTCCCTACGTGTAAAGCAGACATGTCAGAGTCCACTCGCTGGATGTCAGAGTAGAATGAGTGCTCTGATACACATGGATAGCCAACATGCTGAGCTCTCCAATAGCCCCGGGGCTTTAAAGATGCCGTCAGGCCACGGTGTCGCATCGCAACAATGATGTTGCACGCCTGAGTCACACTGTGTTAAAACACTGCAATGTGCTGTCAGGACACATGTACAAAGTGATGCATGTAGGGAAAATAATCCAAACTCTATGTACACAAGGCTGGGTTCTAAATTAGGAGTCATCACTCAGGAAAAGGATCTTGGAGTCATTGTGGACAGTTAATTGAAATCCTCATCTCGGTGTGCAGCAAGGGGTCAAAAAGGCTAACAGAATGTTAGCAATTATTCAGAAAAGGACAGAGACTAAAACTGAAATTATCACAATACCTCTTTCTAAACCTATGGTGTGACCATGCCTTGGGTACTGATGTGTGCAGTTCTGGTCGTCCCATCTCAGAAAGATACAGTAGAACTGTAAAAAGGTGCAGAGACGGGCAACAAAAACGATCAAGGGTATGGAACGGCTCCCGTACAAGGAGAGGCTTGATAGGTTAGGGCTCTCCACTCCAGCTTGGAGAAGAGACGACTGAAAGGGAATAGGATAGAGGTTTATAAAATCGTGAGTGGAGTGGAATGAGTAAATAAGGAGTTGTTTTTTATCCTTTCAAATAGTTCTAGAACTAGGGGACACTCCATGAAACTAACCGATAGCAGATTTAAAACAAATAAAAGAAAGTATTTTTTTCGCTCAATACACAAATAACTTGAGGAACTTGTTGCCAGAGGACGTGTTCAAGGCCAGTAGTATCGCTGGGTTTAAGTTCTTGGAGGATAGGTCCATTAACGGCCGTTAGCCAAGTAGGCTGGGGGATTTAATCTCTGACTGTCGGGTGCTGGGAGTGAAGAGTAGGGAATAAATCGCCCCATAGTGACCGGTTGGGGACTTTTCTGAAGTGACTGAGATTGGCTACTGTTGGAGACAGGATGCTGAGCTCAATGGACCGTCAGTCTGACCCAGTCTGACCCTGACTATGTTCTTGTCCTGGCTCAGCAGTACTGCTGCACTCAGAAGCATGGATCTCAGCCAAAGATCCCAGTGCTGAAAGCCCATTTCCACTTGAGGGCTCTGAAAAACCTAATACAGATGCAGAGATCTTCCTCCGATCCCATTGCGAGATCCAAAACAAACCTCGGGAAACAGATGCATTTCTTTGAACATGCTCTCGCCCATGTCAGTATCTGGAGGAATGTTACAAACATGGGCGGGATGTAGCCCAGATCCACCCCCTCACTTGGAAACATGCATCTGTGCTCAGCGGGATCCTAATGCTAATTGCTCCTGTTCCCAAAGTACCGTGTGCTATGATTAATAGCAGCTTAGAGCCCTGGTTTGCCCCCAAATCCTGACCCGCCCTGTGGGGAGAGGAAGCTGGGGTGTTACTGCACCGTGTTCCAGAGACGTCCCGTTAGCAGCTGTAAACAGGACGGGATTCCAGATTACAGCAGAGTCGAGCCCAACAGAAGGGATTTCAGCCCAGGGGACCTGACTCTGTGATCAGACTGGCTCCTGTTTCTCAGCTCCAGCAGGACAACATGGAAGCCCCTCTTGACCCTTTCTTCTGCCTGGGACTCTGATTTACCGTTTGATTGCTCCGTGGTCCAGCAGATGCCGATTTAGCTCAGGGAACAGGCTTGCGTTCAGCTTGCCACACTGCCTGATGCCTGGCCAGTGATGCGCTGCTAGGCCAGAGCAGCTGTTTAAATTGGATTCTGAAAGGGGAAAATTCAGATTGTTCCACTGGCTGCAACTCCCAAGAATTGGAAATATGTGGAGAGGGAGAGGCTCACCTCTGGAGAGCTGACCAGGAGTCCTACGCGGAAAGACTCACTCTCACTTGAATTTGGCGTTAGAGGCAACATGCTCCCTGGCAGAATGGAAGACTCGTTGTGTGGATGAGGCACTGACCATTGCACAACTGCTCCAATTTCTGAGCCTACCTCTGCCGCAGATTTCCTGGGCAGCTCACTTAATTACTCAGAGCCTAATTTTCAAAAAGAACTCTGCTCCCATTGAGGTACTGAAGTAAGGGTCAGAGGTTGCTCATCTACATTTCTCCTTATCCTGTCTCCTCCTTCAGGATTCCCTTTCTCCTTTTGTCACCGAGTCAAGTACGTGTACCTTTTAGGTATGTAGGGACTAGGCCATTGAGTGCTTTATAGGTCAAAACCAGCACCTTGAATTGTGCCTGGAAAGCTCTTGGGAGCTGTTACACACCTCAAAGCACAGGTCAACGTACCAGCTTTAGCTTCCAAATAGTCATCAAAGGAAGCCTCACGTAGAGCATTCAAGATGTCTCTGAATTGTTCATCTACTTGTCTACAAATGGGCTAACCCCCACCAAGAAGATACTCCAGTCCAGAACTGAACGTTTCACATATTGACAAGAGTCTGTCTGGATTACAGAGCTTGTGGCTGCAGGAATTGGGAGAAGGTTCTGGGGTCAGCAGTGAGGCTGTCCGGTTTGACACGTAGTAGCAACTTAGGATAATTATGATGATGATTAAAATAGCAATGACCACAACAATGAAAGTAAATGGCTTTTCCCACTTCCTCCCAACCCTTTCCTAAGCATGGATTTGCAAAGAGTTTTGCTAAACATTATCTGACCCCCAACTAGGACTGAATTCCAAATTCTGCCCAATTCCCATTTCTCATCGGACTGAACAAAATGGCCAACAGGTCATTTTGCGCATGCATGATGGCTTTTAAAAATATATTTAAACTGGGCGAGTCGGATCGGAATATTTTCCAAGTGAAAATCTGGTCGAAATAATAAGCAACTGTTCTGCGGAAATGTCCACAAAACCAGAACAGTTTTGACTCAGTCCTACCCACAACAAGTCTTCATACCCATCCTTGTGTTCAACTAGGGCAAGATAAGTCCTCATTCTGGTACCTGAATCCATACAGGTTCTCTCGTGGGCCCTGGAGATGTGAGGTTCTCCCAGTTCCCTGTCCTCTCGTAGGTGAAGGTTGTCCCGGCCACCTTGTAGTCACCGTTCCATTGGATGGTCCAGCCGCCATTCAGGAAGTATTTTTCTGGATCTTCACTCCTCAAGGCCAGGAAGTTTCCAGCTTCTGCCACCTCCTCGATCCTAATCTCCCGGGCTCCGGCTGGAATCATCCCGATATCGACGTAGCCTAGAGATTTCATCAGTGGTCAACCTCAAGTCATTGAACAAGTTAAAAAAGCCCTGGCTAGGTACATCAGTTACTTCCAAACAAATGAACAGAACAGTAGCAACCAAGCTGATTAAACAGGGTATTTCCTGCATGAGCTGGCGATGTCAGAAGGGTGGCTCAGAGGCTGGTATGTCAGCATGGGAAGACCTGGGTTCAGCTCTTCGCTTGTAGGGCTTGTTCTAAACAGTCATTCTGATTTCACATAAAAGTTCTGTATGATCGGAATGGCTGTTGATATTTCAATGAGAATTCCAACTGGAATACATTTCCCATCGGAACGCTGATCAACGATTTGCCCTTGTGCAAAATTACCGCTGACATACAACAAAATGGCGGCTTCCATACTAACTAATTTCAGCTGCTCCAATCAGAATTCTGATCAGAATTCTGTCTAGTCTGAATTCCGATTGAACCGATCAAACAGCCTGGTTCTGTCAAAAACAGAAACTGGACGGGATTATGGCTTCACCTCTACTTGCTCTGTGTAACTTTGAGCAAGTTCTTTAGTCTCGCTCTGTTTCAGGATGTGAATTGCTCACGCACCATAGCCGCAATCCACAATTTGGAAATTCTGGGGGGAAATTTAAAATAAATGGTTCCATGCATGCTTTGAACCAAGGTGACTAACGAACGGTTGTTATTATTATAATATTACTACTATTGCAAGGGTGGACAAAGTTTCCTAATCCCGAGAGCCACAGTAATTGACCACAATGGGGCCAAAGAGCTGCATGTGGATCTACAGCCACCGTTTGCCCACTTTTGCACTATTATAATTAGCTGTTACCATTCCTCTCCCTAATATCTCATTGAACAACTTTAAGAATAGCCATTTTAACCTCCTCGTTAGCATTGACCTCGTTTCCCCCTGTGGACTCTTCTAACAGCTCTGCCATTGGGCAGCCAGTCCTGCCCCTAGCCCCCATACCGCTGACACAGGGAAACGAGATATCTACAGATCGTGGGGTTTGTTTTAAGAAACCATTTAAGACAACAGTCTCCCCACCTCCCAAAAAAATCTATTCCTCACCCCTGCACCTTTTTCCTATTCAAATCGGATTATGCTTTGCCTTTGACCTAACCTCATGTCCTCCGCTTAGTTGGCTTTCGGTGACATGCTCAGCTATTGGGGAAGCTAGGCTGGGATTTTAAACATTTCTGCTGTGTTTTCTCCCCACGTCCCCACCCCAAAGGAAATGCTGCCCATGTCTGTATCATGGGATGAAAGTCATCTTCTCAGTTCAAACTATAAAGTGTGTAACATGCAAAGAGCTTTCCTGCTTAGGGCAAGAGGCTGCAAATCCATTTGGCAACATTAACATTAACGTCCGTAGCATCTTCCATCAAAGGATCTCAATGGAAGATCGAGATCTTCCATCGAGTCTCCAAGAGCCATGGGGCAGCAGAGTGCTGTTATTACTATATAAAGAAGGACCCATATTCATTGAAGCCAATGGGGAAAACACGGGTCCCTGTGTATAGATGGGAAAACTGAGATACAAAGATACTTGGAGATTTGAGCCCAGGCAAATCAGGCCTTACCCAGCCCCTCGCTCTCCTCAAACGTCTTCTTCACCGTCTGGCAGGTGGATCCATCCCCGTGGCACACGCCACAGCGATCCTCGACCGCGTTGGAATCGATCTCGTAGTCACAGCCCACGTTCTGAAATACAAGAACGCCAGCGGCTTCACTCTCGGCCGGTGGCGACCACCTCCTCAAGAGTTTCTGGGCTTAAATGGTACGAAAAGAGTGACTTCTTCCAACTCCAGTGACTGCACAACAGTGAGGACAAAGGGTTCACCCCAGGCCCCACGGGCAGTCGGGGGAGAAGGATGCTGGTGCTGTCTAGACCTACACCAATGGTTCTCAAACTTTTTTTTAATCATGTCCTCCCCTTCCACTTGTCTATCATAAGGCGTTTTCAGGTAAGACGCTACCCGCCCACCTCCCACCCACTACAGGGCACCCATTGGGCAACACTGCAGCCCTGGAACATGTATAGTGGGTGAGTGGAGAGCATCTTGGGTGAAAACGCCCATAGTTGAGGTCCCTCCTGAAAAGTGAAGTGGTGCCGTACTGGGTCAGACCAATGGTCAATCCAGCTCAGCATCCCATCTCCGACAACGGCCACTTTCAATCACTTGGGAGAAGTCCTCAACAGGTCACCATGGGGCGATCTATTCCCTGCTGCTCACTCCCAGCTCCCGACAGTTAAGAGGCTACATCTCCCAGCCTACTTGGCTAACTGCCATTAATGGACCTACCCTCCAAGAATTCATCCAATCCTTTTATAAACCCGGCTAGGCTATTAGCCTCCTCCACCAAACACACACACACCTCTTGCCCTCTCACTTCCTCTCCCCTCCCCAACTTCCTATTGCTTCCCCTTTCTCTCCCCCGCCCCTTGATCCTTGACTCTCTCTCCCCACTTGCCACCACATTATTTTGGAGATTCCCCCTAGCTCAGTAGGAGTGCAGAGGTAGGTGTTTTCCAGCTGGGGTCTTTCTTGCCTCACCCCACCAGAACACCTTCTGCGTCCCCAAGTTTCTAGAGTCTACTCTGACACACATCATGCCAGGTTTCTAAGTACTCATTTTCACCGTACCGGGGCTTAATTTGTAAAACAACAACAAGAAGCACCAAGTCACTCAAATCTACCCGATGTCCTGGCCCTTGACCCAAAACTCCACCAGCCCGACCCCGCTTCTACTTCACCAACACTTTCTCAAGGCCAGATTAAGTTTGACGGAGACCAGGCATGGGTGCTGCCACCGCCGATCAGCTGTTTGGTGAAGCCAATCAGCCCTCAGTGCTGGCGGGGGAAAGGCTGGGGCTGCTGCATCCAGTTTTGGGTGGGGCTTTGCAGAACAGAAGCAGCAACAGGGTCTGGAAGAGGTGTTGGGACTGATCTTGGAGACAACTACTAAGACCCTGCACAAAACCACTCTTAACTTCCACTTTCCTTCTGCTTCGATGGGAACGTCACTCTGAATCCAGCAAGGTCAGCTTGCATTTATTAACTTACACTGCCCCTTTGCATAGCATGAAGGGGGGAATGGCACTTGGAATATAACACCCTCCTTATATCAGTTTCCATTTTCCTCTGAGTCTGGTATCTGGGGTAAACATTCCAATGACTTAGGAGCCAAAGTTCCATTTACTCTTAAAACAGAATTGGGCACCCAGTCACTTCTGAAAAAGGAGATAAAGCTCCAAAATCGTGTCATGCTTTAAAATCCTCTGTGCTTTACATGCACTCATCTCTTTTGGATGTCGATGCCTTTTTCAACATATTTTTATCCTGCACCTCCCCAAAGGCAGCTAATGCCATCAAACAAACACACATATAAAATATTGAGGTAGACCACATCAAATACTCCCTGAGATACACACCAATGTTTACATAAAGATGGAAGCAAAGCAATACATTAGGGGTTGGAAGTTCGGATGCAGATTAATCCGTTACTACATGGAAAAGGCCGTTACGGATTAATCCGAACCGGAACAGTGCAATCACAGAGCTGTTTCAGTTCTAAAATTAAAAATTAATTACCACGCATGCGCAAATTGGCCACTGGACCGTTCTGCGCATGCACTTCCTCTTCAAAAATGGCGGCGATGCTGCCACTACCATTTTGGAAAAGGTCACACATGCACAGAATGTTCCGACAACAGTGCTGGAGGCCTTGTTCTTTGGGAAAGGCATTTTAACTGCTTCAAACTGCACATCTCAAGTGTCTCTCTTCAATCGGTGCCAACTGGAGAATCATTATGCAATAAACCAGAAGTGGGGAACCTCAGGCCCCAGGGCTAAATGCGCCTCACAGTCACTTTTCCTGTGGCCCCTTTCCAGTTCCTGGATACGACCCCTGGATCCAGCTCCTACCCCCAAGCAGTGAAAAACTGAGCTCAGAGGAAGGGAGCAGAGATAAGGGCATGCACACAAGAACAGAGGACTGATCCATGATTCTGGATCCTCCCCTTCGTGAGCACCCCCCCCCCAAAACATCCCTGCCCCCAACTTCAGTGCAGCCCTCAGATTTTATACTTATTTTCAGAATGGCCCCCCAAAGGGAAAAGTTTCCCCACCTCTGCAGTAGACAGTGCCCAGGAATCAGGTTTTATCTGTGTGCCAGGGAAGGCATATTGTTAAATTATGTTACCATAATAGGTTAGTCAGTGCCAGGCAATTAGTTTTAATCCTGACCTCGGAGACCAACATGGTGCCAGGAACCAGGCTGCAGAATTGATGGGACTTTTGTGTATGTCGGCCGGCCAGCAACTTCAGCTGGCTACCCGGCCATTGCGCAAGGCTGCTAATTCTCAATTTCACTATTATTTGTCCCCTAAAGTAGGGATGGGACTATTGGTATCAGATTAATCCGATAATACTGATAATTTGAGGTATCGGCAATACCGGATTTTTAACATTGCCAGTTTTATCAGATTTTTAACACTGACGCCATTTAACAATGTCTGCAAAGTTAAAGATCTGATAAAACCGGCAATGTTAAAAATCCGGTATTGCCGATACTGATAAATCCAATATTGGGAGATCTGATACTGATAAATCTGATACCCGATAATCCCTCTGGTATTACCCACCCCTACCATAAAGATTGTGATCCATTTGCCCTCACTGACGCTGGTGTTTGCCTGTCTGCTGACTGGAGTCTTTGAAAGCTACCCAGGCTGGCTAGCCACTGGGCATTTCTCAGTGACTGTTCTCCTGTAGTGTGACGGCTGCCAGTTTTGGACCCCGGCAATGCTGGCAGTCACACTCTGGATGTCTGTTTCTAAGAAATGGTGAGATTTTCCACAAAGGGTTTGGATGGGAACGACTGCAAGGAAACTGACTTATTTTTTTCCTTGTCATATGTTGTGCAAAGTCACGGCTGCAGTACCCACGCAGCCCAGGGAAAGACCTGCTATAATGATGGAGTCATTCTGCAATCATCCTCTTCCCAGACATTATGAAGATCAGACCAAGTGGTACTGTGCTTCCTCTTTCATGGCTGGAAGTTTAACTCTCTTTTTGACCACTCAGCATTTCAGAAGAACTTCTGCTCTAAGCAAGGCTGGCAATGAGCATTGCAGCCCACAGAATTTAGCAGAGAAGGGCTCATCTTTCTTTCCTCATCAAAGAGAAGCAGCTTTTTAGTTTCATTTCTGCCTTCTACAGGACTGGAGGATGGTTTTTAAAAAGCATATGTAAAAGGTAGTCAATCAGAGTCAACGCACACAGTTTAGGGTGAAAATGGGTCCTCATTCTTGTAATTTGTCATATATATCTGTTTTGCATTTGCTGAGTCTAGAGTTCTGACTTTTTAACTGCCTGAGGAAGGGCCCTATGTGGCCCAAAAGCTTGTGGAATCACACCAGCAACAGCTGGCCCAACAAAAGAGATCAGCTGAACTATTTTGTCTCCATCTCTTACATGTGGGACCAACACAGCATCTGCCCTCTCTTGGACTAGAATCATGAGAGAAATAATACAATCATGAGAATCTCAGCTTTCTTTCTTTCTTTCTTTGTTAAAAAGCAAGTGTCTAGCCCTCATGATTTCAGGTGGAAAGCATGCCACTTTAAAAGGGGGAGCTAGTCCACCTCTGGACTAGCTCCCCCACCCAAACTGATGGTCACTCTCTTGATCTCGTGTAGCTTTAAAAGCAACCAAGAAAGAGAGCGAGAGACTGAATCTTTGTCCAAGGGGAGAGGGCAAAGGAGATGGAAATGAAAGGAGATGGAGATGCTCTCCGGCAGTGACACAGCTCCATTACAGCCAAGTAGGCCAGTGGTTTCAGCACTGGGTTTTAAAGTGACTCTGCGTTTGCTCTTACCAAATACCCTGTCTGGAATATCTGTACACAGCTACTAGGATGCAAGGCACTCTTGCACAATGACTAACCCGGGCTGTAAAACCTCAAGCCAAGGAATCAAAAGCGACATCTTTGTAATGGTTGCATGCTTCACTACACTCCGAGGAAAATTGGCTCCTGTATGCTCCAGCGGCAGAGCCGGCTGTCTGCCTGTCTGGGATGGAGCTGGGTGCTGAAATGACAAGGTCAATGACACAATGGGCCCACAACTGGAAAGTTCAAATGGTTAGGCACCTCCTGCAGTGAAAGCACATAGAACTTGGGTCCAGGGAAGGGCTAGCGCTGGTCTTATCTCCCAGGGGGAATTCCATCTCTGGAGGGCTAATGTTACATTCGTGTTGCCTGAGGATGTCTGTTCTGAAATCTGAAACCTTTCACCCACTCAACTGAAGCTGGTCGAGTAAAGTTTTCCCTCAGCTACCAGGGTGTTAATAAATGAGATGGTAGCCCCCAAGAATCCGGGTTCGGTCTGTGCAGCCGCCCCCCCCCCACTGCCACGTTATCATGTAGACACTAATAAACGGGCAGCCCCCACTCACAGGTTCAGTGTGACAAACCGAATAGGCAGGCGTTTTTTCCGACCATGCTCCACCCATCAACCCTCCCTTCTTTGTATCCCACCTAGGGTTGTTTTTTACCTGACACTTCTATTTTGGTCTATGAGAGTGTCCGGTAAAAAACGACCACAGGTGGCCGCCCTAATCCCGCCCCTTATGATGATTCACAGCTGCGGCAAACGATGGGAATAAGAAACCTCCCCAGCTGTTTCTCTCTTACGGGCTATGACTCTGGGAGACAGTCTAGCGTCTGCTGTCCCCGCCCACTCACGGAGGCTCATACCTGGGTTTATACTTGCAAGCACTTGGCAGCTGGAACTAACCGTTTGCTGTGCACAGAAAGCTGAGTTTATTGAGCAAATCACATACTTTGTTGAGCATCTGTAGTGAAACTGGAAAGTGATTGTAAAAACTGAAATAGAAAGCGATCAGTCTTTGCATGTTGTCATCCCCCGGGTTCTCGCATCCACGGCTCACAGCGATGTCCAGGCAGGGAGCAGCACATGGTTTTATTGGAGCCTCGCCGCTGTGGTGTTGGAAATCCCTCTCGGTTTGCATAAAACCCGCAGTCAAACATATGCCTCTTGTACCGCCTCTCTCTAGCATCTTCTGCATTTACCGTACAGTGGGCGTGGAAAACATCCCCGTTCGCGAGGGCGCTCTGGACTTCTCCATGCTCTTCAGATGAGGCTGAATCGCTAGAACATATAATGTTTGTTTGCCCTCATTTAGATGAGTTAAGATCCTGCTGGCTGGCTCCCCGCTACAGAGATGTGTTTTTTTTCCCCACAAGAGCATCAAATTCTCTTTTTGTTGACCTCAAGGGACCCTGAAGTTATGAAAGCCGTAGCTCCTTATTTCCTTTAAAAGCAACCAAGAAAGAGAGCGAGAGACTGAATCTTTGTCCAAGGGGAGAGGGCAAAGGAGATGGAAATGAAAGGAGATGGAGATGCTCTCCGGCAGTGACACAGCTCCATTACAGCCAAGTAGGCCAGTGGTTTCAGCACTGGGTTTTAAAGTGACTCTGCGTTTGCTCTTACCAAATACCCTGTCTGGAATATCTGTACACAGCTACTAGGATGCAAGGCACTCTTGCACAATGACTAACCCGGGCTGTAAAACCTCAAGCCAAGGAATCAAAAGCGACATCTTTGTAATGGTTGCATGCTTCACTACACTCCGAGGAAAATTGGCTCCTGTATGCTCCAGCGGCAGAGCCGGCTGTCTGCCTGTCTGGGATGGAGCTGGGTGCTGAAATGACAAGGTCAATGACACAATGGGCCCACAACTGGAAAGTTCAAATGGTTAGGCACCTCCTGCAGTGAAAGCACATAGAACTTGGGTCCAGGGAAGGGCTAGCGCTGGTCTTATCTCCCAGGGGGAATTCCATCTCTGGAGGGCTAATGTTACATTCGTGTTGCCTGAGGATGTCTGTTCTGAAATCTGAAACCTTTCACCCACTCAACTGAAGCTGGTCGAGTAAAGTTTTCCCTCAGCTACCAGGGTGTTAATAAATGAGA
>QEPC01002454.1:1440968-1458193 GCA_003113815.1 Sphenodon punctatus
CCTGTCTTTAGATTGTGAGCTCTCCGGCAGGGACCGTGTCTATCTTGTTCTCCCTAAAGTGCCAGGTACACCGCTGGCACTATATAAAAGCTAATAATAATAATAATAATAGTAATAATAGTAATAATTAATAATTAATTACAATTTCCATTTTGGAATTTGTAAATTTGATTAGTGTAACTATTTATTTATTTGTATGTTTTTAATAGTGGCGAATAGCCTAAACAAAAATATTGATTGATTGTACTTCTGCAAGTGTCCAAATCTCACATAGGGTAGCAAGCTCTCCTTCAGTCAGTTCACATTCCATCTCCCCTGAGTCACTCGTTTCCCCAAGAGATTCATCTCTGCCATTCGATTGAGGCGCTCCTGGTGGCCCAGCGTGGATCTGCTTGCGGTCATCAGGGCAATGATGAGAAAAACCGGAAGGGAAGGTCCAGCCTTGGTTAGTGCCGGCCCTACTTCTGGCAGTGCACAAACCTCCAGAAACCTCACGTGGAGCTCTGGAGCTGAGTTCTGGACTGGGACAGGCTGCTTTGCGTCTGTGCCCGCACCTCACTCCTCTTTGCCTGCTCAGTCACGCTGTCCGACTGCTCAAACTGCTGCCAGAGGTGGGTCCAGTGTCTGTCCTCCCGCCGGTGGTCCAGGCAAGCCTTGGCAGCAAAGGCCGTGCGTCCTGCAGCATTCTGCTGCACCAGCTCCCTGGCAATGCCGTTAATGGTGTCCACCCGGCGTCCACCACGTGGTATTCCCAAGCACCTCCCTTGCCAAATCCTCCCTACACCTCCGGTTGTGGACCTGCAGGTCTTGGTTCCGCTGGGCGCTTGTGGCAGGGGGTTCTGTTCGCCCCCACTGCGCTGGCAGACCTGGAGCAAGGCAGCAAGAAAAGCCATCAGTTCAGACTGCCCCACCCACCTTTCTGTCCCAGTGTTTAAGGCCCCACCCACCCAATTTTCAGCCCCCCACCTGAAGGGAAGCGGGAATGAGTACCTGGCCTATGCAGCGTCTGGAGCAATTGATGCAGTGGGATCCCAGTGCCGTGCAGCTGTCCTCTCGCGATCACTGTACCTGGGCTCCGTCCATGGTGTTGCTTACCCAGAATAATTCATCCAGTTAATGATAGTATCAAACTGTAAACTTAGCCACTTCATTTTGCCTTCTCTCTCTCTCTCCCTTCCCTCTCTATTTCTATCGGGCCTCCTCCTCCGCCACCGCCAAATGGTGCTTGGAGCACTTCACAACATAAAAACATGACAAAACAATATCAAATCCACTTAAAATAGATGTTCTTATGCCCTCTGGTGAGAGCAAGTTCCACACAAACCTCCAAAACAAACATTCCCCCCACCCCCCCCAAATGATGACATTGCTCTTTTCAACCAGGTCTAATGCCAAGTACCCACTTCTCTCGCACTTTGCGCTGTGCAGGGTTAAGGAAGGCAGCGTACACCAGCCGCGGCCCATGGATGCATCACGGCACCTCTGAAAACCATCGCTCTTCTGCAGGGATCCACTACTGGCATCAATGGAGCCGTGCGTATGTAAAGTGGCAAATGTCACGCCAGAACACGCCGGTGCCGGAACACGCCAGTCTCCTCCAGGGTTCACTGAAGTCAACCTGGTCTCTGCCAGTTAGTTTCAACTTACTTTGGACCTGGACCTTTATTTATTAGTCAAAACCTGGACTGAAGGGGACTTCACAAAAACCTTCCCGATTCACCCTGCAGCAGATTCCTTATATCCCAAATCCCGGCGGCGTTACCCAGCTGAGTGAGGGCGACAGCATGTGAGACTAGGCCGCTAGGTCACCTGACAAAGGAAAAGTCTCCAGAGAAAGCTCACAAAAAGAGCTGGTTGGACTCCAAAGCAGGCATGGTGCGCTAATTCCCAAATGCCGGCAAAACTGTTTTACAGCCCACATTACCCCAGCAACACCTTGGCCACATGGCGTCCCTGGGAGAGCTGCCTGCTAAGCAAATTAATGACTTCCTTAAAGCTGCCTGCCATTCTCCTTAGCTGCCTCCCTGTTGGCTTGACGTTCCAGGCAGCTTGGATTTGGTGAGACGCCCCTTCCTTTAAGCAGCAATTACCAGCCTTGAACCAGCCTTGGCTTTTATATTTGTTTCAAAGAAACAAAATCAAGATCATTTTTTTTCTAAACCCACACACTGGGCCTTAGGGTTTACGTTAAAATAAAAGGGCGTCTTCTTTGCAACCTGATTCCCTCCCCACCCTTCTCCTTTTCCGCATCCCCAAAGACCAGATTGTATCTGCCGCAGAGTCTGCCGTGTCATTGCCTCTTGTCGCCGTTTCATTTCCATGCATGAAATTGGAAACACGTTGCCAGGACAGGGTTAGTTTGGAGGTGAGGAAGTAAAAGCCTCCTACCATTCCTTCATGCTCACCCTACGGCCGTGCTAACCAGGCCTCCGCTGCCTTTGTAAATAAAGCAGCACTGAGCCCTACTCAGAGGTGCACTTCCCCACACAGCTGAGCTCCCCTCAGCCCAGAATCCTCTCCCCCCTCCAGTTCACAAACAGACGCTTGGAATGCAACTAAAAAGGCTCCTCTGGTCTGGCTGTCAGGACGAGTCTGGATGGAGCACAGCCCTTCGCCGAGATGCCCCTGTGGCAGAGCTGAGCCACAACAGGGCTCGGCCCCTTTAAGGACTGAGGAGTGGGTGGAAGCCACGCCCACTCCTGGCTGCATATGAAAGAGGAAACAGGAAGAGGAGAGGCAGAACCTAAAAAGTTCTTTGCTACCATCATAGCATCTGCCAAATCTCGTCTAGCTGAGCTTTTCTGGGTGGTGAGGGGGCTGGTCAGTCCAGTCTCTCTCTGCCTGGAACTGGATTCGTCCAGTGCTTGCTGTGACATGTTTATTGATTATTTTGCAAATAAAAATTGCTCGTATCCATCACGACTTCGATGCAGTGGTTGTAGCCGAGGTTATGAATGCCACGTCTGGTCCAATTTTGTGGGATCAATTTTAGCAGGTGTCGCCTACTGATGTGGTGGAGATGCTGGGGGGCTATGGGGGTGGGTGGGTCACAACTTGTGAACTGGACTGGTGCCCGTCCTGACTGGTGAAGGCCAGTCAGGAGATGTTGAGGCCATTGCTGGAGGGGGTTTCAATGCCTCCCTGAGGGAGGGCAGAGTCCCGTGGTGCCTGAAGGAGGCGGTGGTGCAACCCTTGCTCAAGAAACCATCTCTTGACATTGACTCCTTAGCTATCGGCCTGTCTCTACCCTTTCCTTTTTAGGGAAGGTTATTGAACGGGAGGAGGTATCTGGACCACATTGGTTTCCTTGGTTTCCTTGACCCATCACAGTCAGGCTTTCATCCGGGTCACGGCACTGAACTCGTGGTCTTGGTCGACGATCTGCAACAGGAGTTGGACAGAGGCTGGTCCACTCTTCTGATTTTATTAGATCTATCAGCAGCTTCTGACATGGTTGACCATGAGATGTTGCTGACTCGCCTGCAGGACTGTGCTGGGGTGGGTAGTTCCGCTCTTTCCTAACTGGTAGAACTCAATGTGTGGTGCTGGGGGAGTCTACATCATCCCCCCCGGGACCTCATGTGTGGAGTCGCGCAGGCATCTATTCTGTCCCTTCTCCTGTTCAACGTGTACGTGTAGCCTCTGGGTAAGATCATGAGAGGGTCATCAGTATGCAGATGACACCCAGCTTTACCTCTTGTTTTCCCGGCCGTATCAATGTTTACCCGGTGCCTGGCTGTGGTAGGGGATTGGATGTGGTTAAGCCGTCTGAAGTTGAATCCTGATAAGATGGAGGTGATGTTGGTGGAGAGGGGAGAAGGAGTGGAGGCCCCCATCATTGATGGGGTACGTACCTCCTTGATCCCCCAGGTCCAGAGCCTGGGAGTGCTCCTTGACACACAGTTCCATCTGGATGCCCAGGTGGCGGCTGTGGTGAGAATCGCTTTTTGTAAAATACATCTGGTCCATTGTCTTCGCCATATATTTCAGGCCCCGACCTGGCCACCATCATCCATGCATGTATCACCTTGAGATTGGACAACTGCAACGTGCTCTGTGTGGGGCTACCCTTGGTAACATCCCGGAGACTGCAGCTGGTGCAGAATGTGGCGGCCCGCCTCCTGACAGGGACGGGCTGTCGGGAGCATATAACACCGGAGCGCCGTTCTCTGCACTGGCTGCCTATAGTCTACCAGACCTGATTCAAGGTGTTGGTGATTACCTTTAAGGCCCTATACGGTCTGGGCCCTGCTTATCTGCGGGACCGCCTCAACCTCCGTGTCCTGGACCGGCCCCTGCAGTCGGACGGGGGGTGCCCTTTGGGAGGTTCCCCAGGTCTCAGTGGCCACACCTTGGCTGTGGAACTCCCTCCCGCTAGAGATCCGCCTTTCTCCAGATCTCCCCTCCTTTCGTAAACATGGTAAGACCTGGCTGTTCCACCAGGCGTTTGGAGAGGGAGATGGGTATTGAGTGAGGGGATGTTTTGTTTTCTTTTTGTTTTGTTATGGGGGGTTGGTGGGTTTAGTCTGGCCTCTTTTACGGTTCAATTTTAACTATTTATACTGTTTTATATTGTTTATATTCTGTGTATTTTTATCTGTTGTACACGACCCTGAGCTGCCATTTGGCAGGAGGGGGCGGGATAAAAATATTGAAATAAAGAAATAAAATAAAGCAGCCTGGACATTGAAGAGAGCACATATCTGCTCCAAGCTGAAGGAAGCTACGGAGTGATCCTGGAGCTGACTGAGACCGCTTTTAAACGAGTGGCTGGACTTACCAGCGTGAAGGAAGAGGCTCCTGGAAAGCCGTGTGGAATGTGTTTAGAAACACCGGAAGTAGCCGGCCGCCACAGGAATTGTGCCTCGGGGCTTTCCAAATACGGTTTAAAGAGACCGCGCGAGCCGCAATTCCTATAGCGACCGGCTACTTCCGGTGCATCCAAACACACCCTGCGCGGCTTTTCAGGAAGCGCTTGCTTCACGCCGGTAAGTCCAGCCGCTTGTTTAACAGCAGTCTGGGAAGCTCCCTGGACGCTGAAGGGAGCACATCCCTACTCCTGAAAGAAGGATGCTGTGGACCTGTGGAAACTGACTAGCCAAAGGAAGGAGAGTGAGCAGCCACAAGCCAGAGGAGTGGTACCTGGCCAGGCTTGCGATTATTGTGATAGAGAGTCTATGTACGGATGACTGAATCTGTAACAAACTGTGTTATAAGGAAATAAAACTGTTTTATGTGACTGCGTGATGTGGGACTAATCCTGTCAGCACTCAGCCACGGCAAGGCTGTCCCCTGCTACAGCCCCCCCCCCTTTTCAACGAGAAATAACCACCCACCTTACAGATACCGTTGATGCACACATCCCGGCTGGCGTTTCCTTCATAACACGGCGTCCCATCGATGACGGCGTCGCGGAGTTTTTCCGCAAAGTATTCCTCCTCCGGACGGCAGTGCAGCTCACATGGATTAACTGAAGGGGGCCAAAAAAAATACGGGGTTAAGAAGCCTGGGAGCCCCAGCGTGTCTGCCCACATGTACTCGAACCCTTTCTGCTACAGCACCGGGAAGATTCCCCCAGCTCTACAAAGCCTTGGTTTCATCCAGGAACGGCATCGACAAGCAGAGCTACGGCCCCTTCCCTGACAGGTTTGACAGAGCTAACCTGAAGGCAAAGCTTACGTGGAGGAATTCTGGTTGTTGCAGCTCAGAGTTGGGGAACCTCAGGCCCGGGGGCCAAATGTGACCCACGGCTAATTTTGATGTGGCCCCTTTCCAGTGCGTAGATTTGGCCCCTGGATCCATTTCCTATCCCCAAGCACCGAAAAACTGAGCTCAGGCAAAGAGAGCAGAGATGAGGGCCTGTGCACAAAGACAGGGGACAGATCCATGGCCCAGCTCCATGATCTGGACTGTTCTCTTCCTGAGCGCCCCACTTAAGAACCTCTGTCCCCAGCTCCTACGTGGACTTCAGAGCTTCTACCAACGTTCAAAGTGGCCCCTGGGAGGGAAAAGATTCCCGCATCTCGCCCCCAGCAACGTCAGCACAATCACACCTCCTTCCCAACGCAAGCAGCACACACACACACACACACACACACACACCTGTCCCATGTCCCTAAGCAACACGGCACAGTCACATCACCTTCTCTTCCAGGCCCAACAATCCCAACAAGGCCACCTCCTCTCCCACCTTCCCCCTGCCATCCCAGCAAGCTGCCCCATCCCTCCAGTCGTTCTGAAGGAGGAACCAGCAATCACAGTGTGCAGTCAGGAATGGGGGAGCGTAAGAGTTGGGTTGGCCCGGGTAAGTTGCTTCAGGATCAGGGCCCCCAACAACGCACAGCTCACTGAGGTTCTCTTCCCCATGTGTTCTTCAATCAAACAATCCCAAACAATAGTCAGTCTATAAATCAGGTTCTCACATGCACAGGGAGCCCCTCCCCGATCCCCCAGCCTCTCCTCCACGTTTCCTCATGCCTCTACCACCCTGCTTCGCCACTGGTAATACAAGGCCCTACCTACTCCAGCCACAGTCCTTATGGCCTGGAATCTTCTCCCAGGGGAGGTAGGGGGCTTGCCTAGCCTTGTTCAAGCTTAAGTTCAGACTTTGGGGCTTCCTTAAAGGCCTCAGTGCCTGCATCTCCCTAGCTGGCTTCCGAGGGGCTTGATCCTTGCAAAGACTTATCCTAGACCCTCAAGCCTGATCCTGAAAACATTTAGGAGCCAATCCATTACAGGGAGATATGTCCACCTACGAAATGCTGAAGGAGGCTCCACCCTCTCCAGATCTCACGGGCACTGGAGATAGACGCTAATAAGCAAATCAGATCACTAGCAAAAACCCAATACATTTTATTTTTAGCTGGTTTGATTGCATAGCAAATGGAAAGCATAAAGACTCACTGCTGTTAAGGATGGGGGTCCACTTGTAAAGCTTCCCTTTGTACAACATGGCGTCAAACTGGCTGCACTGGATGTGGCGGAAGGACGGCTTCTCGGTGGAGCACGGCTTCATGTTACAAATTCTGAATCGCTTCCGCTCCCCGAGGCAATACTTCCCTCCGTACTTTGGCCTGTTATCAAAGGGGGAAGCAAACAGGCGAGGTGTGTTAGGATGAAATACCCGCATTCACCACGCCCTGGGAGAGGTCCATGTTTCAGTGGGTGCTTTATTTATTTATTTAGAAAATTTGTATCCCGCCCCTCCTGCCATAGGCAGCCCAGAGTGGCAAGCACCAATAAATATATAAAAATACAATAAGATAAATTAATATATTTTCAATAAATAACAATAATAAAAAACACAAAACCCCACTCCACCCTCCCCAATCCCCCACCCAACCCATCACTCCTCTCCCTCGCCAAATGCCTGATGGAACAGCCAGGTCTTACCATTCCTATGCAAAGTTGGGAGGTCTGGGGCCAGACGGGCCCCCACCGGGAAGGAATCCCAGAGGTGCGGCCACTGAGAACGCCCTGTCCTGCGTGGCCCCCCGGGAAACCCGAGGGACCTCCAACGAGGCGCCCCCACACGACCGCAGGGGCTGGTCTAGAACCTGGGGAGTGAGGTGATCTCACAAGTAGGCAGGGCCCAAGCCATGTAGGTTTCACACAGACGTGGGGTTACTCAGCCCTGGAGCAGGTCCAGGGGTGCATCCCTGTGTCTGTCCACCTGCAGCCTGGCTTGGGTTGGGTTTAAATGACCCAGTAGCAGCCTCAGCCCACGGTCGACCTGCATGGCGCCCCCCTCCCCCACACCATAGAGTTGCAGCAGCCAGTCTGCACAGCTGCATGCTGTGATTGCGGGTGGATTGCCTGCAACTCTATGGCGTTGCCTGAGCAACCTCTGGCGGAGCGTGGAACCGTGGCGGTCATCCACTGAGAAGATGGACAGGAACCCCGCCTACAGCCGGTGCTCCCCGTTTGGACGGCCTGCTCTGCTGGCGGTGCTCCTGGATGTTCCCAGAGTACCGCCGGTGGGGCTGCCCCAGAGCAGGGACAGCCTGCCCACCCGGTGTTATCCTACCAACCATGAATCACCTCAAGGGAGAGTCTCTGGTCCTTAGCAAGCCGTTCCGTTTGGAGTCAACAGGAAATTTGCATGATTAAAGTCTGAATAACTTGTCCTGGCATGACGACAAATTTATAAGGAATCACATTTTGCTCTGTGCAAAATGTGAGTAACTCTACTGCACTGTACGGAGCTAATCTTGATTTACACCAGCGCAACAGAGGGCAGAGTACCGCCCGGCAGGCTCTGTAATCAAAGGGCATGGAACCAGTGGCTCATATTAACTGGAGATGGCTCAGAGATTGAGGGCGTGTTCCCACGATAACTACTGCGCAGCATTTGCCTCCCGGAAAGAATCTGGCATGCGCAGGGTTTGTAACGTGGGACTACCCCCACGCATTGTTGCTGGTGATCCTGTGGGGGGTTGCAGAGCTGGATTTCCCTACTCTGCAATCCTCTGTAGGATTGCCAGCAAAAATTTGTGTGTGTCCCACGTTACAAACCGCGCACATACTTTGCCTCCCAGATTCTTTCCTGGAGGCAAATTGTGCACGGTAAGTATGGTGGGAAAGAGTCCCGAGTTTGCAGGATTGTGTGTGCCTGCAGATAACTTTTGAGATGGTTTAAGAAGCCAGGGCCATGATGCACAAACTACTTACTCTTCAGTAACCAGAGGGCTTCAATGGGACTACTCGGTGTAAGGGGGTTTGTGACCCATAGTCCAGATCTGTACCTAAGCTTCTGCGTTCTCCAGTGTTTCCGTTACGCACCCCTGAGTGTGCGTCATGTGCCTTTCCCACAGCTGTGCTCACTCCGCAGAGGATGTCTCTCTTAAAACTGTTACCTGAGCTCTGTGTACTCATATCCTCACCGCACGGACCAACCAGCCGTCATTCTCAACGTAACCAAGCCAAGCGCGTGCACCTGGGACCTCGCATCTTCATGAATGTTACACTCTTTGTCTCTCCCTCTGTTCCCCTTCGTCTCAACCCCCCACCCCCCGTCTCTCAGATTGTAAGCCCTAGGGCAGGGACTGTGTCTATTCCATTACTTTGTAAAGCACCAGGTACATTGCTGGCGCTATATAAATGCTAGCTAAATAATAATAATAATAATAATAATAAATAATTAATAAAACCCAGAGGGTGGATCTGTGCCATGGATCCATTCCCTCTCCTTGTGTGTATGCCCTCATCTCTGCTTCCTTGCCGTGAGCTCAGTCTCCTTAGCTCAAACTGCTGGCCTTTTAGTTCTGGAAGTCCCGAGTCCAAATCCTGGGGTTTAAAATAAATAAAATAAATAAACCAAGATGGTGGCCAGGCCAACACATCTGAACATGGGACATCATTAAAAGAAGATGGACCCGCTTCTTCCTTAGCGCATCTCTGGCAAGGAGCAGCCTGACAGGGCTGCTACCCCTTTAAGAGAATAGGGGGCCTAGCCTGTGGACGGGGTTGGCTGGGTTACCGTTACTGAACAGCGTGACAAGGACTTGGCAGGGCCAGCCCAGTAGTAAGGGACAAAAACCAAGCTGAGGGCTGGAGAAAGTGGGCAGACACTGGTCCTTTAAGATCTGGCAGAGTAAAGGATCAGCCACACCCACTCCTTGGACATAAGGAGAACCAGAGCGTGAGGAGAGTCAGTCTGTGCCTTGCTGCAGACCAGAGAAGAGCTCTACTAGGAAACCAGCAGGAGCCTTGACCAGGGTCCTGAATCCAAGCAGAGCTACTGGAGAAAGCTGGATGCCTCGGTTGGCTGGGTCAGGTCCTCTACCCTCTCCAGGGTACTGATCCTGGCTGGACTTGGGGCTTGGGAGTAGCCATGGATGCTCACTGCTCTCCAAGGTCCTGAAAGGGCTTCCTGGCAGAAAGTAGAAGAGGACTTGGCCTTGGAGACTGTGGGCAGTGAGTACCAGCCAGAGGGCTATTGCCTAACTGGGTAGAGTTAGGGACGGGGTCGCCAGAGGGCTGTTTCCCGTTAACAGCGTCTGGTTGTGGAGAACGGATGCTAACCCGAAAAAAGACTATAAGTGAGCACTGAGTGTGCCCAGGCAGGGTGCAGGCAGATGAGCCGGTCTATTGTTTCATTGTTTTATTGAGTTCCCGGGCCCTGTTTTAATACTTTGAATTGTATTTGATATCATTGTTTTTAGATATATTTTACATGTATTGTTTTATTGCTGTAAGCCGCCCCGAGCTGTTTTGAGGAGGGGCTGGGTAAAAATCTAGTAAATAAATAAAAAATAAAGACAGCTGGAGCTGCAGGGTACAAGCCAGCTTATCATTATTATTATTATTGTTCTGTAAAGCGCCAAGTACGTAGCTGGCACTATACAAATGCTTACAATAATAATAATAATAACACTGTGCATACTGCAAGAGACCGTCTGGTGGAGAAGTGTATGCAAATAAAGGACACACTGAACCAATCCCCTAATTGTGAGTGACCGAGCTGAGTTCCTTGACGAGTACATGAATCCAGAAGTTTGATCCTGGAGGGACTTATCCCTGTTACAACATCCCTCCTTCATGCACCCTTGTCCCCCAACTTCTATTAGGGTTGGTTCGGAAAAGTTGTTCTGATTTCGTGGGGAAATTCTGCAAGAGGGTAATGGCTGCTGAAGTTCCTGTCAGTGTGTTCTGACTGGATCGGATGCTTTTGTCCGTAGTCAGAATGGAGGCTGTGATTCTGCGTGCACAAAGGCCGGCTGTCATCTTGTTGTACAGCAGTGGCCATTGGCACATGCGCAAATGTCCGATCCCAAGTCAGACTCCCCTCCGATCCCAAGTCAGACTGAATAAAATGCCAGGTTCCGCTGGAGACGGAAACTGGGTGAAAAGTTTGCCTTGGCTCCCAACTTCTATGTGGTCCTTGAAACCTGTACAATTTTACAAAGTGGCCGCCAGGAAGGAAAAGGATCCCTAATCCTGGTTCAGACGGTGGATCTGTGTCATGGATCCGTCTCGTCCACATCTCTGCTCCCTTGCCCTGAGCTCAGTCTCTCAGGGCTTTGGGGGCAGGAATGGGATCCAGGGGCCGGATCCAGGAACTGGAAAGGGACCACATAAAAAACGTATTGAGGGTCACGTTCGGCCCCTGGGCATGAGGTTACCTAAATCTCCCTGGTGAAAGCTCCATCCATGGAACAATAACACCCGCACGCCCCTCCTTGCTCTCTAGTGAGCGCTGGATTAATAACTGGTGATGTAATTGCCAGACCGGTTGATGGGGCCTTTCTGATTAGAACTTGACCCCTTTGATGGGGCGCTGACGGCTTTCGCTAAGCGAACGCTCCCACTGAATTTCCTTGCTGAAAGACCTTGCTCTCTCTCTTCTGGGGGGGGCGAGGTGACATCACCCGTCCCAACGAAAAGAGGAAACATTGTTTGCCCTCGCACGGAGGCTGCCACTTTGATCCCTTCAGACTAGGCCCAGCCACTTGTCTTTCGCCAGATTTCATTAACAAACGAGCCATAGAATCCTGGCCCCTCTGAGAGAAATGAGCGACACCAATTAAAAACGAACAAAGCTGTGATTTACGGCAGCAGGGTGCCTCCTTGCTCCCCCCTTTCTTCTGCTTTGAAACAATAGCTGCATTCAGAAGAAGCCCTGCTCAAAGAGCTGATCTGGAAGAGAAAGCTCGGAGGCACCGGCAGTGCCTGAGTTACATCGGCATGTGTGTGTGTGTGTGCGTATGCGTGTGTGTGTGTGTGTGTACTGAGGTCCGTGCAATCTCAACAGCCCCCATTGGGTGTTTCTGCAGGCAGCACCCCTGTCTCTACTCCGCCTCACCCCTGCATGGGCAGGCAGAGCAGAGGCAGGTAAGACTGTGCAACTCTATGGCGTGGGGGAGGGGTGCTTCGGGGGTAGACTGTGGGCCATGGCAACTGCCAGGTTGTTTAAACCAGACCTGGGGGGTGGGGAGGGGGGCTGCAAGCAGGCAGATGTGGGGGTGAACCCCTGGACTTGCTCCAGGGGTGAGCACCCCACGTCCATGTGAAAACACCCATTGGGGTGGACCTTATACGCAAATTCCAATGCAGGGTTGGGAAACCAAGGGCTCGAGGGCCAAATGCAGCTCATGGCTAGTTTTCATTTGGCCGCTTTCCAGCTGCTGGATCCGTCCCAAACCCCCAAGCAGTGAAGGAATCGGCTCAGGGGGAAGAGAATGGCGATGAGGGAGGCCAAGGATTGGAGAAAGATCCATGATCCGACTCTTCCTCTTTCTTCCCCTCCTCTGAGGGCGCTCTGTTGGGTTCAACGGGGTTATTACTTTGGAGCAAGTGGTTTCCGGGCTCCGCCGTCGTGGACTTTATGGGGTTGGGGCCTGGCTTTTTCTAGGAGGGCAATGGGGTGAGGTTTGGTGGTGTGTTTTAACCCAAGGGAAAGGATGATCAGATGTGGTGATATGGCGATCGCTTCTGATCTTGGACTTGATGCAATACCATGGGGAAAGCACTCATCCAGCAACTTCCCTGTCACCTGATGAAGAACGCAATCACCAGCAGAAGTTGGTCTAATAAAAGAGACCGTCGGAACTACTTTGTCCCCATCACACATCCAACCACCTGGGACACTAAGCAACCAACTAACCCTTACAGGCTATGGGATACCTTATAAAATAACAGTAAGAGGACCATGAATAATGCGCTAACGAGACGATGCGTGTCTTTCTGCAGCCACTGTGCGTTTCCGAAGCCTGTTGTGAACTTCATAATGCAAATGAATAGTCCTCAAGTTTGCAGTGTGGCGATTTGCGAGCGTGACGGGGGCCGATCCCATGTTGCCCGCATGCTGCCGCACCGTTTGCGTGTGGGCTGTAAGCCCCATGCCGGGGGTGCACGCTGCGGTCCACAGGGCACGGGACCGGCCTCATCAATTGTCTGATTCAAAGCAATTTTTAGTTTCCACTGTAGTCAAGTTCCAAAATGCTAGATCAAAAAGAATCTTGGGGGAATTTGTGCTCCTTTATTTTGTGTTAGAGGTGTCTCCGTATAAAAGGACAAGCCCCTAGGTTGAATATTGAACGATGATGCAATGAGGTCCCCCCTCTAAGATCAGCTGAGAGTGCTCTCTTGTAAGTTCCGCCACTGGCCCAGGTCCATACATCCCAGGCACGCAGAGCCGTGTTCTTAGTGGCTCGGAGCAGCTTTGAAAACCGCACTCCAACAGTTCGCGTTACGCTGAATTGGCGCATTCACACCAACCCGGAAGTGCGCGTTGCTTTAAATCGCACGATGCCGCCACCGCTGCTGTGCAATTTAAACGCACATCTGAATGCAGCCTAAGTAATGGATGCTTTTTCTGATAAGTTTGGGGGGGGAAGAGGGAGAACTGCATCAAGTTCCCTGCTGACCTTAGTTTAAGACACAGCCCTCCACCTTTAAAACCAGTGTCAAAACTCCCACTGACCTGAATGGTGGAAGATTATCCTGGCAGTTCCTAATACCAACCGTTGCATCAATATTTGTATGGATGCTTTCTGATGAACTCCAAAGCTTTTACAAAACAATTTTGTATCAGGAATCTTGCCTGCCTTGACAGTGTCTCTTTCCTGCTCTCAACATGGACAGTTTTACGGTCTCGGTTCAGGAGGATGTCGTTATTAAGGTTATGTGTCAATGGCAATGCTTGCTGTCACTGCTGCTTTCAGCTTTCCCACTTCCTGTAATTGTAGTCCACAAATTACCACCCGGTTAGGAAACATCTGTCCTTCTCTGCAGCCCTGTCTCCTCAGGATAAAACTGCCTGGTTGCATTCCAAAGAGAATAAATCCATCTGTTTTACTATCCTTCCAATTACACCCTGATTGGATTGCCCTTCGGCTTAACAACAGCATGGGTTTTACAGTAACGGTGTTTCCCCTAAAAATGAACCCGGATCTCAAAAGCCGTCGTTCACACAATGCTATTGCTACTTGATGGAGTCAAATTCTTGCAAGCCAACTTGGCTGAGAACAAGAGATCATCCAAGAGCAGAGGAAGCAGGTTCCTTGCTGAAAATTAAGTGTACTGGCTCTCATTGCCGAGGGACATCGCCTTTGGCTAACACGCTCAGGCTAACACGCTCAGGTCAGCAGGCATGATTCTGATCTCATGCTCACACATCTCAATACCACTCTCCTAATACGGCGACTCCTGCTCTACACCATTGTAAAAACAATAACAGAATCAGGTGGAGGGGAGAGGGGGCACCCTGTGAAACAGTAATGAAGTAAAACAGAAACCAGACCGAACCTCTGCAGAACAGCCAAAAAACCAAGCTTGGCCCAGCCCCACCTTTCTTTCAAGTAAGGGAGAAGATGAAACTCTTGAAATGACTAGAAGCTCCATGAAGCTCCACTGGATTGCTCTTCGTTCCCCTCTACATTCCCCCAGTACAATGGGGGCATGAAGCCTTACTAGGACTTATGAGTGTTCTGTGCACAGCAAAGCTCCTGGATACCCAACAGAATGGGGGAGTTATACAGTTAACTGGGTCTGGTGGTGGAAATGGGGGTTTGCACCCAGAACACTGATGGAACCCCGCTAGGGACACAAGAGGGGTGGAGAAGGTCGGCGGAGGAGGCACATCTCCCTGTTTTCAAGAGAGGGTCAGGGGGTGGGGCTTTGAGACTCTGGAGATAGAGTGACCCCTCTCCCCAATTTCATAGAATCCTAGAGCAGGAAGGGACCGCAACGGTCATTGAGTCGGACCCCCCGTTAGGTGCAGGATTTGCCAGAACTCAGTCATCCTGGACACAGGCTCATCCAGCCTCTTCTTATCAGCCTCCAACGATGGAGACTCTTATAGCCCGAGTGTCCTTCCAGTCAGGAATTTCCTCCTGAGTTTCAGTCTCCCTCGCCGCTGTTTCTCCCCATTGCCTCTAGTTCCATCCCCGCCATAGCGAGAGAGAACAACTGCAGTGGCCTTTCAAATACGTGTGGACTCTTCTCCAAGCCTACGCTTACTTCCTTGAGCATCACGCAGTCACCGAGGAGCAGGGGAGGGAAGGCCCCTGTCATCAGAACAACCGACGAAGGCCCTTTTTACACAAGACGTGCCCACACGTGGACACATGGGAGCATCTTGTGTAAATGCGGTGGTGTGCGGGTGCACACTCTCACAGCCGACGCATCCCCGCCTACCCCCCGCCCCCCTCATGGAGCAATCTGGGACAACGCAGGTTGCTCCGTGCGCGGGGATGCAGGGGGGATTGGTGTGTGCCCCCCCCTACACAGTCCCCACAACGGCATGTCCATGCGCCCCCCCCCCGCGGCCTGTTTTAAAAGGGCCTATGTTCATGCCCTTGGGTTATACTAAAGAGGGGCTTACGAGCATGCGTCTATAAAATTACCCTAAAAAAAACCCCAAACCACAGCGAATTAACTACTCTCAACACAAAATCGGGTTTTATTTTCTTCATTTTCCTGCAACGCTTTCCCGGCCCCCCGGAAGGAGTTTGAAATGCAAGCCAGCCGATGAGCATTAATAGGGGATGAGAGGCTGCTGTTAGGGTGGATCTCCGTGACAGGAGACATGCTGCTCATTCCGCTAAATTGGGATTTCCAGGAAGAGGTTTTACTGCTGTAAGAAATGGTGACCAGTGGCGATAGGGATCCCAATTTTCAGCATGCCCCTGTGGGGTTCACGCCACCCCGTCCCAAACTTGTGATGATTTTCAAGTGTTCACGGCCTGCATCACTAAGCAGAGGGGATGGGTGGGTCCAAGGACTGGCGGTCCAGGGCATGGGTATGTGTATTTTTAATGTTTTTTCTTTATTGCAACGAATGTGATTTTGTCATTTGTTATTTTCTTGTAATCCTCCTCCCTGAGCCTCCTGGGATGGGTGAGACAGAACTCCGATTGTAAGCCCTAGGGCAGGGACCGTGTCTATTCGTATAAGAACATAAGAAGTGACATACTGGGTCAGACCAACGGTCCATCGAGCCGAGCATCCTGTCTCCAACAGTGGCCAGTCACGGGGGCCTGGGAGAAGCACCCAACAGGTCACCATGGGGGATCCATTCCCTGTGGGTCATCCCCAGGCTCCCGACAGTAAAGGGTTTTGTTCCCCAGTCCTATCTTCCATTACTTTGTAAAGCGCCAGGTACATTGCTGGCACTATAGAAATGCTTGCTAATAATAATAAATAATAATGAATTCAAATAAATAGATAAACAGAACAGAGTGTTGGTTTGTGTTAATGGGGCCAATCCCATGCCCCGCGGATCCCGCATGCAGCCCACGTGTGCGCAACCCACACGCGCAGCTCACACGCATGTCCTTTGGGAATGCATTGTGCTGCGCGGATTCTGCGTGGATTCCATGCAGTGGCGGTTGGGATTGGGGCCATTGTCTGGAAGCTTCTGGTTTATTTGTGATCGGTTTTTGTATTTATTTATTTATAAATGCATTTATATGCCACCCTGTTAGAAGGGCAGTGTCCCTGGCCACGCCAAGACGCCGACGGCTATCAGCTGCGGCTCACCCCAGCGCCGCGGCTCCAGCATCCCTCCTCGGTGCCAGTAGCGCTATAGAAAAGCCCGCAGTTACCTCGAAGCCGAGGAATCCCCCCCCCCCAATAGCGCAACGCCCGCACGAACCAGGAAGTGTCTCCCCGGCCCCGCAGAACGCGGGGGTGGGGTCTCCACCACTGCGCCGCTCCCAACGCCTCAGGGCACGTCGAGGGGGCGTGGCACGTAACATAAATGCCGGCGCTGTGGAGCACACAGCGCCGGTGATCAGAGAGACTGGCCCCGGGACTGCAAGCGTTAGAGTGAAACCTTCCTGAGTCCCTTTTTCCTGAACCTCCCTGCTCCCCCTTCCCCTCGACTGACGTGTGGAGTGCTGTGACCCTCGTGGTGCGGTGAGTGCCTGTTTCCCCTTTGTTTCCCTGTGAGTGAAAGTGAGGAGTGAGAGAGAGAGTGCCTGGCTGTCTGCTAGTGGCCCGTTCCCCTCCGGGGTCCTGCCCTTCCCCCAATCAGCGTGAGTGGCCCCCCCGTTCCTTTCCTTGTGGTCCCTGGCCCCCCTTCCTTCCAGACTTCACTGTGGGCACTAACCTCTCCTTCCCTTGTGGTGTGGCTCGTGCTAGCTGGGTGGTTGAACGGTGGGACAGGGCGCTCCAGTGTTATCTGCTTGGCGCCCTATGATGATAGGGGCCTAATCCCTTGTGGGATCTGTTGGCCCAAACACTATCTATGGAAAGAGGGGAGGTAAACGGCTAGGCGGACC
>QEPC01002454.1:1458278-1481901 GCA_003113815.1 Sphenodon punctatus
CCCCCCCCCCCCACCTGACACACCCTTCCTGCTACAAGCATCTCGGGGCAGCTAACAACATGTTAAAACATCCAATAAAACAATTAAACTTAATTAAAATCAACAATTTCAACCCCATCCTAACCCAACCCACCCATCCCAAAGGCCTGGTGGAACAGCCAGGTCTTACACTGTCTACAGAAAGAGGGGAGGTCAGCGGACAGGCAGACCTCCAACGGGAGGGAGTTCCACAGCCGCGGTGCAGCCACTGAGAATGCCCTCCTCCTGGTTGGCACCCGGGAAATTCGGGGGACCTCAAGGAGGGCGCACCCAGCCGACCGCAGAGGCTGATCCAGGATCTGGAGGTTGAGGCGGTCCTGCAGGTAGGTGGGGCCCAGGCCACGTAAGGCTTTAAAGGTCAAACCCAACACCTTGAATTGGACCCGGAAGATTATTGGCAGCCGGTGCAGAGAGTGGAGCACTGAACTAAGATGCTCGCGTTGGCCCATTCCCTTCAAGAGATGGGCCACCGTATTCTGCCCCAGCTGCAGTCTCCAAACCGTCACCAAGGGTAGCCCCACGTAGACTGCGTTACAGTAGCTCTAATCTCGAGGTAATAAAAGCGGGGATGATCGTGGCCAGGTCCGAGTCTGAGGCATACGTCCGAAGTCGACGCACCAGATGTAGTTGGCAAAATGCACCCTTCACCACAGCCATCACCTGGGCATCCAGGCAGAGCTGCGGATCCAGGAGCACCCCCAGACTACGGACCTGGGATACCAGGGGAGGATGGACCCCATCAATGATGGGGGTCATCACTCCCCCAGCTTTCCCCACAACCATCACCTCTGTCTTGTCGGGATTTAACTTCAAGCAACTCGCCCTCATGCAGTCCCCCACAGCTGACAAACACCGGGTAAGCACCAAGGCTGCCGGATCTGGGTCAGATGAAAAAGAGAGAGATAGCTGGGTGCCATCAGCATACTGATGACACCTCACGCCAAACTCCTGGACAACCTCCCCCAAAGGCTGCATGTACACATTGAACAGGACCGGGGACAAGATGGAGCCCTGCGGAACTCCGCACGCGAGGCCCCGGGGAGAAGATGAATAATCACCCAGCACCACACACTGAGTCTTCCTGGCCAGGAAAGAGCAGAACCATCCAAAAACAGTTCCGCTCAACCCTGCCCGGTCCTGCAGCCGTCACCAGCAACTCATGATCAACGGTATCAAATGCAGCCGAGAGATCTAACAAAACCTGCAGGGTCAAATGACCCTGATTGAAGTCTCGGGAGAGGTTGTTGACCAAGGCCACAAGCACAGTCTCCGGGCCATGGCCCAGACGAAAGCCAGACTGCGAGGGATCAAGGAAATTCACCCAGTCCAGATGCTCCTGAAGCTGTCGAGCCACCACCCGTTCAATAACCTTCCCTAAAAAGGGAAGGTTAGAGACCGGCCGATAGCTGGCCAGGACGCCAACGTCTAATGATGGCTTCTTGAACAGGGGCCGCAGCACTGTCTCTTTGAGGTGGTCCAGCACCCTGCCCTCCCTAACAGAGGTGTTGACTATCCCGGCCAGCAACGGCCCCAGTGTCTCCCGGCTCGCCTTAACCGGCCAGGACAGGCATGGATCTAATTCACAATAGGTGGTTCGAACAGTCCCAAGAGCACCCCTCGTATCTGAGGGCGACACGTCTTGAAATTCATCCCACAAAACAGGACAAGATGGGGCTTCGACTGCCTCTGGCTCACCCACTGCTAAAAGTGCTGCGTCAAAGCCGTGGTGGATTTGAGCATTTTATCCACAAAAAAGTCCACAAATAAGTCACAGCGAACATTCAATGACTCTGAATCCAGGCGGAGGGAGGCTATCTCTTAACCCTTTGCTCTCTTGGGCCCATTATGATTTGTTTGTTTTGTTTTTTGTGCAGCAAGTCAGCACATTACAATAAAGAAAATGACAGGCTGATGTAAGGGCCAGTACTAGAGCTGAGTTTAAAGGCGGTCTGGAAGATAGGTTCATTAGCAGCTATTAGCCAGACAGGATCAGGGAACATGGCGGGAGATGGGGGAAAACAACAGGGAATGGATCCCCCATTTTGACCTGTTGGGTGCTTCTCCCAAGCCACCGTGATCGGCCACTGTCGGAGACAGGATGCTGGGCTAGATGGACCATTGGTCTGAGCCAGTATGGCACTTATGTTCTTTCTCCTACTGGTTTCTTCTAGGCAGAGCCAGCATGCTACCATAGTGGCAGCGCAGGCTGCTGCCTAGGGGGGCAAGTTCAAGGGGGTGGCTCTCCTGCCCCCAATTCAGCCACCACCAAACTCCGACCGCAGCTGGAGAACCACCCCCTTGAAGGTACCCTAGCCGTCCCCGTTCTCCCTGCACCCACCTGCCTCTGATCCAGGGTTGCAGCAGCCGGATGGGGTGGGGGAAGGGGCAGAGAGTCGGGGCCACCTAGGACGGCAAGTGCAAGAGAGCGGCTCCCACTCCCCACCCAGCTGCTGCCAAGCTCCACAGCTGGATCACGGGGGGGGGGGAGGAAGAGAGCCACTGTCTTGTCCTTGTCCTAGGAGGAGCTTCCACGCACCATTCCTGATCCAGCTGTGGAGCTTGGTGGCAGTGGCTGGATTGGGGGGGAGGGGCTGCCTAGGGCGGCAAGTTCCAAGGGACGGCTCCTCCCCCCCCCCAATCCAACCACCGCTAAGGGGGGGGCGCGGCAGTGGCTGCCTGAGGTCACTTAGGGTGGCAAATATTCTTGTGCCGCCCCTGCTTCTGGGGAGCTGGAGCTAAGAACGGGAAACTAGTTTTATTGTAGTTTTTATGATGACAGAAATGGCCAAAAGTCAAAAACTCCCTATTTTTTCTACATATTCCATCTCTCTGCAATGGGAGGCTGCCCAAGGATATTCACCTGCAGCAGCCAAAGCAAACAATTCTCTTGGGAGAGCTTGGCCGGTTTTTCAGCGTTTGTTCTCGTAGGAGCTTGTGCCCCGTTTCAAACCCTCTGCAAACTACAGCCCAAGCCATGTCAAACATAAACATTGCTCTCGACCTACGGACAACACCCAATACCATTTGGTATGAAGTGGGCTGTGGCTCAGCGGGTAGGGCCCATGCTTTGCATGTATAAGGTTCCAAGTTCAATCCCCGGCATCTCTGATTCAGGATCTTGGGGAGCGCGCCTGGGTGAGGCCTCTGCCTGGAACCCTGGAGGGTCTTGGGTCGCACACCTGGGTGAGGTCTTTGCTGGGGATCCTGGAGGTCTCGGGTAGCGCACCTGGGTGAGGTCTTTGCTGGGGATCCTGGAGGATCTCGGGTAGCACGCCTGGGTGTTCAGCCCTCGTGAGAGATCTGATTCAAACTGAGACAGGGAGCTCATTTTGTTACCCGCAGGTAGTAATCCCAATTTTGAGTACCATGGCGGATGCTTTACGGGCTGTCCAAGTACCAATCAGGCCCGTGGATACATGAAAATACCAGGTATTACTGCTACTGAGTTAGCAATTTACCATACTGACGAAACGGTAAATTGGGATGAAAAGTCAGAAAGTCGATAACGGAAGTTGAAAAATCAGGACATTGGGTAGCCTGTCGGGCACTAATCCTATACTAATTAGTACCCAACACTGCTAAGTTGGTCGAATACTGCCATTCTGACGCATATACCCGGTTTTGCAGGTAGTCATTTCAGCTCAATTAAGCCAGCAAAGGATGAACGCGGCCACCTGATCCTAAAGACTGGTCTCCTGGCGCACGTCGTCAGCCCCCGGAAAAGTGCTGAACCAGTTCGGTTGGCTCGCCCCCAGAGACTTATGGAACAAGAAAGGTTCCAGAATGCTCTTGGGGAAATACCTCCCAATCTTGAAGGTCGTTCACTCGATGACCTTGTAGTCCTGTGGAATGTCATGCTGACCGAGGCCATGGATTGAACGGCTCCTAGGCATCCGCTTCCCGAATGCTGACGATGTAGGTTTCTCTGGTTTATGGAGGAGCTGTGACGAATGAGGCAGGAGGGACAGCGGTTGGAGCAATGGTGGTCTCGCACTCGAGCTGGAGCCGACCGTTTGAGGCATAGAGTTAGTTTAAAAACCTATGTGGCGGCTGGGCGGACAGCAGAGAAGATTTTCTTTGCTGCCCTCATAGCGTCCGTGAAGTTGCGTCCAGCTGAGCTCTTCCAGGTGGTGCGGGGGCTGGTCAGTCCGGCCTCTCTCCGCCTGGAACTGGATTCTTCCAGCGCTCGTGGTGACATGTTTGTTGATTTTTTTCACGGATAAAATCACTCGGATTCACCACGATTTCGATGCTGTGCTTATAGCAGTGGGAGAACCAGAGGTAATGAATGCCCCACCTTGTTTGATTTCGTGGGATCGGTTTCAGTGGGTGTCGCCCGCTGATGCGGCGGATGTTCTTGGGTCAGTTAGAGCCACCTGTTGTAAATTAGATCCTTGCCCATCCTGGCTAATTAAAGCGTGCCGTGAGACACTTGGATCATTGCTGGCTGGGGTTGTCAATGCTTCCCTTAGGGAGGACATAGTGCTGGACCATCCCAAGGAGGCAGTGGTGCGGCCTCTGCTCAAGAAACCATCGCTTGACATTGACTCCCCAGCCAGCTATCGACCAGTTTCTAACCTTCCCTTTTTAGGGAAGGTTATTGAATGGGTGGTGGCTCGGCAGTTTCAGGGGCATCTCGATCGGATCAGTTTTCTTGATCCCTCGCAGTCTGGCTTTCATCCTGGGTTCAGCATGGAGACTGCGCTTGTGGCTTTGGTCAATGACCTGCGCCATGAGTTGGATTGGAGCAGATCATCTCTTTTGATTCTGCTAGATCTGTCGGCAGCATTTGATACCGTTGACCATGAGATGTTGGTGGCTCGTCTGCGGGACCGAGGAGAGGTGGGTGGAATTGTGCTTGATTGGTTCCACTCTTTCCTGACCGGAAGAACTCTGCAGGTGGTGCTTGGGGAGTGCTCGTCATCTCCCCGGGACTTCACGTGTGGAGTCCCGCAGCGTTCTATCCTGTCCCCCCTCCTGTTCAACGTGGACACGCAGCCTCTGGGCGAGGTCGTGAGAGGGTTCGGCGTGCGTTGTCATCAGTACACCGACGAGACACAGCTTTACCTCTTTTTTTCAGCAGACCCAGACCTGGCAGTCTCGATGCTTACCTGGTGCCTGGCGGCTGTGGGGGATTGGATGAGGGCTGAATCCCGACAAGACGGAGGTGATGTTGGTGGGTAGGGCTGGGGTGTGTGTCATGGCCCCTGTCATCGATGGGGTCTGCCCCCCCTAGCCACTCAGGTCCGTAGTTTGGGGGTGCTCCTCGACCCGCAGCTCTGCCTGGATTCTCAGCTGGAGGCGGTGGCGAGGAACGCCTTTTGCCAATTACATTTGGTGCGACGGCTGCGGCCGTAGGTTTCAAACTCTGATCTGGCCACCATTATCCACTCCTTCATTACCTCTGGGTTAAACTACTGTAACACACTCTACGTGGGGCTACCCTTGGTGATGGTCTGGAAGCTGCAGCTGGTGCAGAATGCGGCGGCTCGTCGTCTTACAGGGATGGGCCGTCGTGAGCACACTACACCGGTGCTCCGAGCGCTGCACTGGCTGCCTGTTGTTTTCCGGGCCTGATTCAAGGTGTTGGGGCAAAGCCCTAAACGGCCTAGGCCCTTCCTATCTGCAGGACCGCCTCATGCCCTGGACTGTGGTACGGCCCCTGCGGTCGGCCGGGGACACCCGACTTGAAGTCCCCCGGGTTTCCCGGGTGGCGACGATGGGGCGGGCATTCTCGGTGGCCGCTCCTAGGCTGTGGAATTCCCGCCTGGCCCCGGACCTCCCCTCTTTCCAACGGCCGTGTAAGACCTGGCTGTTTGGCCGGGCCTTTGGGGAGGGAGACTGGTAGGGGGGTTGGTTTGAGGGGGGGAGGGGTTTATTTCTGCCCTTTTAAAATGTAAATGTATTTTATGAATTTTATAAATGTTATTGTTTTTTGCTGCTGTTGTGAGCTGCCCCGAGCTGCCATTGTGTGCAGGAGAGCGCGGGATATAAGTATTTATAAATAAATTAATTAATTAAACAAAGCAAGGACGATAACTTTGCTGTTGGGATTGAGACTGATTGCAGAGTGAAAGGGCCTTGCTAAAGCTTGTCTGTGCAGCAGACATGATGGACTTCTGAGAAGCCACTGAGACCGTGGCATGAACTCTCAGCGGAACTAAGAACCATCATAAACTTCCTCCCCTTCCACTCCTTCAATCTGCCTTTGCTGATTGAAGCCCTGGCCTTTGCCGCTAGCACACGCGTCGTGCACACTTTGGGAGCCGACACACCGCTGCCAGCCATGTGCAGACGCAAATCAAATCAGAGATGTATGTAATCTGCTCGTGTTGGCAACATGAACAAACACCGGTGCCACCACTGGTTTTCTCCACCACCGCCCTCCCATTGGCTCCTTTTTGGAAGGTATCCCAGGATCCAACGGTTGTGTTTTTTGCCAACTGAATGAGTGGTTGTGTGTTCTCCCCCCGCCCCCCAGTGCGGTGCATCCTGGGCATGTGTGCACATGAGATTCTGGGACGTGGGCTGGTCGTGTTGTGCCAGACGTAATGTGACGCAGATAGCGGTCAGAGCATGGATAGCGGTCATGTACCTCGGCTCCCCTCTTGGCCAGCAGCGTAGTTAGGCTTAATAGGGCCTGGGGGCAAATCAAATTACTGAGCCCCATATATATCTGGAAAAGGTACTGCACCCATGGGTAACACCTGCATTTTCAGGTACTTGACAGGTTACCCAAGTACCAATCAGGTACCCAGAAACCTGAGACATCGGTCACTTTCGGTACCAATTTTCCAATGACCAATTGGGCTGGAAAACTGAAAAATTGGGACAGGGATAGGGGGAAAATTGGGAACAGAAGTTGATTTTCCAGGATTAGAAGTTGACTTTCCTGAATGGAAAAATCAAAGAAATAGGCATCAGAAGTCAAAAAAACAGTATCAAAAGTCGACATTCCAGGACATCGGATACCACAATTGGGTCACAATTGGGTCCCGATGTTGTCGGGTCGATTTAGGTATCGGAAATTCACTGGGTCCTTGTTTCAGTTCTAGCCCCATACCAACTGGGACGGGAGCAGGGGGAGTCTCAGCAGGCAGTGGGGTATGGGGGCACCGGAGAAAGAGGGGAAGTGAAGTGCTGCAGTAGGAGAGACAAGGCATGAGGGTGGGAGGGTGAGGGGGCTCTGGGGTGGGGGGTAGCAGCCGCTGACAGACACGGCACTGACGCACTGGGGAAGGCACTGGCAGCTCCATCAGTGACAAAGCAGGACGCTCTGACGTCCCAGTGGGGCTGGCCCTACTGGGCCCCTGTGAAAGGCTGGGTGCCTGAGACAGTGGGGCCCCACTTGGAGCTGTCTCCCCGCATGGTAGGCAGCACATCGACAGCACAACTGGCAAAAGCTTTTATGGCAGCACGCCCGCACACAACACAGTCTGCATGCCCACGAAGCTACACAGCACGCCCAACCTTCCCCCAGGAAGAGGCTCTGAAAGGGAGAGAGGGAGTGAACCACACTTGGGGGCAGGGGTTAGCAGACGACATTCACTGTGATAGAAAACTAGAACAGAATCGAATTCATGTGCCTGGAACAAGGAGCGAGAGGCTGTTATTGAATCTGTCGGACATCTCCGTTGCAAGGCGCACCGTCTCACTGTTTGCAACCTGCAATGCTGGTTTAAAGTGTATTTGAATGCACAGGTCACTGTGAAAAGGCCTCCCTGCAACAAACTCTCAAGCATGGCTTGACCTTTCTGCACTCCTTTTTCTCCCACCAGATCGGCACTTTTCATTATTTTCGAATCACTTTTTAAAGCCTCCTTCTCTTTGGCTTGTGCTGCCTTGCAGACGCTGAAGCCGCATCCCTCACCAATGAAATTCTGCTCGTGGCCGGTCGCGTTTCCTTTAAACCTGTTGCACAGTGAACTTGGCATGTTGGTGGCCAGGTCATGCTCTGGCCTTTCTTCCAGCTGCGTGGGGGGTTGGGAGGGCTCCGTTTCTAACCAGGCACGATGGCGATTTGGCAGGACACGGTGCATCTGGAGAGCAGATGTGTCGTGGAGCTGTCAATGCCTGTTGCTCTGCTAGACCCTTTTCTCACCGTCCTGTCACGTTGTGTTGATGCAACATGAAAGGCATCCATCGGCTTTCCACATGCACACCACCCAACGGACCTTCACTGAGAACAAAGGGAGAAAACTAGGCGGCCGTTTTGCCAAGAGACGTTGAGCCTGCTTTGAGAAATGAGATCCCTACTCTTGGCACAGCATTCGGGTTAAACCCAACAGCCTCACGTTTTTAGCCAGTCTTTTACATTGTAACTCAGATGCTGACTGCTTGGATGAGCTGGAAGTGATCCACATGCAAAAGAAATCCCTCCGTCTCCACTGGCAGACTTTGCAGCGCGCTGACTGAGATGGCAGTAGCTTAGATGAACTACCTGCCCTCTTTCAGAGTACACCAACGACATATGCAAATTCTATCTTACCCACAATGCCCCTCTTTATCACTGTAACTAAGCTAAAACCATGTACCTGTAACTTCTCAACTTCATGAAGTCACTATGTTTCCCTCTCCCTTGTCTTTCCTAAATTGTAAGCCCCTTGGGACAGGAATCTGTCTCTAACTACTGATTGTACCACATCAGGTACATTGCTAGCAGTATCTAAAAAATAAATAATAATAACATTTATTTAATACGACTCTGTCAGTATTAAAGCACTGTATTTGTAAGAGATTGATTGCTTAGGTCAGCGGTTGCCAACCTATTTGGACCATTCGACCACTGCTAATCCTTAAATTTTCTCGAAGGTCCTCATTCATTTATTTAATCCACAGATGGATTTGGGGGTAAATTGGGTCCCAAAAAGATACAAGAAAATTCATCAAACTTTTAAAGCAAACTTGTACCACTTCCTACTCCATGTATTCCTCAACAGTAATGGGGTCACTTGTCCTGTGTTGGTTCATCATCCCCCACGCAGTTGTAATTTTTTTTAAAAATTGAGAATTTCACTAAAATGGTATTGGGGTAAATTTGACCCCAATTATAATGGATGGGGAAATGAAAGCACTACACGTCTAAGGGTATTTTCAGATGTTACGAGATCACGGTCAACCACGGGGAATCCCACGGTGTGATTGCGATCCCGGATCGTCTGTTGGGGGGAACGGAAGTTCCCCCCCAGATGTTCACCCCCGTGAATCACGGGGGGGAATCACATTCACCACACAAACGGTGGTCCTGGCAGGACCGGCCGCATTTTCGTGGTGAATGAGATTCCCCCCCCCCCCGTGATGAAGGGGACCGTATTGTCTGTCCCCAGACCACGGCCCGGAATCCGCAGCGGGATTCCGGGCTGTGGTCAACGCGGGGGGGGGAGGGGCGGCCGGGCATTGCGGCCGCATTGGTCTCCTGGAGGACGGGCGGCCGGGGCAGCTTGGGGGGTCGGGGCTGTGTGGCCGCATGTTGCGCCGCGCAGCCCCCCCCCCCGATTCCCCGCTGGGATTGGCCACCGCATGTTCGCCAGTACGCGGTTGCCCCGGCGGGGAATCAGAGGGGTGATTCTGTGTCGGGGCGAATTGGCCCCGGCACGTCTGAGATCACCCTAAGGTACTGAGGGGTCATATTCACTCCAAACATTCAATTCGACCCCCAGTCAAGTCAACATCCAGTATCATAGTTTTGGGAATGTTGAGGTACTAATACTATTGACCCCAAATACTTTTTGTGTTGGTATTGTCTCTGTACCGCAAACAATAACACTTGATCAAATTTAAAAATTTTTATGTTAAACTGGAGTAATTTTCAAATCAATCACATTTATTTTTCCCCCAACTGTGACTTAATTGGGGTCTATTTTACCCTAATACCAGATTAATGCAGTGCATTCAATCATCTGAGGGTTACATTTTTATCCCACCCTATCCTAACGGATAAAAAAATAAAGCCAATTCAAATTCTCTGTCCCAAATCACCCCTAAACCCACCCCTGCCTGCCGAACAGGAAGGTCTTACATTGCCTCTAGACTTCCCTACGGGAAGGGAGTTCCATAGCTACGGGGCAGCCACTGAAAACACCTCTCTGCACAAACACTGCAGTCGTCCTCCAAGCCTCCCCACCCACAGCTGGTTCAGCGGACCAACTCCAGAGCATTTCCCATGGCCCTGCGGAACACCAGCAGTCAACGGCTTATATGAAAAGAAGGCGTTCAACTCCATGTTCCAACATGTTGCAAACCAGTCGCTTCTTCCAACAAAGGGACCTTTTAAACAAAATCTTGCCCCATGTGGGGAGAGTGCACGGAGCTGACACTTACGTTGGGCTGTTGCACTGACGCTCTGCGTTCTGCACTCCAGCGCCACAGCTTCGAGAGCAAGCAGACCAGGAGCTCCAGGCTCCCCAGCCTCCGTCGATAGCATCTGGGCGATAGTCCACTTGGACGCACTCTCCATTGAAACACCACTGCAGACAGGGGAACCAAGGGCAGCATTTCAGCAGAGGTTTAAACAGAAATGGTTGCAACGCACAAGACTTGCAATTGCGACGGAACGGTTGTGATGGGAAATGCCACCCCAAAAGCCCCCGCCTCGCCCCCACTTGGCCCTGGCTGCATCACTTGTTTCAGAGAGATAGCTGCTATGGCTATCTGCACAGGTATCATTAACTGACAGATTTGGGGTATCCAAGTGGCTCAGATAGAAGAAACACATCAGAATGATATCCATGTGGATATCCAGGGGCCACGGGCTGGGGGAACACCAAGTGTGTAGAGGAGGAACTGCAGGTGGGGGGGGGGCTATGGGAGGGGGACTCCACTACGGTGATAGTGGGTGGCATCTGGCCGCCTCTGGGCTGGACTGGGTCTGTTGAGGGCCAAGCTACCCTCCCCCACCCCCAGGCGAATGCACACTAGGCCCCTGGAAGCAAATCAGAAGCCACCAAAGCAAACTTTTGGTTTGTTTCCAGAGGTCCCTGTGCCCATGCATGTGGGGCAGTAGGCTCGAGACACTGTTGCCTCCATTGCCATCCCGGTAATCTGCCACCGCCCCGGCTGGCTTTCTAATCACTGGCTAATCTGCTGGCATAGCCGCATGCCGGCAGTTGGAAAACCAGCGAATCGATTTGACTGCAATCACAGTCAGGGAGGAAGCTGGTGGAGGTGCTGCGCTGGCCTGCACCTGCCAGGAACTTCCCTGCACCGAGAAGACCTTTTGGGCAGCTGAAGAAAATGGCTTTCTAGCTGTTTTGCAAGGAGGCCTAAATTCTTTGGGGTTCTTTCTGCACAAGGCTGAGTTTGGAAGACCTGGGGGGTGGAGACGACCCGGTAGCGTCCACATGCTGCTCTTTCCAAGTCAGGTCTCCCAGGTGCAAACATGTCAGAGGGCAGGGCTGGTCTCTTACTCTTTCGCCATTTTAGCAAACTGCTTTTCTCATTTCTTTAGGGCTCAACCCCATAAGTCTCACTGTGGGAAATTGGAGGCAATGGAAACTTTGCCAGAGTAAGACTTGCAGGGCTGGGTAAAGTAGTATTTTGATTTCTGTGGAGCTGAAACAGGTACTAAATTTAGTACCCGCGGATAATCACTTTTTCGGGTACTGCATCGGATACGCGAGGAATTATCCAGGTACTAATTGGGTACCTGAAAAACCCCCAAATCAGGTACTTCCAGTACCTATTTTTCAATTCCCAATTGGTATATCAGTATACAAATCGGTATACTGAGTTGGGAAACTGAAAAATCAGCACAAGTTGTTTTACTGGAAGTAGTTTCCCGGGACCAGAAGTTGACTTTTCAGGGCTGAAAAGTTGATTTTCCGGGTCTGAAAACCCATAAATAAATGTGTTGAGAAGAAAAATTGGGGGGAAAGCGTTTTTTAAAATGGTACCAGAAGTAGTTTTCCAGGACCAGAAGTTGCTGATAAATTGTCAGAACTTGACAGAAACCCAATAAATCAATGACAGGAGTCGGTATATCAAAAAATGTAAAGAAATTGGTAGCGGAAGTCAACATTCCAGAACTGGAAGTTGACATTTCGGGACATCGGGTAACCGATCGTTATTGGGTCGATTTGGGTATTGGAAATTCGATGGGTTACCTGTTTTTGCAGGTACCCTCTTTTAGCATTAATTTTGAGACAGGTTTTTAGGCTGTGGAACGTTTGGTTTTACTTTCCACCTTTAAACAAGGCTAAACCCCTGCTGCTGGCTCTCTGCCCGGTTGGGTGAACCGACCCAAATAGATCTGGGTGAATCTCCTAGAAAGGAAATGTACGGATGCATGTCCTCGGAGGCTTAGCCTCAACAGAGCCGTGTTGGGAAGAGTGGGTGAGAAAAGCCAGTCCCTGCCTTCACCCTGTGGTCTGAAGCACAACTTGATTTGATAATCAACAGCACTGAACGTCTAAGCCAGGGGTGGGGAAACTTTCTCCCTCCCGGGGGCCACTTTGAGAGCTTGCACGGCCGCACAGACGTTGGGGCGAGGGTGCTTGCCGGATGCACTCATGGAAAGGAGGGCCCAAATCCTGGATCTGTGCCATGGAACTGTCCCCGCTCCTTGTTTGCATGACCTCACCTCTGCTCCCTTCCCTTGAGCTCAGTTTTTCAGTGATTGGAGATAATAACTGGATCCAAAGAACAGATCCAGGAAGTGGAAAGGGGGAACAAAAAAACTGGCCACAGGCCACATTTGGCCCCCAGGCCTGAGGTTCCCCCACCCCTGGTCTAAGCAGATCCCCAAGCCCCCTCAAATCACACTGAGCCAGAAGCAACTGCTCCCAGGCACAGCGAGTTCTGAAGTTTTGCTTTCTGCCTAATTCTGTTTTGACACTGCCTGCTCAGTTTCTTCACCAAATGAATGAAAATGGTCCAGTGTGCATGGCACAGCGGCTCAGCGCAGCTGTAAACATGGTGATGCTCATTACCTTATTCTCGCCGCACGTGGTGCCGTCGACAGCCGCGTCCAGCTTGGAGTGACACGTGTTTCCCAAAGTGCACCACAGCGTATTGCAGATGCTCTGCCAAAAGCAAGAGATGGCACAGGATGTGCTTTACTGAGCATTGCAAAGGACCGACATCTACCTGACCTACTTGAACTAGCCCATTAATCTAAGCAGTGAGAAGCAAAATCCTTGGTGGTCTCCTCACCTTCTCCACTCCCTGTTCCTCCTCTGGTTCGCACCAGATCTTCCCCAATTATTTACTTCCCCTACCTCTCCTTTAGCGACCTTCCCTTGAGCTGGAGGAGAAAATGTTTGTGTCTGCCATCAATTCGGTTCCAGGCTTCTATTCAGGAGCATAGCGTGGTTGGAATGGGTCTTGGTGCAGAAGATTAACTTCCTATTATAGGAGCTAAGTGGAGACCAGGCCAAATTTCCACCTGATTCAACTGGGAAGGCCCCAGACTTTTGCCCAATAACAATCTCTCTTGTGGGCTCCATTCCCTCAATGCTACCTAGAGGGTTTCCATGCAGGGATCACCACTGCCCTTCAGGATTGGCCTACTTTACGCCAAAAATAAGTAGAGAGAAGAGCCCAACCCTATCTTACATCCATATCATCGCAGTAGGTAGAATAGGCACCATACTGCAGCCGGCACTGGTGGGCGACGTCGTAGAGGACTCCCGGAGGAACGGAGGGGTAGTCGATCACGTCCTTGGCTGGTGGGTCATCCAGACACAGCCCCCAGCCTCGACTGCAAACAGAGACATCAGAATCGGTGAGATGACACAAGGCAAGACAGAACTTTAGCCTATACTGACATGTAAATCTCTGCACAGAGGGATCTGGAATTCCACAGGCAATACTTTCAGAAGAAGCTGTCACATTCTCCTAGGCCGCTCTACTAGTAGTGACAGGCATGGAAGAGACTCCTTCCGCTGTCGTCTTTGGAGACATTTCACAATAACTAAAAAAAAAATCCTTCCAGGTTCCCCCGGCTATGTATTTCACATGCCCCTCCCGCCTAGGTTCATCGACCGTTAATTTCAGCAACTAGACCATCAACTAGTTAATTGCTGTTCAAGCGCTTTCTAGAACAAGAACTGGAGAGACGGGCTGGGATGCATTAAAATCATCCTGCCTCCTTCCACAAACATTCACCCGTTTTTGGAGCCACCTTCGCAATGGTTTTGGAGGCTTTTCTGTTTCCAGACAGCAACAGTAGTTCAGGAGTGCGGCGGTCCTTGCAGTAGTTCTGACCAGGCCCAGAAGCAGCGTGGGCCCCAAAACTGGACACTGTGCTCCAGCTGAGATCTAAACTATGCCAAGCAGGGTGGACTAACTATTAAGCCCAAAGTCCTTTATTGCTACCTGCAAAGTATTTTGGAATAGAGGACCCCATTCTGCCCCATAGAAGAAAGGTACACACAAGGGGTATTTTCAGACATGATGGGGCCCATTGGCCCCGGCACGGAAACAACCTGTTGATTCCCCGCCGGGATCACTCCGGCACGGCCAACAGACGTGCCGGGGGATCCTGGCGGGGAATCGGGGAGGGGGAGGGGCCACGTGGCACAACGTACGGCCGCACGCCCCCGCCCCCCCACGCTCCCCCGCCGCCCACCCTTTGGGGAGACGGGCGGGCGCCGCGGCCAAAGCGCCTGCCTGATTTGACCACAGCCCAGAATCCTGGCAGGGATTCCGGGCCGTGGCTGCCGTCCAGACAAGACGGCTCAGTTCATCGCGGCGGGGAATCACAGCGGGGCCGGCGCTGATCGCGCTGATCGCGTGGTGAATGTGATTCCCCACTGCGATTGACTGCGATCAACATCTGGGGGGGAACTTCCGTTCTCCCCATCAGACGTTACGGGATCCCTTTCACCATGTGCAGAGTCACTGTGGTTGACTTTGGTCTCGTAACGTCTGAAAATACTCAAGGTTGCGTGAAGGATTTAGAGGAACTTCTCACACATAACCTACACGTTCTGCTCCCTACCTATCAACCTTCAAATTCCTCCAAAACCTCCTTCCTCTTCCATCCGGATCCCCCCAGCTCTTCTCACCTCCACAGAGTGTCCCTCATACTGTCATACCCTCCAGGATTCCCCTTCCTCCTCTTGTAACTAAGCTGGCACTTGCAACTCCTCAGCCTTGTGGATATGTCCCTGTCTCTCCCTATTAGGGGAGTGGAATTCACTTTTGTTTTTCAAATTACTAAAATAAATGGAGCCCCATTCGTTTTAGTAACTAAAGACCCAAAAAGGAATGAGTAAGCAAAGAACATTCGTTTGCTTTCATCCATTTTTGTAAAAAAAATAAAAAAAAATCATCACTGTGCAATGCATACGCAAGAACATTCTGCCCTTTTCCAAAATGGTGGCCACACTGCCACCACCGTTTGCATGCACAGAACAGTCTGGTGGCCATTTTGCACACCCACAGTAGGTTTTTTAAACAAAAAATGTAAAGTAATTTTAAACGAAAATGTTATGAAAACAAATGGGTTTTTAAAAAAAACCTGAAGACGAATTAAAAACGAAAACGAATGAGGTCCCTTCTGTGCACCTCTACTCCCTACGAGTCTCTTCTCCTTGTCTGCTCTCTCTTGTCCATTCTAGACTGCAAGCCACTGGGGGCAGGGACCTGTCTGTGCTCAGCCAGGTGCATTGCTGATGCCATGCTTCTGCTCTGAGGCCTAAGGCTATCGAACCGGAGGACAGCTGCTGCTGAGGGTCTCCTTGTCCAAGACAGGACAGCCTGCCGTTTCCTGCGGTGCTCTGCAACCACCCAGTCACGTTATTACTGTGCTTACATGCACTGTCACAAAACAGGGAGCTTCACCCTGCCGTCCTGGCACATTCTTAACTTGCCAAGATGGAAAATGGCTATTAGGAAATGACTGTTGTCTCTCCCAGGGCTGCCCTGCCACTAAGGCTAACTCAAGAAGAAATCTAGAGCCCGCACCCCTTCCCATTAGCCTCGACGGTGGCTGCACTCAGCTCTGTTCATTCATCTTGCTCTGCTGCAGTTTTCTGAGGTAGAAGACCTGAAGCAGGCAGTTGGTGCTTTCCAAACAATCCTGAGTCCCATTTTAACAGTTCACATTATCAGGTCTTGATCCTGACCCTCCTGCAGCACCGTCTCTTACCCAACAAACCGGCGTTCGTTCCCAACTTGAACAACATCTCCATTTACCTTTTAGCACACAAAGGTCGGTGCACAAGATTCAAGAGACTAAGTCGATATAATTTCTCAGTCTCCTCTCAACAATCACCATGAAAAGGGCCCAGCCCGGGGCCGAGAGCAGAGATTCACAACAGCTAGAAACCAGGAACCGTAAGCTATACGTTGCCTTTTTAGATCTCAGGGCAGCGTTTGATACGGTTAAGCGCGATTTGCTATGGGATAAATTAAGGGCCACTAACATGGATCAAAGACTTTTGACTCTTATAAGAAGTCTGCACTGTAACCAACTTTTGAGGATTAAACTGAACAAGGAGGGACATTTGTCTAACACCGTGGCCGTTAACCGCGGGGTTAGACAAGGATGTGTTTTGGCTCCCAGTCTATTTAACTTATTTATTAATGATCTTATTCCTAGAATGGCGAGCTTGGATTTTCATCGGCCTAAACTTGCTTCACGAGTAGTAGGTTGCCTCCTGTTCGCTGACGATTTGGCCCTTCTTTCCCAAACAAAGATAGGACTAAAGAGACAACTTAAGGAGTTTGCTTTGTATTGTAGGTCAAAGGAGCTAGAGGTAAATTTTGATAAATCAAAAGTTCTTGTATTCTCTAATTCCAGGACCAAACATAAGTGGGATATTTTGGGAAATGCCATCCAGCAAGTTTTTGTTCTAATAATAATAATAATAAATTAATTAATTAATAATACATCTGGAAAGTGGAATTTTCATGTAGCTAGGGCAAAGGAATCTTCCAAAGGAACCATGGGAGCTATAGCGAGATACTTTTATAACTCTGGCAGGCTGGCAGTTGAGCCTGTTATTCAGGTTTGTAATGCCAAAGTTAAATCTAAGCTACTTTATGGGGCGGAGATATGGATCCCACTGACTAAACCCAAATTGGGTTCTTTTCAATCTGGCTTTCTGCAAACATTACTTAGAGTTCCTCATGGAACTCCAGCCGCGGCAGTTCGGCTGGAAGTGGGGCAGCTTAGTTGGGATATTAAAGGCTGGGAAGCTGCAATTAAGCTTTGGCTTAAGATTTATAATAATGGCCTGCTCCCATATTATCTGCAGGATGGGTACAGAAATCCCTGGGTATGTTTTCTTTTTCAAACTTACTAGGATTTTCTGCCCTATACCTGCTGGATGCAGCTAAGGGTACCCTTGGGAATACCATTTTGGACCGCTTAAAGGATGTAGCTAGGCAACAAGATATAGTTCTTGTAAGGGATTTGTCCCATCTTAGGGATTATCTTACTTATTGTCCGGCCCCGCTAGAAATGGCTGGATATTTACGATCTAAAATCTCGGCGCATGGGAGGTACTTGTTGATGTGTGCCCGCTTTAATGCTTTACCCACAAATGTTTTGAAGGGACGCTTTCTGGGTATAGACTTTGCAGACAGACTCTGTCCCTTTGATTGCTTGGAGGTGGAAACAACTCCACACATCTTGTTTTCCTGACATTTGTATGATGATCTAAGGGCCAAATTTTTAACACCTTTGTTGGATGGACTCCCGGGTAGAACTGAGCATGCTAAGCTCTATTATGCCCTTAATGATCCAGATTTTATATTTGATGTGGCAGTTATTTGATCCAGGCATTTGTTCTGAGGACTCGTTTCGAGCAGTCGAAGTCATTGGAGACAAGTTAATTAGGAAATCATGACACAGCTTGTAATTGGAGATGCTGTTTTAGAATATATGTGATTGTATGTGGTAAATACGGAGTATTTTAATTTTGGGGTTTAGTTTTTATCCAAAGTTTGTTTTTCTTTATTGTATATGTTTTATATTACAGATTCCTTATGTATTTATAGGACGTGTTTTTCCTTGTCAAGCTTTCAATTTATTATTATTATTATTATTAACAAACATTTATATAGCGCCAGGCCAGCAGTGTACCTGGCACTTAACAAAGTAATAAAATAGACACGGTCCCTGCCCCTAGGGCTTACAATCGGAGAGACAGGAGCTGGGAGAGAGACTTAGGAAGGGGAAACAGAGGGAGAGACAAGGGTTCTAACATTCATGAAGATGCAAGGTCTCAAGTGCACGTACTTGGCTAATTTCTTGTTTTGTGTATGGAATTTTGTTGTAATTGCTATGGCTTCTGGCTACATAAATAAATCTCCTTGCCTTCCAACAGCTAGAAAGGCTTGACTAGTGCTAGTATGGAAATAGACACAGTCAAGAGAATGGAATGCGGTTGGCTGGGCGCACCCTCCTCGGAGTCCCCCGGGTGTCCACCATGAGGAGGGCGTTCTCTGTGGCTGCGCTGTGGCTGTGGAACTCCCTCCCACTGGAGGCCCACTTGGTTACCGACCTCCCCTCTTTCCGTAGGCAGTGTAAGACCTGGCTGTTCCGCCGGGCCTTTCCCGAGGGGGGTGGGGTGGGTGGGTTATTTATTTTTTATTTTATTTATTTTTCAAATTTATATCCTGCCCCCTCCTGCAACGCAGCTCGGGGCGGCTCACAGCAGTCAGCAATAAAACATTTAAAATTCATTAAAAAATATAAATATAAAATATACCATATAAAACAGGGCTAGAAAAATAATAAATAAATAAATAAATGGGTGGGGGACTAAAATCCTCCCTCCCCACCCTCCCTCCCAAAGGCCTGGGCAAACAGCCAGGTCTTACAGTTCCGCCGAAATGTTAAAAGGCTTGGGGCCAGGCGAGCTTCCTCCGGAAGGGAGTTCCACAGCCGCGGCCCTACCACCGAGAATGCTCGCTCCATCGTGGCCCCCCGCTTAACACGGGGGACCTCCAGGAGGGCACCCCCGGCAGACCGCAGGAGCCGCTCTGGGGCGCGAAGGGCGAGGCGGTCCCTAAGGTATGAGGGGCCAAGACCGTATAGGGCTTTATAGATCATCACTAGGACCTTGAACTTGGCCCGGCACACTATCGGCAGCCAGTGCAGAGCTCGGAGCACCGGTGTAATGTGCTCCCGGCGACCCGTCCCCGTAAGAAGACGAGCCGCCGCATTCTGCACCAGCTGCAGCCTCCGAGCCAAGAACAAGGGAAGCCCCACGTAGAGCGCGTTGCAGTAGTCGAGCCTCGAGGTGACAAAGGCATGGATGAGGGAGGCCAGGTCCGGGCCAGAGACATACGGACGCAGCCTACGTACAAGATAAAGCTGGCGGAAGGCAGCCTTAGCGACTGCCTCCACCTGCCGCTCCAGACGCAGGTCTGCGTCCAATATGACCCCCAGACTCCGGACCTGCTGAGCTACAGGAGGGCAAACCCCCCCAACTAGGGGGGCCACCACCCCCTTCGCCCTCCCCACCACCATCACCTCCGTCTTATCTGGGTTGAGCTTGGGTTTTATATTGTTCTAATTGTAGTTTATAATTGTTTGTTTTTATATGTTTTAAAATGTTGTGAGCCGCCCCGAGATGCCTAAGGCAGGAGGGGGGGCAGCATATAAATTTGGGAATAAATAAATAAATAAATAAAATGCAAGATGAGATAGGAAACAGCAGGGAAACCCGCTCTCTTCCCAGTTAAAAAATGAGGGGAGATTAGTGGGTGCTTCCTTTGTTTTGTGAGGTACAGTGCTTGCTTGTTCACATGAACAGGTGATAAGAGTTAACAAGGAGGAACAGCTACAGGGCACTAGCCCCCACCTCATCTGTTCATACAAGCACAACTGTGAGTTAGCAGCTTTTCCCCTGATAACCCCATGCATGTTAAAGAGGAAATAGTTGTCCTTTTTGCCTGCTGCAACCCCCTGCTTGTGTGAACGAAAGTGGGTCTAGGGAGTTAAGTGGTTATTGCCCCCAATTAGGTGCATTCACACAACCCTTTTCCCTCTTGCAAACTCATCATGTGTTTCTTAATCTGCGTTTGTTGTTCCCCTACAGCAAATGCATTGACACAACTGCTGATCCCCCTTCATTTCACTGCCCTCTTCCTCCCCTGCAGGTATTTTCCCACAATGCAAAGGGCCTCTGTGCTGTCACTGCATAATGTTCTGGAAGCAGCGTGGAGGGGAAGAAGGAGTCTCTGCTCCCGGACTCTCTGGTCAGAAACTCTATGGTCATACTGAGATAGGAAGTGACAAACAGGAAATGATGTATCAGGAAGTGACACATTTTCTGGGAAAATCCATTCACACCACACCATCGCTACTTGCTAGAGTCATTTGCCTAGTGTGGCAGAGAACAAGGGCTAATGCAATGTTAGGCTGCATCAACAGAAACATTGTCCCCAGGGTGGCAGAAGTAATAATGCCACTGTATTTGGCACTGGTCAAACATCACCCGAAGTACTGTCTGCAGTTTTGGGCACCTCATTTTAAAAAGGACATTGACGAATTGTAATGGGTTCAGAGGAGGGCAACAAAGATGAGAAAGGGTTTTGAAAAAAAAAGCTCTTAGGAGGAAAGGTTGAAGGAAATGGGTATGTTTAGTCTAGCAAAAAGAAGACATGATAGCAGTCTTCAAAAATCTACAGGACTTCCCCCCCAAGAAGATGGCAAAAAATTCTTCTGCCCGGCTACAGAGGCCAAGACCAGAAATAATGAGCTCAAGTTACAGGAAGGGAGACTTCGATTAAATATCAGGAAAAAACTTCCGAACAGTCAGAGCTGTGCGGCACTGGAACAAGCTGCCTACAGAGGTCATGGGCTCTCCGTTGCTGGAGGTTTTCAAGCAGAGACTGGTCAGACATCTGTCAGGGATGTTGTAGCTGCTGTCACCCTGCCTCCATCCAAGCAGGGGGCTGGACTAGGTGACCCTGGAAGTTCCCTTCCAGCTCTAAGATTCTGTCATACTAAGGATCTTGCATAACACCCAGCCTGTGGGTTTGTGCCGCTGCCGACTCTAAAATTAGTGTTGCATGAATGAATCCAGAGGGAGCGCGGCACAGGATTGATCAACACATATTTCTTTGCCAGGCAACCCGGATTTACCCAGCACCCTTTAATGGGGGAAGCTGGCATGGGATGCAGTCCACGCTGTCTCCTCCTGTAGTGGAACGCTGTCTCTACATTCATCTCCTCGGTGTCTATGTGTCTAAGAGCGGACCCCGCTGTATTTATTTCAGTGGCGGGGAATCTGAGTGTTTATGTCCCCGTTGCATAACGCTATTGAAGAAAAGCCAGCTGCTGAGCCTAGGAGAGGCCCGGCCAGACGGATGCTAACAGCTGCACATCACGTTCTGACAATGTTTACGTCCGCCAGGCCGTGACCAACGGCTGTTTGATGGGATTCAGGAGCAAGACCCAAAGCGGGTTTCAAAGCAGGGGGCAGGGGTGACTTGGGGAAAATATTTTTGCACCAGTGTTTACAGGCCTGGGAGAGAAATCTTTAAGGAAGTTTATGTTACGGGGGATTTTAACTCTGCAGAGGAGGCACAAATCAGAGACAAAAGGGACGACAGCAGATTTTTGTTTGATGGATATCCTGTGAGGAGTCTGGCCCGGTCACACCAGCAGGACAAATATAAACCACTGTACAGTTTAACTGTTGAGAGGACATGGTTTGGACGTTGGGGGACCCAGTGGCAGTCCCAAAACTACACGGATCCAGGGGGCTGGTTCACCAGCCCCTAAAGTGCAGGACAGACAACACAACTGGGTCTGAGAGCAGTACTGTCGTGCTCGTTACACAGAAATGGCGGCATTCTGGGGCATGGTGTACTGGGATGCAAGGGGAGGGGAGGTTGCAGACCCATAAGGAGTGGTTTGCAGGGGGGCAGAGCAGGTTCCCCTACCAGGCCCCACAGGATGTGCCCTGCTGTTCCATTCAAGTAAGCCCCCATTCCCGCCTCCGTGGACCCCTGCCTTCCCTTGTCCCAATGACCTTGCTCCCCTGCCCTGGTGACTCCTTGGTCTCCCCAGCCCAGAGATACGTCCCTGTCTTCCCCTGTCCCAGTTATGCCCTACTCAGTGGTCCCCATCCCAGCATCGCTTCCCCACCCTCCACCCCAATTCCTGACAATTCTAACACCAGCCCTTGCTAGAGTGGCTTTTGGGTTGTTATGGGATCATCCAACTGGACCTGACAGTTGCCAATGGGAGGGGGAGTCATCCACAAGGAAGTCGGGGCTCTCCAGCTACCAGGAAGTACCCCATATGTCTCTCAAGTGGTTTAAACCAACAGCATGTAGAAATGAGCCCTCGCAGACTATGCATGGTGAACAGGATCTCAGACCGGCCTACCCACTGCAAAGGGCTCTTGGTTCCCTTTGTCTAAGCCAAGTGGATGAAAGGTTACACGCTCCCTGCTGTGATTTGATCCTGTTGTTACAGGAAGACAAACTCAGGCCAAAACACTGTCGTCTTGCATCTCGGTTGGTCTTTATTTACTGATTTATACTGAACAAGTCGCAAGCATCCTGGTTCTTCTAGAGGCTAAAGCGCTGTGAGACGGAAACTCATGTCAAACACAGAGATGTCCTGCTGGGGGTCTTTAAACAAGGACTCCTCATAAATAAAAAATCCTCTTTGCTTTGTTCCCAGCCTTGTGTCCCAAAGCCAGTGCATCTGCTCTTAGAGCCCTGGAAATCTGTCTCTTAGATTTCCCTGGCTAGGCAAGAGAGGGCTCAGAGCGGAATACGGAAGCCAGTTAAAAACGGCCACGGTGGATCAGTCCAACGGACTGTCTAGCATAGGATTCTGGCTGCTGGCAGATGCTTCATAGTAAACACTAAAGAGAGACCAGAAGGCAATTACTAAAATCTGCCACTGTACCGGAGAACTGGAGGGTGGCAAATGTAACCCCAATTTTTAAAAAGAGATCTAGAGGCGATCCTGGAAACTACAGACCAGTAAGCTTGATATCTGCGCCGGGCAAAATGGTGGAAACCATCATTAAGGACAGAATTAGAGGGCATGTTGACAAACATGGCTTAATGGGGAAGAGTCAACATGGATTTAGTGAAGGTAAGTCATGCCTCACTAACCTGTTGGAATTCTTTGAGAGTGTAAATAAGCATGTGGACAAGGGAGACCCAGGAGATATAGTGTACCTGGATTTCCAGAAAGCATTTGATAACGTCCCTCATGAAAAACTCTTGAGAAAGTTAAAAAGCCATGGGATAGGAGATAGTGTCTTACTATGGATCAGAAACTGGTTAAAAGACAGAAAGCAAAGGATAGGACTAAATGGTCAGTTTTCACAATGGAGAGATGTAAAAAGTGGTGTACCTCAGGGATCTGTATTGGGAGCGGTGCTGTTTAATGTATTCATTAATGATATGGAAAAGGGCGTTAAGAGTGAGGTGATCAAATTTGCAGACAACACCAAGTTATTCAAGGTAGTTAAAACATGAGCAGACTGTGAGGAACTGCAACGGGATCTTACGAGACTGGGTGCCTGGGCATCTAAATGGCAAATGAGATTTAATGTGGACAAGTGCAAAGTGATGCACGTAGGGAAAAATAATCCAAACTATGCATACACAATGCTGGGTACTAAGCTAGGAGTTACCACTCAGGAAAAGGATCTGG
>QEPC01002454.1:1484266-1523788 GCA_003113815.1 Sphenodon punctatus
CAGCTAGTACTAGAACTAGGGGACACTCCATGAAACTCATGGGTGGCAAGTTTAAAACAAACAAAAGAAAATATTTTTTCACTCAGCGTATAATTGGGTTGTGGAATCTACTGCCAGAGGCTGTGGTAAGGGCCAGTACTAGAGCTGAGTTTAAGAGAGGTTTGGACAAGTTTCTGGAAGATTGGTCCATTAGCAGCTATTAGCCAGACAGGATCAGGGAACAGGACGAGAGCTGGGGGAAAACAACAGGGAATGGATCCCCCATTGTGACCTGCTGGGTGCTTCTCCCAAGCCACCGTGATTGGCCACTGTCGGAGACAGGATGCTGGGCTAGATGGACCATTGGTCTGAGTCAGTCTGGCACTTCTTATGGTCTTATGTTATTGATTGTCCCCAAACTCTTGCTGTTCACCCTCAGTTGTCTCAGATGTTTAGGGCCACCGGGAACAAGAGGCCGCCTCTATGTCTATGTCAGCTGGGATTGATTGTAAAACTACACCCACGTATTTCACCAGAGTTTCCAGTTCATCTTCGTTTGCAGCTTTCTAGACTCCTGCCATGATTATCCTTCGCCGGCAGTTCCCAATGCTTCCTTTTCTTCATGCTGTGCTTTTGCCACAAGATCAACCTACAAAAAGAAGCAAGCTGCCAAAATGACTCATCAATGCTGCTGCCTGAATGGGGACAGCAAACGTCTCCTCCAACAGGAAGGAGCTTCAGGGATTCAACCCCTGCACGGTGCAATCCTGACTCCATTGAGCCAACGGCTAAATTCCCATTGAGGCCAGAACGGTCAGAATCAACATGCCCGCTAAGCCAAGGCTTTGAGAGGCTCCTCAGGGTGAGTGACATCACTGCAGGCAGAGGCTGTTCCCTCAGACTTTCTATATCACAGTAACCCTCCAAATGTCCCTGAAAAAATTCTATGGCTGCTGCTGTCAATGTGTGCTTTTACACAGAGTGAACAACAGGGAATGGATCCCCCACTGTGACCTGTTGGGGACTTCTCCAGGTAACCAAGATTGGCCACTGTTGCAGACAGAATGCTGGGCTCGATGGACCATTGATCTGGCCCAGTCTGGCACTATTTATGCTCTTATGTTCAAAGTGGTCCACGAGAGGGAAAAGGTTTTGTGCCTCTCACTTAGACTGGGAACTCTCTAGCACAGGGTCTCTCTCTTCACTTAGGTCTGGTAAATTCTGCACCAAGCAAGGAGCTGGCCCGTCAGCTCTGATTTTTTTATTCTTGTTGTATGTCCAGTAAGAGGATGCATTTTGTTTATGTTTTCTGTTTAACTCAAATGAAATTTTGTAATTTTGTTTAAGTTTAACAGAAAACAAACAGAATTAAAAACCAACGAAATTTTGTTTTCATGCCCCACGGAGGGGAGCGTGCACAGGGCCTGCAGCATGCACGCAATCCATGCGGTTATATGCATGTGTGCAGCTGCATGCACGGGGCATGGGATCAGCCCCACTGCCTGCAATGAGGCTGCGTCAGGCAAAACCAAGAGTGTATCAATTCAAGCCAGGGGGGAAGGCAGAGGGAACGAGGAGAGCATGATTGGCATTTCTGCTTGCCATTTGGGATCGCTAAGACGTCATGCAGCACTTGCCACACACACAGAATTTCTGTGATAGGACTTCCTTCTGTGCTGCCAGAACTTGGAGTAGCCAACCAGGGCCCTGGGGGGGCGGGCACTATGAAAGACATAGGCTGTGTTGCAGCTGCTTTGACTGCTGCGAGCTTCAGAGCGTCGTTTGGCAGAACTGATTCCTCCTCTGTTTCAAAATCAGACCTGTATAGTATACCCCGCCCCCCATTTTCCACTCCAGAGCCTGCTGCTCTTCTGCCCACCTGCTGCCTGCCACATTGGGCTTCTTTAGATGGACACCTGCTCCGCCCCACCCCTGGGTAGCTCATCCATGTAGAAGCCGGCCACCCTGAGGTGTGGCGGAGCAGGAGCAGAGCAGGTGCCACCTGCTCCAGGCCAGCTCTGCTCGCAGAATATCCGAAGCCAGCGCACTGGCCGGGGGCCAAGCAGCGGTCCGTCTAAAGGGCAGACGGCCACCACAGTGCTGCTCCCGGCTTCAGGTTGCCCCGGCAATGGCCACAGACCTGTAGGCAGCAACTTAGAGCGGTGGAAGGATCATGGCTTTGCCACGGAGCACCCACTCAGGTGGAGTGGGTGGGGAGCGATTCAAATGGGTGCCCCCCCCTCAGCGTGGCTACCCTGGCCAGGGAAGCAGCCACCGAACATTTGGCCGGCTCCGCACAGAGCACTCTTGGTTTCCTAGCACAGTTCCGTACATGGCCATGAGTTGGCGCTCATGGGAGTGCGTCCCCGGCCGCTCCACCTTCAGACGGGCGGTCAGATCCATGGCTCCTGGGTGGCCGTGTGGGGAAGCATCTCGTCGGAAAACACCCCGTTGATTCCTTGCTTATGGAAAGCTGCAGACAGTGCCCTCGACAGGCAGGCAATAATGAGGTCTGTGCAGACACAAGCCAATTTCACAGGGACTGGAACAGAAGTGCTGGTTGTTTTATCCGTGGCCTCTCGCTGCCGTCCCTTGGGAGGACTTTGCTAACTACCTGGTGGGAACGTCTGGCCCCTGGGTCTCTCTGTGACGTGTTCTCTGCTTGTTCCGCTGCAGAAGGGTTCTGGCAGGGCCTACGGGAGGGGAGAATTTAGCTTTGTGGTCCAAACGCTGTTCCGATTCAGTCTCTGCAATGTCATTTAACCCTTCTCTTCTCTGCAGTGCTTTGAAATTTTCTTGCTGGGCCAGATGTTCGAGCAGCTTCCAGCAACAGCTGCCTGTGCCAGCCAGCGCGAATGGGAGCTCTGATGTGCATGCGTTCTGCAGTTTGGAAGCTGGCTCCAACATCCAATTTGCACGCAAAGGCAGTTGAGCGCGTGTGCAGAACATCTGCCAGTCTACATTTGTATGAGCATGAAAATACTGAGGCAGCGTGGGGAAAGGTGGCCTTTTCTCTTTTCCAGATCTGCGTTTTCCGCAGAGACCTTTCTGTTGCTCTCAATGAAGTGCTGTTATCCCAATGAAGCATGGGGGTGAGGTCGCTGTTTTCCTTCCACGGCTAGAGAGCGTCCACCTGCAGCCGGGAGGCTAGTTACGATTCATTGACAGGAGGGAAAGAAACAGACAGGAGAGAGCACACCAGCCAAGGATACCAAGGCACCCACGCTGAAATCGAGCTCATTTATCAACACAGTGGTGGTTTGCATTTCACAGAAGGTGGAATTAATGCAGTTTCAGGCTGCATTAACAGAAGCATCGTCTCCAAGTCGGCAGAAGTAATAATTCCCCTCTATTCTGCACCGCTCCGACCTCACCGGGTCCAGTTCTGGGTGCCTCGTTTTAAGAAGGACATTGACAAATCGGAGCAGGTTGGAGGAGGGCAAGAAAGATGATAAAGGGTCCGGACAGCAAGTCTGATGAAGAAAGGTTGAAGGAACTGGGTATGTTTAGCCAAGCAAAAAGAAGACTAAGAGAAGACGTGATCACAAGAGCAGCCCCCACGAACATGGCAAGGATCTGTTCTGCCCGGCTACAGAAATAATGGGCTCAAGTTATAAGAGGGGAGATTTTGGATCAATATCAGGAAAAGCTTCCTAACAGTAAGAGCCGTTCGGCGATGGGACAAGCTGCCTCGGGAGGGGGTAGCCGGCTCCCTGTCACTGGAGGTTTTCAAGCAGAGGCTGGACAGACACCTGTTGGAGATGCTGTCGCTGTCATCATCCTGCCCCCAAGCAGGGGGTCAGACTAGATGATGCCCTGAGGTCCCTTCCAACTCAGACATTCTAGGATCCTTTGGATCCTGAGCAAGATAGCTACCCTGCATCCTGGCTGTTTTACCAAACAGAATCCTGCAGCTGCAGCTACGCACTCTCTGCGACCGGACTTTCTGGCAGCCCAAGCTGGGTTTTCACAAACAGACCTGGCAGGCAAATGTGGGTTTATGAGCGACCAGCAGACTTCCTTGTCAATTGGTTCGTGCTTGGTACTAGCTCCTAGGTTCAGGTCCTGATCTCCATGCTTAGCTTCTTGCATACTTACCCAACTGTTATGGGCCCTCTGGGCCAGATGGGAATTGTTTTCAGATGTTCAGTGGATTTCTCTGTTTGCCTAAATATCTGATACTGCGGTTTTAAATGTGGAGCCAGTCCCAGGCCGGGAGGGTCTCGAGTCTTGGCTATAAAAACAATTCCTTCCTGCCAACATCATTATTATCACACACTCAATCCTGAGCTTCTCCCTCCCCTTGCCTGAAGGCTATCCTAGACCATGAAATACCCCTGCTTAAATGCTCTCCCCCCCCCCCCTTGCTCCTTCGTGTGGGAGGAAAGAGAGGGGGAAATAATTGGAAACGCATCCAGATGGTTCTTCCTTGCAACTCTCAAATACAGGCAAATTCTAGCGATCAGGAAATCCTTGCCCTAAAAGTGAGCGTTAAAACTATAGGGCCAGATCCTCCTCTGGAGTCAAGAGAGGGACACACATTTACACCCCAGGAGAAGATAGTTAGCGGTTTGTCATTTAAAGCCTGAAACCGAGTCAGGTGACAACAGGCGGGATGGTGGGGCAGCCGTACAGTCAAAATCTCAGCCGAAGCAGAGCCGAAATTCCCTCAGAGCTGCCCAGTTCCCGGATAGATTGCTAGAAGATCAACATTCAGTCACAAACCCTTCATTTGGAACAGGATCTCAAACCCTCTCCTAGTCTCCCCGTCATGGCGAAGACAAACGGTCCCCTCAAAACAGGGGACCAGTCGATGGAGACGGGGCTCCAGGCACTGTTCCTAGGCTATAAACGGGCAGACGCCACAATTTGGTCTGGCCCAGGAAAGCCATGTAATACCTCCCATCTGGCATGAGGCCGGCAGAGCGGCCCGGAAAGCAGGATCTGCTGCACGCTGCCAGGAGCTTGGGGGAAATGATCAGAAACCATTGAATCGATCCCTAGCCCCCTCCGAGAATATTTACCGAGAGAAGGAAAGAAAAAGTCTCAGGTTGGGGGGGGGGGGGGAACTTAACTCCCTGTGCATTTCTCATGGAGCCAGGATGGGGCTGGTCCCCCAAACAGGCACAAGGGAGCTGGGGATGTAAGAGGCCAGACTGCGGGGCCCCATTTCTGTGTCTCTTCCTCTGGATCCCGGTGTGAATGTGCATGTGCTATTTGGGTTAGCAGCGCATGGCCTGCCCAGGTGACTGAAATGCATTAAACAAGATATTGGGCATTTTCACACACACCTTAAAGTTCCAGATTTTTCAATCGTCTGGGTTTACAAGTCCACAAGTAAGTTCCGGATGCACTTTTCTCACACACACACTGCCCTGAGGCAGCCAGAAGTAGCCGCAGCTGTAGACGTGAGGGGCTGCCATGGAAACCAAGTGACCACAGCTGCCTGGAGCAAAGCCGTTTACCGGGAGAATGTTTTACACACAAAGGTTCTGGGAGAAGTTCTACGCAGAAGTTCGAAGAGCCGGATGTTTAAGATTTGGGTGAGTGACTTAGACACACAGAAAGTTCAGGCTGTAACAGCAAACATGCAGGAGAAATGTGTGTGTAAAAACACCCAATGAAAGGGCTGGCTGCCTACGGCACAAAGAGTAACACTAGGAGAGTCAGGCAGACATCTGGCCGGTGAGAAGGGGAATACAACCTGGTCCCAGTATCTTAAAGGCCATGTCCCAACGAAGAGCGATTTTGTGCGCCTGCCCTCCTCTCCCTGTGTGCCTGCCCTCCTCTCTGCCCCCTTCCCCTGAGCTCAGTCTGTCAGTGCAATCTGTCCCCCCTCCCTGTGCGCCTGCCCTCCTCTCTGCCCCCTTCCCCTGAGCTCAGTCTGTCAGTGCGATCTGTCCCCTCTCCCTGTGCGCCTGCCCTCCTCTCTGCCCCCTTCCCCTGAGCTCAGTCTGTCAGTGCGATCTGTCCCCTCTCCCTGTGCGCCTGCCCTCCTCTCTGCCCCCTTCCCCTGAGCTCAGTCTGTCAGTGCGATCTGTCCCCTCTCCCTGTGCGCCTGCCCTCCTCTCTGCCCCCTTCCCCTGAGCTCAGTCTGTCAGTGCAATCTGTCCCCTCTCCCTGTGCGCCTGCCCTCCTCTCTGCCCCCTTCCCCTGAGCTCAGTCTGTCAGTGATTGGGGGCAGGAACTGGATCCAGGGGTCAGATCCAAGAACTGGAAAGGGGCCCACATAAAAATCTGCTGCCGGCCTCATTTGGCCCCTGGATCTGAGGCTTCCCACCCCGTTTTAGTCCCTCTAAGATGGACTTGTGGTTCTCTTTGTTGAGGAGCCGGAGACAACCCGTACTCCAATACACAGCTGATGAAAAAGGCAGCCAGAGAAGGATTAATCACATGAGACACGGCAAGAGGCAAACTAGCACAGTAGGGCTCTTTGTCTTTGCCAAGTCTTGGGTGCTATCTGCTCCAGTTTCAGCTACGAAAGGAATCAGGCAGGTCTGCCTCCTGGCCCCTTTACTTTCTAATATCGATATAAATGGGGTGGTAGAGGACTTGAGGAGCCCTTTATTTCATCCAGGCTATGCAGGTAGCTCCTCAGTTTCGGTCCTACTCTACCATTCTCACCTCTCAAACACAGCTGGGATTGAGGCACCTAATGCTGGGCATTTTGTGAATTTTGCAGCTCTGAATTGTTAGAGGTAAACTATTCTAAGACCAACGTTTTGGTAGTGGGAAAATCATGCAATTATCACCGTTGGTTCATGGAAGGTCGTCTGATTGAAGAGGTAGATTGTTATAAATATTTAGGGGTTGTTTTTTCCCCAATCTACCTCTTGGAAGAAGCATCCTTTTATTTTTTCTAGAGGGGGTTAAATAGTGGACATTTGTACACACACTGTGGGTATTTTCAGATATTACGGGCCATTTGGCCCGCCACGCTGAATCCTGGATCGGGATCTCTCTTAGCTCCCGGTCCGTGATGAAGCCGGCTGTCCTTTAGACGTGCCGGCGGCTGCATCACGCTGGGGAATCTCAGCAGGGATGAGGCTGCACAGGCCCACCCCACCGGTGCTCCCTCGGCCGCCCGCCCTCAGGGAGATGGGCGGGCGCAGCGGCCAATCAGGCCGCTGCGCCTGATCCCGTATCGCGGTCAGGACCACGATCTGGGATGGGCCAAGGTAACACACGTTACTTTTGGCCCATCCCGAATGGTGGCCAATCTAACCAATCTCCGGCCGGTCGGAGGTCGAGAACTGTGGTTAGCTTTGACCCCCGCCGAGATTCACTGTGATGAACATCTGGCGGCGGTCAAACAGTCGTTCACAGAAATGCTGCCACCACAGGGAATCCACTGGGGTTCTCTGTGGTGAAAGGCGTTTTCGTAACGTCTGAAATTACCCCTTAAAGTGCTGGTCTTTCAATCGTCTGGGTTTACAAGTCCACAAGTAGGTTCTGGATGCATTCTTCACACGCTCACACACACTGCCTTGAGGCAGCCTAAAGTAGCCGCAGCTGTAGATGTGACAGGCTGCCATGGAAACCAAGTGACCACAGCTGCCTGGAGCAAAGCAGTTTACCAGGAGAACATTTTACATGCAAAAGTTCTGGGAGACGTTCTACGCAGAAGTTCAAGGAGCCGGATGTTTAAGATCTGGGTGAGTGATTTGGACACACAGAAAGTTCAGGATGTAACAGCAAATATGCAGGAGAAATGTGTGTGTAAAAACACCCTATGTCTCCTGTCTTGAAGGTTTATAGGGCAAAGGTTCTATCCCAACTTTTATATGCGGTTCCAGTATTTGGGGTCCTTCTATGATGGCTAATTTGGAAGCTCAGCAGAAAAAGTTCCTTAGAAGAATTTTGGGTGCCTCAAGGGACTCTCCGGTGACACCACTGAGGGCTCAAATGGGTATTCGTCCAGTAGCTTCATTAGCCAAAGATGTAATTTTGAAATTTTGGCTTCGTTTAAGTTTCCCCCAATTATTGTTTTCTACGATGCTACTGGGTACCTGGGAGAAATGTATTGAGCAACTGATTTCTCTGCTGGGTTTTTCCAAAAGTTTCCTACTTTCAATTACTTTTGTCAGAGCATGGAGCTTGGTCAAATGCCGGATCAAAGACCAGGAATTACAGTTTCTCCAGGAGGCTATTCATTCCCAAAAAGTGTCGGTGCCTTATAGGGTGTTTTCTATCTGCCCAGATGGGGCTTCGTATCTTTTTTCATTATATGGGTGGGCGTGTGGAAATGCGTTTATGCTGGCTAGATTTGACGCGCTGCCCCTCGGACGTTAGGGAGAGCAGAAGGGCACAAAACCCCCCTGAGAGTTCAGGTTATGTCCCTGTTGTCAGCAACAATCAGTTGAGTCAATAACCCACGTGCTGTTCAATGGCCAATCATACTGCAGCTTGTGCGTCAGGTTGCTGGGTCAGGTGAGCGTCAATGTGAGACCATGTAGCCAACAGGAGGCCGAGAGGTGAGTGACTTGGATACAGGTATAACTATTCATGTGGCCAAGTTTTGTGCAGCTGCTATTAAGTTCCTCTTGGACTCGCTTTACTCTTTGGGCTTCCGTGGCTCTGTCTTTGACTGGTTCTCCTCCTACCTCTCTGACCGCTCCTTTAATGTCTCCCTCCCCGAGTCGACCTCCCCCTCCCTTCCCCTCTCGGTTGGGGTTCCCCAAGGTTCTGTCCTTGGCCCTCTCCTCTTCTCTATCTACACCCGGTCCCTTGGTGAAATTATTGCCTCCCACGGGTTCCAATACCATCTCTATGCTGATGACACCCAACTCTATCTCTCTACCCCCTCTCTCTCCTCCTCTGTCCGCTCACGCCTCGTCGACTGCCTCTCTGATATCTCCGCCTGGATGTCCCGACGCCAACTCAAACTGAACATGGCCAAGACTGAACTCCTCATTTTTCCTCCATCCCCCTCCTCTCCCTCTGACCTGACCGTCTGCATTGATGGGGTCACCATCCGTCCTGTTCTCCGTGCCCGCAGCTTGGGCTTCATTTTTGACACGCACCTCTCCTTTAAACCTTACATTGACTCTGTGGCCAAATCCTGCCGATTCGCTCTCCTCAACATTGCCCGCATTCGCCCCTTTCTATCTGTCTCCTCGGCCAAAATCCTTGTTCATGCCATGGTTATCTCTCGCCTCGACTACTGCAACCTCCTCCTTGCTGGCCTCCCTCGCTCCCACCTGTCCCCCCTTGTGGCGATCCAAAACTCTGCCGCCAAGGTCATTCACTCTGCCCGTCGCTTCGACCATGTGACGCCTCTCCTCCTCTCCCTTCACTGGCTCCCCCTTCCTGAACGTATCCTGTTCAAACTCCTGGTTTTCACGTTCAAATCGCTCCATGACCAAGCTCCCCCTTACCTCTCGGACCTAATCGCCCTACGCGCTCCTGCGCGCGCTCTCCGCTCTTCCGCTGTCCCCTCCCTCGCTCTCCCTCGCTTCTCCTGCTCGCCCAACCGCCTTCGTCCCTTCTCCCTCGCTGCCCCGCATGCCTGGAACTCCCTCCCTGCCGACATCCGCCTCGCCTCCTCCCTCCGCTCCTTCAAATCCCTCCTCAAGACCCACCTTTTCCATGCTGCCTTTCCCAATGCCCTCTAGTCTTTCCCCTTGCTCTTACTGTCAGCCCTCCTCTGCTGACTGCTGCTACCGACCACCTTGTAACCAAGCCAAGTACACGCACCTGAGACTTCGCATCCGCCTGAATGTTTGTTTGTCTTCTCCCATGTCTCTCCCGCTGTCCCCTCTCCTTGTCTCCCCCTCCTTGTCTTTTAGATTGTAAGCCACAGGTAGGGACCGCAGCTGATTGTATGTTCTGTACAGCGCCAGGTTGTTACTGGCGCTTTATAAATGTTTAATAATAATAATAATAACTATTCATGTGGCCAAGTTTTGTGCAGCTGCTATTAAGTTGAGGAAAGAGTCTTTGATGTTCCAATAACTCGATTTAATTCCTGTGGGGGTGGTGGACGAAATATGGTTAGTATTTAAGAGATCCAGTGTATCTGTATGAGGGATTTTACACATTTGATGTATCTTTCATTGATTATTTAATTGTTCATTGTATTTTGTTCTGTGTGTACTGGCTATGGCAAGAGCTAATGCCTCATAAACAAATTTCGGTTCTGTCTTTGCCAAGCCTTGATGCGGGATTGGTGTTGCTTTGGGACCAAACACACCCAAACTTCAGGCCCATGCTGAGTGGAGAAGACACTTCCTACCAGTGCAACCTACTACCACCAGTCGGACCCTCCTCCCCACAGCATCCCCTAGATGGAAGCTTTACTGTCACCCAGTTCTACACCACTGATTCTCCTGCTAAGGGGGTCCCATTAAACCAGGCCCATCCACCTGGGTGACTTTGTGCCTCTCTGCAGCATCCCGATTCCCTTGGACCATGATGTCTCTATCCTATGGGCCCCACCTGACTCTGCCCCTGTGGCAGCTGACACGAGCATCGCTACGGCAATTGGGTTGCGCGAGGTGGCGGCAGAGACTTACTCGAGGAAGCGTGTGATGTACTCCCGGCTGCAGCGCGACCAGGTGAGCGGGGAGGTGTCGTACAGGAGCTGTGGAGACATGATGAAAGGTCTTTTCCCAACTGGCTCACAGTCATTGCCGCTTCCGTCATGCTGAATCCCAAAACTGTGTAAGAGCACAGCCCCACAAGGGAGAGGTGAGAACCGCATGGGTGCCGCGCTTCCAACGCTGTTAAACCAAACCTAACCATCACCAAGGGTGGCAGCGGCGGCAGCTTGCTGCCCCTTTGCATTGAACACCCACCCACTCTCTTAGGCAAGAACACTCCCCTCCATGCCTTAATGACCAAATGCCAATGGAAGGTACTAGGGCCCAGTGTGTTCCCTTTCTGTTTCTCCCCTAGAAGGTAAGTCATTGTTATTTCTGTGTTACAGATGGGGAACTGAGGCCAAGAGACAAGAACGTGCCCCAGGCCACCCAGGGAATTCATGGCCAAGATGAGATTCAAACGTTGGTCTCCCAGATCCCGGTCCAACACCTTATCCACTAGACTGGGCCAGCTCTGTTGTCGCTACTACATGGACCAGAGACCTCTTGCCTATCCAGACTGGAAGCTCTTTGCAGCAGAGACCCTCTGGTATGCTGCCACTCTCATGGGTAGCCTCTAGGTGCATTTGCCATACAAAGTCCTGTGGCGGGGGAGGCCCTCACAGTTAGTGCATTTAGGTGTTAACAGAAGTGACAAAATCACACTGTGGCCTGCTTTGACCCGAATTTCACCCACTTGTGTGTGCAGGCGCGTGTCGGCTACTAGCCTGCGCTGTGACCCCAGAACGGCCAGGCTAAGGTCCACCGGCAAAAGCAGGCCTCGGCGTTCTATCACATCTGCTGTGGCAGACTGGCTCCACCATGGCCGGCAGTCAGGCCTGTCATGGCGGGGGTGAGGAACTGGGCGAAGTGTGGGGCCAGCTGGCTGCACCTTCGTGCGTCTCCCCAGCCTCCCTGGCGGCCTGGCCACCAGTACATTTGTTCGGCGGCCCGACACAGTCTGGACCACGTTCCATGCCGGGTCAGACCACCACTGAGCTGACATCACTTCTGTCAACGCCCTTTGATACAGGGCTTCCCTTTTGCAGGTGGCAGCTCAAACAGAGCACCAACGAGACAGGAGTTTGCTCTCGTTTCTGAATGTGGGGTGCCGTCCATTTGCAGAGCCAAGTGTGTTTCCACTGAAGCCAGTGGCAAAATGAGGGCATAACAAGGGCTCCAACTTGGCAAAAGAGGGAGGGGAGGTTCACTCAGACCCCACCCCCCATCTACCCCATCCAGGGTCCACAGCCGCCTTGGCAGAATCCCCTAGTCCTGCTGCTAGGAGAGGGCCAAAGGAAGCCCTTTCCTTCCATTTCTAGTGCTGGGGACGGGTGGCCTTAATTGGAGAAGGTTCCATACCCACTTCCTCCCTTGTGAAATTTACGGGTAGAAGTCTCCCCCTGCCCCTCCCCTTTTCACTCAGAGGAAAAACCCTCCTTGAATTCAACAAGGCTGGGCTTAACATGTCATTCAGGGATGTTTCCAACATGTGGAAACAGTTTACACTGCAAAACCAACAAATGACTAAAAGCCAAACCCTTTAAGTAGCCGTCGGGTGGCGAACACGGGCAGAACTTTAGAGGGGAGGCCAACGAATTAGAGCTGGACGCGTTTTTAAATTCCTCTCAGAAGAAAAAATTTGAAAGCATTGTTAATAGTTTCAGTTGGCCCTTTCCAGGCTAGAGATGCTTTTTAATTGTAACAGAATATTTGATTAAAAAGAAAATTGGCGGGATTACGTTTTAGATACATTGCAGACACTGAAGACCTCTTGTTTGGTGACGGTTTTCTTTTTCAGGGCACTTTAGTAGTTGATAAAATGGAAGGGTTTGCATTTTGGGTCCTTCTCAGTTGCTGCAATCGGGCAGGCACCCCATCGAAAACGGGGTGTCCGACTTGCCACGATTGTGAAAACATGACCCAACGGGCTCCCCATGGGTCCTGAGGCTTACACCGCACCTGGCTGCTGCTGATGCTGCTGCCCCGGTTCCAGCCACTGCTCCCTGCTCCTCCCCAGCCTGCAGCTCAGCTGAGCCAGGGTCTTCCCCCTTGACTTTTCCTGGGCGAACAGGGGGAGGCCTCTTCCGGAGTGGGGCATAGTGGGGGTACCCCCCACTCAGAAAAACCCAGGCCGGGGAGGAGCAGCAGCAGCAGCTGGGCGGTGAATCAGCCCAGGAGGCCGAAGGTGCTGGGATTGGCTTCGGGTGGCTTCCCATGGTGTCCTGGGAAGCCCCAGGAATACCTGCATTTGGGGCACAGAGCAGCTGATGGGGGGGGACAGGTAACCTGTGATAGCTCGTGGGGAGCCAATGTGCTACCCACTGCAGCCCAAGCCAAAAACCAAATAGAAAGGAAGATCCAATGATACTGAACAATTTTTTTTCAAGCTTGTTAGAATGAAAAAAACAACAACGGGAATTATTTCTGAATGAGAAATTTGTTACATTTCATCCCTTTGTTTCCCACGCACCCCAATTTCCCACCCGTTTTAGAATGACTGGGGATGCCTGTGAGGTGCTGAGGGGATCGCGCTGCCCGCGATGTTACAGAAACATGGGACCCGTTCATTTTTTCCAGGACAGAAGCTCATGAATGAGCTGAAGCCGGCCCCTGGGTACCTGTGTCCGAGTTCGTGCGCCACGGTGAACGCCAGGGTAAGTCCCGTATCCTCGTTTATGTTACAGCTCCTGTGTGGCTGGCACATTCCCGACACGTGTGATAGGCCCAGGGTCTCGCACGGCTTGTTCATCGCAGCGCAGATGTCTTTCCTTTCACAGACACACAGAGCAAAGAGGTTATTTATAGGCGGGATATTCCGGAGCGGCTTTTTAAAACAGCAACATTCAATGAAGCCCTCCTGCTGTCCGCAAGCTTTGGAACGGGAGTCAGCCGTTAAAGAAAAAGGAAGCCTCTTAATGGGGTAAGTAACATAAGATTTGTATTAAGAAGGAGAAAGTCAACATGCCCACAAGCAGAAGGGCTCTGCAGTTTCTCTGTCCCACAGCCCTGATGGATGCAATTTGTGCAGGGTAATTGTAGCTGCCGTCTCTGGGAGCTACCCTTTATGGTACAGGATGAAATAATAGCTCCCCCAGCTGTTAAATTATACAGGTTCTCATTGGTGTCTGGTAACTGTCAATAGTGGGGGCGGGGGGCAGGAGTGAGGGCTGGGGAGGGGTTCTATAGGACTTCTGGAAATCTGAGGGGGCACTTGCCCTCCCTCATGTTCCCTCCCCCACGAGTCACCTATGCAGGCTCCGATCCTGAACCATTAAAGCAACCACCTGGGTGCAGGATGTAGCCCCGAGTGTGCCTATAAAGGATAAGAACAAGAGTGGATTGAAATTTTCCACATGCATTTAAAAAAAAAATATATAATAATATCAGAAAACGATGCATTTTCCAAAATGAATTTTTTTTGGGGGGGAGGGGAATCCATTGTGATTTAAATTTTTATCCCTTTTTCAAAACGATTTTCTGCCCTGGGAACCAAAAATGTATAATGGAAACCTGCACATTAGCAGCTCTCAAGGAACTGTGGGAAACTCTGAAAAATGTCTCCTGTTCAAACACGTTGGCGTAAAAATCTTTCCGAATTTTACACGAAAAGCACAAACGGCATTTCAGCAAAGCTCTAGTGATTCATGAGCAAACAGGAACAAGGAACGGAGATCAGAGAGGCCTAGGGGGTGGAAAGGACCTTGAGGAATCTAGTCCAACCCCCCACTCAAGGCAGGATACCCTACATCAGGGAAGGGGAACCGGAGCTGGAGGCCAAATGTGGCCCACAGAAAGTTTTTATATGGACCCTTTCCAGAATCTGGATCTGGCCCTTGGATCCAGCTCCTACCCCCAAGCGCTGAAAAACTGAGCTCAGGGGAAGGGAGCAGAGATGAGGGCATGCACCCACGGAGAGGAGCGAGATCAGTGGCACAAAGCCATGATCTGGACCCTCCTTTTCTTGAGATTCCCCCTTAAGCACCCCCCAACCCAACTTCTATCTGGCCCTCGGAGCTTGTACTAATTTTCAAAGTGGCCCCCAGGAGGGGAAAAATCTCCCCACATGATGTCAAGGAAAACAGATCCTAGAGGACGGCACTGGGATGCTTTCCCTCCTGATATGCTGATGCCTCTCCTTTTCGGTTTGCTCTCCCAGGAACCCAGTTCGTTAAGAAGCCCAATTAGTTTGAAATCCAAACCATGGGTGATTTCAGACGTACCGGGCCACCAAGCTCACCACGCTGAACCACGGACCGGGATCCATCCCGGTCAGGAATCAGGCCGGACGTCCTTTAGACATGCTGGCCTGATTCCTACAGGGGTTCGGGGAGGGGGCGGGGCTGAGCGGCGCGACCGCACAGCCCCGCCCCCCCGCGCTCCTCCGGCTGGCCGCTCTCTGGAAGACGGGCGGGCGCAGCAGCCAATGCAACTGCTGCGCCCGATCCCGTCCCGTGGTCGGGACTACAGGGGAGTCACTGTGGTTGACCGTGGTATCGTTACGTCTGAAATTACCCCACGTTGGTTACATCAGTGCCATGTAATATGTACAGCTGATGCGGGGAGTATATTAAGGAATGGGACACAGCAGGTGGCTGCATTTTGTGGGGGATTATGGCAACTGCGTGTGTGTTATGGTCTAAGACCGAGTAACTAGCCACCCCGGAGTGTTTATAACCTCAGAGATGCAGTGCCTCGAGTTCCTTGCTCCTATTGTAATATGAATCTCCAAGAGAACCTGAGGGGGACGGGGGCGGCCTGGCTTGCAGATTTATAGGGGATTATGAAAGCAAGGACAATCCCATCAAGGGCCAGGAATCAGATGTTGGGGTTTAAGGCTACACAAGGAAAATACAGTCTGGTTTGGAAGTCCCAAGAAGGCTCAGGTGCCCAAGTTCCATTGATTCCCACTGCTCTCACAAGCTGGGGAAAATGATGCGCTTGTTACAAGAAAAAGCATGTAGGTGGATTGGGCAAAGGTGAGCACCCCCAGGCTCTGCTCAGTGATCTCTAGAGCCTGCTTACCTGCAGGATTGCCTCGCACCCCCCGTGTCCTCGATCGGCCCCTGTGGTCAGCCAGGGGCCACCCTCTTGGAGGTCCCCTGGGTATTTCAGGTGGCTCCCTTTGAGCGGGCATTCTCGGGGGCCGCACCGCACCCCTCTCCGGATCTCCCCTCCTTCTGTAGACAGCGCACGACCTGGCTGTTTCGCCCGGAGTTTGGTGAGGGGGGCGGGTAGGGGGTGGGATTTTTTTCTTTGGGGGGAGGAGGGGTATTTGTTTTTTACCAGACTTCAGTTGTTTTATTTGATGTTTGTTTATTGATGGTTTTAATGGATGTTTATTTATTAAGAATGTATGTTATATATTTGTTTAATATGTATTGTTCACCGCCTCCTGCCTCTCCAGTAGGCAGGAGAGAGCGGGTTATAAATTCTGATAATAAATAATGAAATAAATAAATTTCCAGACTGGGATTTGTGCCCTGAGGCCAGCCTTTACGATGATCTAATCAAAACCCATTTGTGTTGTATTTCTAATGAGGTGTATTAATGTCCAAACAGAGCCAACCCAAGAAGAATTAACCAACAGAAAGCATTCACGAGGAATCCCATCTCCTGGTATCTCGGGCATTTGTGACTGCTAGGAAGACTGTGGAGAGAAGTGCACTAGCGGGAGTGCAACGCCCAGATCACAATTATTGGTGTGCAGTTTGTTTTCGTTCTTACAATAACGAAAAGGGAAATGTCATTTTTGTTTTCGTTATTGCAATATCAAAAATAATAATAACGAAAATAACAAATAATTTTTGTTTTGTTGTTGTTTTTTTGGTAGTTTCCAGTAATTTTGGGTAATTTCTAGTAATTTCCAGTATAACTGATATACCGGAAATTACAAAAAAATAACGATAATACCAGAAATTAATGGAAAATAAAGAAAATGAAAATAAATAACAAAAACGAAAATGAACAACAAATAAGTGACAAAATTTAAAAAATAACAAAAACAAAATGCAATTTTAATAACAAAAACAAAATGAATTTTTTTTTTTCTCTGCACACCACTATACCTTGTGAGCAGGACAGCGATATCGTGGTGCAGCGGGTGGGAGTCCCCCTTCACGTTGATAGTTTTCTGCCACTTGCAAAAACTTCTCAAGGTGTTGTCTGCATGGTGGGTGATTTTCAAATCCTCCTGCGAAAACAAAAGTTGGTTGGCTAAAATGGGCACCTGATTTGATACCTGAAGGTAATACCCCCATTTTCGGGTACCGCTTCGATGATAAGAATCGGTTCTTGAATACCGTTCAGTTACTCAAAAAAACAAAAACTCAGTTACCGTTTTTTTGAGTACTGAAATTACCCCAAAAAATAATACCCCCTCCCCCAATTTCCCAAAATCCAGGATGAAACTGAGACAAAACCAGTATTTTGGTATATTGGTTTGTTGGTATTTTGACATTTCAGTGTTTTGGGTACCTGACTGAAAACCAACGGGTGCCAAAATTACCCCAAATATTTGGTTTTATTCAGGTCCTGGAAATTAGAAGGGTATCCCTGTTTCTTCTGCTTCTTGCTTCCCTTGGCAATGGAGCAGACGCAGATCTCACTTACACCGGTATAAATGCACTGGCATTGGTGAATGTATGCCTGATGGCTATCTATCTAACAGAAGAGACCAGAATCTTGACCTAGCCTACTCCTGATTGATTTGCAAAGCAGCGGAATTATTAGACGTCCTAAAAAAACAAAGTTTGAAAGAGCAAGAGGAAACAATTCCTTCGAGGCATAAGAGTCTGCTGCAGCCGGGGGAATCAGATCAAACAGCTGAGTGTTTTCGCGCTGAGCGGAGATTAACTACATTGAGTTAATCCCGCAGTAGCATGGCTGAGTTGGATGCTCCGTTAGGACCCTTCCAGTCAGTTCTGGAAACTGAAGAGACCATAACTCACAGCCAGACCTCTGGCCCCACAAAGCGTCCCCTTCCCCAGGTTGAATAGAAAGGCTGCCGCCAAGAAGGCAGAAGCATGTCCCATTGCTGGTGGTGACTGGGCTAGACTCCATGTTGTACTGGGTACTGGGGGAATTGGAGTTGCCGATGGCTGGGAATCCTTCAGGAACAACTGAATCGCTAGTTATTGATCGAAGGAACAATGTAAGGGGAAGACGAATAAAAGTGGTGAATGGTTACGGAACTAATACGCAGGGGAGACGAAGAGAGAGAAGGGGAATCCAAGGGAAGGTTGGACCATGCAGAGAAACAGCCTAACGCCACCATGGCTAGACAGGTACCATGGGGCCAGGAAAGGTGTTGCTTATCCGGAGCAGGAGGGGGCTGAGATGGAGTATCAGAAGAGACATTATTACTGCGTAGGGGTAAGGTCTGTGCACGTTCAAAGGGCCCAGGAGAAGGAAGAGCTAAGGTATCTGTGCAGTGAACAGGAATATACGGTGGAATCCACTTTAGCAGAACATGCATAACTTGACTTTCTGGATAAGTGGAATTAATTTGTTTTCCCCTGATGCAGGTCTATGGTGATTGCTGCTTGATCTGGATTAGGTGTATAGTGTATATCTACCCCAATGAAAATATCAGAACTTTTGAGTATGTTATGATTTCTTGGTAGTATGTGATTAAAATACGGCACAGAGATACCCTGTCAGGGCAAGTCTCCATGTCGGGCAGACTGGAGATGGGTGTTGGAGAATATCAGTTCTCTCCAGCTCCCCGGACATTCAGACTCATGCTGACAACTGGACAGAGGTGTGGGGGAGAGAGAGAGAGAGAGAAATCCTGTCCCTTCTAACTCTGGGAGTCTCAAGCGCTCTGTGAGGGAAATGAACACCAGGTTGCCCTGTCTGCAGCCGACCCAAGGCTCCTGTAAATAGAAGTGACAGTATAACGCACACACAAGAGCTCTGTCCTGCTGTCTGTGCTGACTCTGCTTCTGAGGGGAGGGAACTGGAGGTGGAGAAACCTGATGCTAACATAATCTGAGGAACCATTTCTCTTAGATCTGCTTAAGTAGAATTTCTGAAATATCCAACCATTTTACATGGTCGGAGAAATTCGACTTACGCATTGAAGACTGCATGAGCATTTATGTTTGTGCATTAAATGAAACCCAGAATGGGAAGGAAGTAATTTGAATTCTGCTATTTCCACCTTCCTGCTGTGGAGGGGGGCAAAACCTAAAGTGTGGGATGCAAAACCTCAGGGTCTAAGGGTGACCCCAAAAGGATTGTGCAGCCTCTCTGCCTACAGAACTCCCCTCTTACGTCAAAGACAGTTCCCCGTATAGCACAGCCATAGGATCAGGTGTTTTTTGTGTTTGTGTTTAATCCCTGGGATGCCTCTCAAGTAGAGCTGAAATTGGGAATAGTCATCAAATTTCCTGTACCAAATTGCATAGAATATTTCAGGTACTTTTCAGTGCCTGAACCGGTTTTTGATCAGGTACCCAAAATACTGACAACTGGCATACCCAAATACCAAAACCCAGCACAACCAAATACCGACAACTGGCATACCCAAATACCGACAACCGGCATACCCAAATACCAATTTTGTCTCAATTTCATCCTGGATTTTGGGTATTATTTTGTGTTTTGGGGTCCTCGAAAAAACAGTAGCTGAAATTTTGGGTGTTTTTTTTGAGTACTCGAATGCTATTTGGGTTCCAATTCAGATACCCAAAATGATGGGTGGGTATGACCCATGGGTACCAAATCAGGTGCCCATTTCATCTCTACTCTCAAGCCATGAAAGTGGAGAAGCTGGCCACACAAAAGTCATGGTCTGTCAGTTTTCAACAACCGATTCTCCATCACGTCGGGGTAAGCTGAAGTCAGATCCCAACACACTAATAAATAGGTCTCGGTAGGTTTTCTTTTTACCTCCTCCTCTTCCAGCAGGATGAGACGCACGATCGCAATATTGATGGGGTTCCCGATGCTGGCATCATGGAATAACCCTGCCACCTGCCGAAACACAAGAGCTGAAAAATCAACGCCCCAAAAGAGAAAGAAAGTCATTGCCACTCTGCTGTCCGACAGCAGCTACTGGACGACTGGATTCATCGGTGAGATCTCTAAATGACACAGCTAGGGGTGGGGGTGGGTGGGCAGGGTGGTTTATGTCTTTAAGGAAATTGGAAGTTCCTTGAAATTAGGGTTCAGTCCAAAACTAGAACAGTTCAGATGTGAAGACTGGATTAAGAAACTTTCTCTGTGGAATAGCTTTAACAAAGACCATGCATGAGAACCATACTGAAACCAGGAAATTCATTTGCCCAAGTCCAAGCCTGAGTATTTTCCAGAGGGAAAGTAAAACCTGTTTGCTTGGCCAGCCATTCAGCCGGGGGGGACAGGGCTTGGGATGTTGTTTTTAAAATGTCTCATTTAAAAACAGGAAACATGTTCACTGCTAACCCCCATTACAGTCAAACCTACGAGTGATACATGGGGCTTAATTGAGGGTGGGGAGGGTTTACCAGGGCTCAGCCTCAGCAATTAAATTCAAGGGGGGGGGCGGACCCTCAGGAAATGTTCTCAACAGGAGTGTGCACCCTGAAATGTGAAAGACCAGGAAAAGGCCAATATTGGCCATTTCAGAGTTGGAAGCAAGCAAGCAAGCAAGCCAAAGAAAGAAAGAAAGACCCTGAAACGTTTATTTCGCTTTCATTAAGGACTTTGCTGCTGTGAAGCTCCCTTCCCCTGCAGGTTTGTCAAAGCCTGTGCCCAAGTATCTTCCGGAGACAATGTAAGACCTCTCTTTTTGGCCAAGCGTTTGGGGAGGCAGGGATAGGGGCTGGGTGGGGATTTTTAGGAGGGTTTGGGTCCGATTTTTCGTGGGTTTTTAATGTATTTTATAAATAGTTATTCTGTAAGCTGCCGTGCGCCTCAGGGGGAAGGGCAGGGATAACGTTAAATAAATACAAGGATGGGTACAAGCTGGGGAGGGAGGTGAGAGACTGGGAATGGACTCTCTGTACGTGAGAGGGAGAGGAGTGGAAGCAAGCAGGTGTGGGAGGGGAGGCTGGGGTTCCTTTTGTGTCGAAGAGGTTAAATCTCTGTACTGATACCAATTGGGTTTTTTTGCTCTTGGTGGCAGGTCACCCGGACCGGAGTCCTTCGGGAAATGGGCGACGTGTCAATTTTAAATAAATAATCATTAATAAATAAACTCTTGCATGATCAATGAATTCTTACATAATAAACATATGGTTTCCGAGGGACATAATTCTTGGTCCTCTTCTAGCCTCAGCAAATGGGTTGTGGGTGCTGAAGGTAGGGGGGGACAAGGGGGTGCATTTGCAGCCCTCCTGGGTGCCATGCCATCTTGCCTCTTTGGAGCCCTGTGACCTCATGGTGCTCCCCAGGGGCGCGGTCTGGTCAAAAGGAGGCGGAGCAGCCCCTTGGCGCTGCCCCTTTACAACCCCCCCCCCCCCCCCCCCCTCCTCGAATATCATCCTGCCGGCACCCATGACTCATCTCGGTGTATTCTCTAGGCTGGCCACAGAAATGCCGCGCCCGGCCCTGCTAACGGAGACGGGTAATTATGGAGCCCAGCAATGCTAAACCACTTTTGTGACGTGATGGAAATAACCCCAGAGGGCCGGGAAGAGATTGCTCTGCTACTGACCTCGGGCAAATCTGAACTTGAGTGTCTTGAGGCGAAGGGGGTCAGCTCGTTAACCCACCACGCCAACCGGCTTCCAATTAACTTTCTCTCTGGGCTAAGGAAGGCAGATTAAGGAGCAATGTGAGCTGTTGAGGAATCTGGATGCAATTACCGTCATTAGCTTTCGGAGCTTCCATTCCAGACCTTGTGGCACAGAGAGGAACACTCTCAAATCCCAAGGCCTGGCTCTTTTCTCAGTCAGTATCAGTTGCTTTTCCTGACTCCTTTCCTCTCTAACGGTTCCCATTGGCGCGTTCCTGGGAAAGCCTTCAATTTATCTGAGGGTAATGAGGTCAGGACTCTGCCCATCGCAATCTGGCTGGCATCTGCTTGGGGTAGGTGCATGGCTGGGTGAATCTCAGGAAGCTCCTTCTGGATTAGGCCACTAAACACAACTCTATCTTCTGATCAGTTCTTCTTCTGGGCTCCGTAGTTTCCTACCAAGCATTTGGAGTCCACAGGGTCTGATTCAAAGAACTCCAGCTGCAATCAATGGGAATCTTTCCTGGGTCTCAATGGGTTTGGGGACCAGGAACACATTGTAAACTTGCAGAAGGCTATTAGTCTGCATTTCTTTATGACACAGGAGACTTGCCACAGAGGGTAAGGGGGCCTCTATTATCCCCTGGCACAGGCTACCTGCATCACTGATTCCAGCAGAAGGGATGGACTCCACTACTATTTATTGGATCTATTTATTTGGACTTATTTATTTTATTTTATTTTATTAAACTTATATGCTGCCCTTCCCACAATGGCTCAGGTGGCTTACAACTGATAAAACAACACCAACTAAAAAGTAACAACATTCCTAAAAAAACACAACCTACCACCCTCTCCCCCAAAAACCCTCCCTCCAACCCCCCCAACCCCGCCCCAAACCACCAAACAACCCCTAGTTTCCCCCGCCTGCCAAATGCATTTTCAAACAAGGAAGTCTTGCGCTGCCTCTGGAAAATGCCCAGGCTGGGGCTTAAATGAATGTCATGGAGCAGGGAGTTCCACAGAACTGGGGCAGCATCCAAGGATGCCCTCCTGAGGCCCCCCCCCCCCCATCTCATGGACAAGGGCAGCAGATGGAACCTGCAGGAGGCTGCCCCTGGCTGACCGTAGGGGCTGCAATGGAACATGGTAGGACAGGCCGTCTCTCAGAGACCTGGGGCCCAGCCCATTTAGGGCTTTAAAGGTCAAAACCAAAACCTTGAATTGTGCCCGGAAAGCTATGGGAGCCAGTGCAGACTTCAGGCTCGGGTGCACTGTACTCCTGGTGCTTCGTCTCTGAAAGGAGCTGAACCGCTGCGTTCTGCACCAGCTGCAGCTTCCAAACAGTCATCGAGGGCAGCCCCACATAGAGAGCCTTGCAGTCATCTAGCCTCGAGGTGATGAGAGCAGGGATGACCATGGCCAGATCTGAATCAGAAAGAAAAGGCCGCAGCCTCCTCGCTAGATGGAGTTGGCGAAAAGTGCTCCTGGACACTGCTTCAACCCGATACTTCAGGCGCAGCGAGGGATCCAAAAGCACTCCAACGTTGCAGACCTGACTCCAACAATAACAGGAGTTCTAATCCCCTCCAAATCACAAGGTTGGCCAACCATCATCACCTCAGTCTTGTCTGGATTCAGCTTCAATCGACTCACCCTCATCCAGTTCCCAACAGCAGCCAGGCAACAAGTAAGCACCAAGACTGCAAGGCCTGGGGCAGATGAAAAAGAGAGGTAGAGCTGAGTGTGATCAGCATATTGATGGTCTATCACCCCAAACCTCTGAATGACCTCACCCAGCGGCCTCAGATACACACTGAACAAGAGCGAGGAGAGAATAGAACCCTGCTGGACACCCCAGGGGAGGTCCCGAGGAGACGACGAGCAATCGCACAACTTCACCCATTGGGGCCTCCCCAACAGGACGGAGCAGAACCACCCAAGAGCTGTCCCGCGCACCCCTGCCAGCTCCCACAGTCGTGTCAACAACACCCTCATGGTCAACTGTATCAAAGGCTGCTAAAAGATCTAATGATATCAACAGGATAGAATTCCCCTCGTCCATCTCAAGAGGCAGATCATTGACCAAGGCCACAAGAGCACTTTCCATGCCATAACCAGGACCTGTCCTGTTCCGAGAGCTCAGGGCAGGTCACAAAACATAACCAAAATACAATATGCATTACCTCTCTCCCGAAAAACACATCACCCCCCTAAAGCCTATCCTCACTCACTTCTCATGATTCAATCCTGAGACGCCCAATTTGGCCTATGGGAGTCTTGGGATCAGCCAGCCAAAGCTGGCCACTCGATCCACTCATGCCCCATTACGGATTTTCAAAAGGGTAAATTTTCAAAGAAAGAAAGAAAGAAAGAAAGGAAGCTCGTCTGAAAAAAAATCTGACTGGAGATGACACAATGGGAGTTGGTAGATGTTTGGTCCCTTTGAAAATCTGACTTATTCTGCTGCCTAAATGGAAGGTGCGCCATTTTGAAAAACAAAAAACGAAACAAAAAACAGAACTGCCTGCAATTGTGAGTGCTACGGACACAAAAATGTAGCTCTGAGCATTTTTGAACACTTGTCCATAACTCTCTACATCAACAAAGATGTTGCGGCTGCAGAGCCTGGAGCTCACCATGTTCATGACGGTGAGCACGTATTTCTTCACGTTTTGGCTGCCGTGGTATTCCACCATCTTGGTATCAGCCACCACCAGAGTCTCCACCCACTTCTCCTTGCTGATGGACCGCTGCCTGATCCGCCGCTTCTTCTGCTGCTTTTGCTCCCATCGTTCTCGACGTTTCTCCAGTCTCTCCAGGCTTTTGGCCGATTCTAAAAGTGAAAGAGGTTCCTTTTACAGCTAAATCGAATATTAGGATTGCCTACTGAATAGCCAAATGGAAACGATATCCACATAGCCATTTCTTCTGTGGGTTATTTTGGTCACTCCAGTATTTTGGCACTCTTGCCGCTACTGTGCATGAAGAAACCAAAACATGATGGTGACTGAAATGACCAAAGTAACAAAAATACCTCAAATAGCCTTGCCCATGACCTTCAAATCCCCTGTAAAAACCTACCTGTTCTGTCAGGCACATTGCCGACCCCATACAAATAGCAATTATTCATAGTTACTACTAATAATCATTAAGCGTTATTGGTATTCAGAATTATAATTATATTGTGATTATGTAATTATAGACTCTCTCCCTGGATACATTCCTTCCGCTCCCTCCCTCCCAAATTTCAAATCCCTCCTGAAAACCCACCTCTTCCGTTAGGCTTTCCCTGGCTCCTCTTGAGTGAAACTGCATCCTCCTCCCTCCCTCCCTCCGAATCTCTTCCCTGTAACTAAGTTACTAACTAACTTAGTTCCCTGGAACCAAGTGAAGGATGTGCACCTGCAACTTCTCACCCTCTTGGATGTATCCTTATCTCTCCCGATTTTCGCCTCTCCTTTGTCTCCACCTCCATTGTTAGAGGTGTGCACTAGGGACCCAGGTTGTTTTTCTTTTTCATTTTTATTATCTTTCATTCTTGTTTTCATAACTATCAAAATTCTGTTTTTGCTTTTGTTTTCGATTTCCATTGGTTTCAATGGAAAACACGTTTTTGGCTGTAAATTTTTGTTTTTCATTATATTTGGATGAAACATAGAAAGATTGTACCACCAATGGAGGGCATTAAATATACCAAATTTCAGAAAGTTTGGATAAAGGAATTGCATCCTCATGAATGTTGCATCCCTTGTCTCTCCCTCTGTTCCCCCTTCCCTGTCTCCCCTCCCCCCGTCTTTAGATTGTGAGCTCTCGGGCAGGGACCGTGTCTATCTTATTCTTTGTAAAGCACCAGGTACATCGCTGGTGCTATACAAATGCTAATGCTAATAATAATAATAAATAATAATAAATTATTATTATTTGCAAAGATCTGCATATACATTCCTGGCTGTAACTTCTTTGTCTCCCAGCTAATGTGGATGGAACTTGGCAAGTTTATACCTCTCCCCATGTTTACTATCTCTGCCAGCTTTCAGAAGGATTGGATAAAGGGCCCTGGTGGTATAAGCAATTAACTTATAAATGTATGTCTGACTGTAACATCTTTGTAGTCCAACCAGTGTACATGAAATTTGGCAGGGCTGTATCTCACACCTTCAGGATCATCTCTACCAAATATCAGAAAGCTGTGATAAAGGGTCCCAATTGTATATGCCTGCACAGCATATGCAGAGAAGGAGCCTATGCCAGGGATTCTCTTACGTGACACTGTGGTATAAGATCGGGTTGTGATGCCAATTGGCCAGCAAAAATGTCAACCAAATATCCTCATTCTGTGCTGTGACCATCCCAACATCTCTCCCCCACTTGTTACTGGGAAGTCGGAAGCATCTGTTTAGGAAAGAGCCAATAGAGATTCTCTTATGTCCTCTGTCACAGTGCTGCAGGATGTGATTGTGATTATAATTGGCCAGTCTGGATGTGTAAACTATGTTTCTTGATTTCTGGGATGCTATCCTCAAAGTCCCAGTTATGTCCCTTCTATGCCTGCCTGAGGACCGCCCCCTATGCCCACCTCGAAGTCACCAACGATTGGTCCTGTAAAGCTAGAAGCATGCAGTAATTGGCCAGTGAATGTGTCTGTCAGTATTTTGGGTTGCTCTACATCCTCCCTCCTACAGCCTCCCTCCCCCTGCCATGCCAGATGCCTGCCTCTGACTGGCACTGCATGTGCTGCTATTTATCTGAATAATGGTCTTCAAGGGGACAACTTCAGTTGCTTATAAAATTGAGTCCCTTTATCAAATTGTCCTGTAGTTTGGCAGAGATGACAGGGAAGGGGTGGGTCCTGCCAAATGTCTTGTAAACAGGATGGAATATAAAAATGTTACAGCCAGAAATGCATTTTCAGCTTAATGGCTTATAACATCAGGACCCTTTAATCTAATCTTTCTGAAATTTGGCAGGATTGGTCATCTTAGGGAGCGACATAATATTCAGTTCATGCAAACTGAACAGAAGATAAAAAAGTTGTATCCAGGAATGTGTATGGAGCTTTTCTTAAAATAAAAACATTCAATTGCTTATTAAATTGGTTCCTTTTATCCAATCTTTCCGAAATTTGGTAAACATAGTGCCCTCCCTTGAGGGTACAAGCTCCTCAAGTTTCATCATAATTGAATAAGAAACAAAAAATTATAGCCATAAATTTTTTCAAAAACAAAAATCCATTTTCGTTTAACGAAAACAAATTGCACTCCCCTGTCCATTGTCTCTCTTAGACTGTAAACCCCCTGTGGTAGGGAGTTGTCTATAACTATTGACTGTACAGTGCTGGGTACACTGCTGGTGCTAGATAAATAATTAATTAATAATAATAGATTGTTCCTTTACACTTCTCCGTCTGCTGTTCCTCTTCTCCCTCCCTTGTAACTAAGCTAAGCATGGGTGCCTGCAACTTCTCCACTTCATGAATGTACCCCTCTCTCTCCATTTGTGCCCTGACCTTGTTCACTCTTGATTGTAAGCCTCTTGGAGCAGAGACCTGTTTCTACAATCACCACTGCTCAGCGCCATGCACATTGCTGGCACCATAATAGACTCATTATTAATAATTACTACTACTAATAATAATTATTATTATAATTTATTTATTCATTTATTCAAGCACTTTATACCCCGGCCCTCCTGCCGAAGCAGCTTGGGGCGGCTAACAATTTATAAAAAATAAAAATATAAAATCACAATAATATAAGTATAAATATCAATACAGCTAAAACATTTCTAAAAGGGGACATCAAAGAACGTATGTAAAATATAGCAAAAATATAACAAAACCCCATCATCCTAACCCTCAACACCCCACCCCACCCACAATCTCCCTCGCCAAAAGCCTGGTGGAAGAGCCAGGTCTTGCACTGATGTCAAAAAGAGGAGCTGTCTGGTGCCAGCTAGGCCTCTGGTGTGAGGGAGTTCCACAGCCTTGGTGTGGCCACTGAAAACACCCTTTCCATAGTCGCCCCCTGGGATACCCTGGGCGGGACTTCAGGAAAGGCACTCCCAGTCGAACGTAGGGGCCAATCCAGAGCCCGGGGGTGGGGGGCTGAGGCGGTCCCACAAGTAGGTAGGGCCTAGGCTGTAAAGGGCTTTATAGGTAAGAACCAGCACCTTGAACCGGGCCTGGAAGACTATAGGCAACCAGTGCAGAGAACAGAGCACCGCTGTAATAGGAGACGGGCCCGCCGCATTCTGCACCAGCTGATAAAAGCATGGATGATAGTGGCCAGGTCAGAGTCTGAGACGTACGGTTGAAGCTGCCGCACCAGATGTAATTGGCAAAATGCGCTCCTCGCCACAGCCTCCACCTGGGCATCCAGGTGGAGCTGGGAATCAAGGAGCACTCCCAGACTCCAAACCTGGGGAACCAGTGGGGGGCGAGCCCCTTCAATGATGGAGGACGCCAAATCCAACGCCTTCCCCACTAGCATAATCTCCATCTTGTCAAGATTCAGCCTCAGTTGGCTTGTCCTCATCCAGTCCCCCACGGCGCCAGACATCGAGTAAGCACCGAGACTAACGGGTCTGGGTTGGATGAAAAAGAGAGCTAGAGTTGGGTGTCATCAACATATTGATGACACCGAACTCCAAACCGTCTCATGACCTAGCCCAGTGGCTGCATGTACACGTTGAACAGGAGAGGGGACAGAACTGAACCTTGCGGGACTCCACACGAGAGGTCTTGGGGTGATGAAGAACAGTCCCTGAGCACCACTCACTGAGTTCTCCTGGCTAGGAAGGAACGGACCCATTTGAGAACAATCCCGCCCACCCCGACTCAGTCCCGCAAGTGGGTCACCAACATCTCGTGGTCAACGGTACCAAAAGCAGCTAATTGAATCAGCAGGGTCGAATGACCCTGATCCAATTCACGGCGGCAGTCGTCAACCAAAGCCACAAGCAGTCTCAGTGCCATAACCCGGACCAAAGCCAGACTACGAGGGATCCAGAAAGCTGATGCGGTCAAGATGCTCCTGCAGTTGCCAAGCCACCACCCGTTCAATAACCTTCCCTAAAAAGGGGAAGTTAGAGACTGGTCGACAGTTGGTGAAAGAGTCCATGTCCAATGATGGTTTTTTGAGCAGAGGCCGCACCACCACCTCTTTGAGGCAGCTCGGCACTCTGCCCTCCCGAAGGGAGTCATTGACCACCACCACCAGCAGTGGCCCCAGCATCTCCCGGCTGGCCTTAACCAGCCAGGACGGGCACGGGTCAAGTTCACAAGAGGTGGCTCTAACTGCCCCAAGAACATCCCCCACATCAGTGGGCAACACCCACTGAAATTGATCCCACAAACCCGGACAAGATGGGGCTTCCATAACCTCTGGTTCTCCTATCATAATAAGTGCAGCGTCGAAATCATGGTGAATCCAAGTGATTTTACCTGCGAAGTAGTCAAGAAACATGTCACAGCAGGCACTGGAAGGTTCCATTTCCAGGTAGAGAGAGGCTGGACCGACCAGTCCCCTCACCACCCAGAAAAGCTCTACTGGATGGGACTTTGCTGATGCTATGAGGGTAGCAAAGAACTCCTTCTTTGCTGCCCGCACAGCCATGGCATAGGCTCATAAATTAGCTCTATGCCACAATCTGTCAGCTTCAGCATGCGAATGGCGCCACCATCGCTCCAATTGCTGCCCTTCCTGCTTCCTCCGTAAACTAAGGAAGCCTGTGATGCCGATGCCTAGAGAGTGGATGCCTGGGGGCTGTCCAGTCGATGGCCTCGGTCAGCAAGGTGTTCCAAAGAGCAACAAGGTCATTGATCGATCGATCGTCAAGATCATAGGGTAATTCCCCCAGAGCATTCTGGAACCTCTCCGGTTCCATCAGTCTCCAGGGGTAAACCAACCAAATTGGTCCTGCACCTCTCCAGGGGCAGACGTGTGCTGGGAGACAGGTGCCCGTGGGAGGTAATGATCTGCCCATGACAAGGGCATAGCTGACACCTCCCCCACCAGTGGATCCCTCGCCTCAAGGCCGGTGCAGAAAATCAGGTTCAGGATATGTCCCCCATCATGCATTGAGCCGATGACTACTTGAGACAAGCCCATGGTTGCCATGGTGGCCATGAACTCATGCTCTGCCTCCTCCAAGACTGGTGTCAGCGTGAATATTGAAGTCCCCCAGACTAACGTCTTTGGGGACCGCAAGACCACTTCCGACACCAGCTCTGCTAGAGTGTGCAGAGATGCTGCCGTACAGGTAGGTGTGCGGTATATTAGCAGCACTCCTAATTTGTCTTCCGCCAAATCAATCACAAGATGGAGACCCTCAATCAGCTGCACCGGATACCTCCTAACGGACCATGAATCCCTAAAAACAATGGCTACACCGCCCCCCCATCCCTCTGACTGTGGCTGATGCTGCATGGAGTACCCAGATGGAACAAGGTCGGCCAGAATAGGCCCCGACTCAGTGTCCAGCCAGGATACACATGAGGTGTATCTCTGTGATACATGGTCCAGGATCAATTCCTGGACAGTTGTTGACCTATTAACAACCGACCTCGTGTTCAACAGTAACTATTTCAGGCCAGGGGCCCCCTGGTCAATCATGCACCAGCTACTCAGAAGGCAGTGAAGGGAACAGGTACCAAGTACCTGTCTTGTCTCACAGATCGAACCCCCCTCCCCCCAGGGACCATAATCCCCCTGCCCCATCATGACCCCAATGGCTGCGGTTCTCCCCCCAGCCAACCCCCCCAAGTTGCTCCCCCAGATGGCAAGGGAGACCCTCCCCAAACCCCCGCTCTCACCCTGAAGTATTCCCTAACCCAACCCCTCCCCCATCCACTCCCCACACACACACCCCTCTCAGAGGAGTGAAAATCCACCCCCTGACATGGGATCCACCCCTCCCTCTCACAGAGGAGTGAAGGTCCCGTATTCCAATCCCTACTCCACCCCCTGCTCTCACCAGGGGGTCAAGACATCCCTGCTCCAAACCCCACTCAACAAAACAGTCCCCAATCCGCCCCTAAAACATCCCTACAACATCCGCACGCCTCTACAGACGACCAGCATCGACCAATCGTTGTCCCTTCGTCCTCAGTCGCACTCCAAAGGGCCCTTCGGCGCGGCCCTTCGGCGTGTGCCTGCGGCAGCGCCGAACTGAGCTCCGCTGTAATCCCTCCCCACCAGAACTGACCCCACCACCTCAACCTCCCACAGGGGAGGGGGGGCCAAGATGGTGTCCACATGGGGTTCAGGACCATTCGGCTCTCAGCAACAAGCCCCCCCGCCGGGATAGTAAGTGGTGGCTGAGTCCTGCTGTTGGTATTCATAATTATAATATTTTGATTCTATTATTATAATTATAATTAATTCATATTAATCCCATTCTCCCCTGTAGTTAAGCTCAGCACGTGCACCTGCATCGTAACAGATTTGTGAATGTCTCCCTGTTGCTCCCTATGTCCCCCTCTCCCATGTTTCCCCTCCCTCGTCTTTATCAGACTGGAAGCCCCTCAGGGCAAGGACCTTCCTATGATTAATGATTCTATAGCACCAGGCACATTGCTGGTGCTATATAACCACCACCATCAATCATCATCATCATCATCATGCCAAACTAGCCAAATAATTGGATATTCATTTTGGGAAATGAATCGCCGATTGTACCTGCTTTTTTGGACCTGATTCAAAGCAGGTGAAGTTCTGGAATGTAATATTTGCTGTGGGGGGTTTGGTTCGTTTCTAGTTTCCATACCAGGATCTGCAAACATGCTGGAATGCAGAAAGGCCTCTAGCGGTCAAGGGGAATCTGAATGCAGGTTTAAACAAGTACTGTTACTGCTGCCCTACATTGGGAAGCGGGAGAAAGGCCATTCACTTCGCAGCACGGCGCTCTCCATTTGGAAGAAATTAGGGATGGGAAATCTGATTGAAAATCAGAATTGGATCAAAATCAGAATTGGATTCAATTTAATTGATTTTAAATTGTATCGGAATCTGAATCAGATCGTATTTCCCGCCCCCCCCTGACTTCAGTGGGAAAATTCCCACTGAAGTCAATGGAAAACTGAACTTATTCAGTTCAACGGGCCATGGCAGTGGAAAGGTTGGGGTAAAGCTTTAAATTGAAGATCCTAATGCCATTCAACAAATCTTGTTTATTAGACAGACTCAGTGAACCAACAAGCGCAGAAGAGACTTGGCTACCCTGGATCATCTCTGCAGTAGACTGACCGATCCTGCGGTCGTCCGAATGGATCTGCTTCGACAGGAACTTCTAAAACATTCAGCGGCGACGGTGTTCCTTGGGGGGCTTGCTGCACTTTCGGCTGGAAAAATAATACCAATAGCAGTGATAGCAATACCTTGGACTCCACACGTCCCCGAGAAAGCGGGCTGCTGCTTCTCTCCTTTTGTGCGGGATCCCGCTATCGACTCTTCCTCCCCGTGTCCTGGAGCGTGGCGTTTGTAGATTCTGTGCGGAGAGGCAGTCCCGGCCCTGCGCTCACGTTCAGCCAGGGGCTCGATGAAATAATCTTCATTCGCAAGTCGGAACACACCTTTCTGGGAAGGGGTAGAGAAAGCTGCTGTCACAACAGGGGAAATCAATTCTTGAGGACGCAACGGGCATGATGGTTTGACCAAATTTTTCATACAGCAGCAGCAGCAGCCATGCACTGTCTTAGCCACTTTAACCAGAATAATGAGCAATAGCTTCCCAGAAGCAGGAGAACAAGCCAACACAGACCAATAACAATACAGTGGATTCGAGATTCATAAAGAAAAATTCTTCCCCGCTCGCCAAACTGATGCCGTTTACTTATTTGTGACAAGTTATTGTTATTGTTGTTATTATTTATACAGTGACAGCAATGTATCTAGTGCTGTACAATCAGTAGTTAGAGACAGATCCCTGCCCCCAAGGGGCTTACAATCTAGAAAAGGCAGGGGCGGGGAGACGGGGGGACATAGGGAGATACAAGGATACAGTCATGAAGTTGATTCAAATCAGAAGAAGGTCCAAGACTCAGTTAATGCCAATGCATTCAAGGATTTCAACAGGCCCAGCTATTGGACAAACACCAAACTAGACGGGACAGCCGGGAGACAGACATGTGATGTGCTGCTCAGTTTCCTCGTTCCCCCCATCCCCAAAGTCCTTATTTTCTTCTACCTTTACTAAGCCAAGGACTCCAATATGCTCCAAGAGTGGCTCAAAATACTCCATCGTTTCAGAGTGTTGCTCTGGGATTATGAGTAATTATTGTATGCTACTCCTCCTCCTCCACATCATCATCATCATCATCATGAAAGTTCATTTTATAGCACCTCTCCTCTCCCTCGCCAAATGGGGCTCACTCAGAGTGCTTCACAATCCTAATACAGTAATACGCAACTATACAATTATATAAGACAACATTGTCCATTTAGAACAAATTAAAAGGAGAAGTTAAAAAAGAGGGAGCACGGAATACGTCGAGGGGAAACCAGCAGTATTTGTGAAGTATTTGTGAATGAGGGGGTGCTTTGCTTCTACATTTAAGCTCCTAGCTGCTGCCAGTGGAAGCAGCCACTAGAAGCCAGTGGCTCTCAATCCATTTAGGCCCACTCCTCCTTTCTCTTGTCTGTGGTATTCGATGCCCCCTCCCCTCACTGCCGTTAGCCCAGTCTTCCCTCTGCCATTGCCTCCCCTCTGCCTTTGCCTCCCCACCCCTTTCCATACCCCTGCTGTTACCCTACTGCTGTTACCCTAACTTCCCTAAGTCAGAGCAGCTGAGCCAAGGGAATTTCCAAAATGGCCCCGGTTTGCCTGCTTCTGGAACATGCATTTTTATTGGTGGCTGCAACACCCTATCAGAGTTCATGGTCTGGAAATAGGTGGGGCCGCCAACATTTTGGGAATTCTCCCAGCATGGCCGGAGTGGGACTTAAGTCCCATTCATCTGCACAAAACTAAACCGATTTATCGAAGTTGACGCAATTATTCAGCTTTTGGTAATTCACTTAGTAACTGATATCGTTCACACAAATGATAATTGGTAACCGGTATCCTTCGCATGACATTCCTAAACCGATTTAGTACCACCGCCATCTGGCCACAGTGGCCGTGTTGTGAAAGTGTGTGGGGTGACACCTATCCCATCATGCCTTGCATGCAACACATTCTGGGATGAATCCCACATTGTTCTCAGCAGGAGAGATGCTGAGTGTAAACAGACGGACGGCAGCTCCGGAAGTGGCCATGGACGGCCCCGTCACCCTCCGGTTGACCCGTCCGTCTAAAGGGCCCCCACCCGCCAGATGTGAGAAGTGGAGCAGGTTGTGGCTGCTCTGGGGCAGCCCAGCCCAGCGTGCTCCACAAGATCCAGGAGCACACCACATGGAGTGGGCCGGCCAGACTCAGGACAATGGCCCAACATGGCGCTGCTGCCCGTCTACTGGGGGGGCCCACAGTGCAGCTCCACACCCGTCCGTCCGTCCGTCCATCCGTTGCCCCAATCAGCACCCTGGACTCATGAGCACCAGCCTAGAGTGTTGGGTGAATCAAACGAAAAATCGCTATGAGCGCTGTTTCCGACGGAAACAGCTCTATCATCTTCATTCCTGCGTGGAGGAAATCTACTGGCATTTCTGACATTTTCCGTGATTTTCCTCTATTTTCTGCCACTTTGGTAATGTCCAGTATTATCAGTAATACCCCAAATTACCATAAATTACTGAAAAATGATGGGAAATCACAGGCGCCAGTACTGACGGGACCAGAAGCGCGGAAATGGGAAATACCATCAAATGGCCAAAAGCGCCCCCGAAAGGTCAGTATTTCCCACCGGAACCAGAGCACCTGCTCTCGCTTCAGGTGGGGGAGGAGCTGCATGGGCAGCACGGGGCCACCGTCGGTCTGTCCAATGTGGACCCAGACGGAGCTTGTAACTGGAGGTCGTGGGGATGGGCCCCTGGAGCAGCTATGGGCTCCAGCAGGCTCCCCGTCTTCTAAAAACACCCACTTTGCGCTGCAGCCTGGGAATGATTTGTAGACCATGTTCGCCAACCAAACACAGGAAGCGTTCACATTCCAAGATACTTTTGCTGACAGAAAGCAAAAGGGATTATTTGCTCCTGGTTATTCCGGAAGGCACGCCTCACTTCTACTCCTGAATACTCCGGGCACAGATTGTCTGCCCCCTCACTGCTCCCTCCATCCCCTCGGCACTTTGAAAATCCCTGCCCTCACCTGTTTCATGCAACCGGGGGGTGGGGGTTAATAGCAGGAGAGGGCCTCGTTGAGCAGCCGAACCTCTCCACTGCTGCCTCGCCCTCCCGGCCTCACAAGGCTAACCCTAGGGCGCCTCTCTTCTGCCCAGGTTCCACACCTCACCATTTTAACCGCCCATAAGCCAGGCCTCCGGCTTCTTGGGTTTGCACGTCCGAAGAACTTAGGGACGATGGAGCGAAAAGGTAGTATACCAAGGATCACAGTCCCAGCGGGAATTCCCAGCAGGGAGGCTCAGTCACTCAGCAGGAAGCTGTAGACACCCCGAGAGCAAGGCAGGAGAGAAGAGACGTGCTTCTGGCATGTTTTCTTTGGCAGAAAACAATGTTAACAATAAACTCTCTCCGGCAGGTGGGGTGGGGGTCGGGGGTGCGTTCTGCTCTTTCCCAGGACAACGGGTTCTCTGCAGCAGACCCTGGCATCCAGCTTGGCCATAAACAAGAGGAAGGGCCGCTACCTCTCGCAGGGATAAAGCCCTGACAATGCTGATTTGTACGGATGGGACTATTGGTATTGGATTAATCCGATAATGCCGATAAACAGCGATATCGGATTAATACGATAAAACCAATACTAATGGCCGCAATGTTAAAGATCAAAAAAAATCGGCAATGTTAAAAAACCAATATGTTGATACCAATAAAAACGGTATCGGATAAAACTGATACCGGTAAAACCGGTAACCGGTAATTCCCCGATAGTCCCATCCCTATTGATTTGCATTATTTGTATGCATGGGTCCATGCAAATTGAAAGGAACGTTTCAGTTTAGCGAGGTGCAGTGCAGGATCCATGGCGTAGTAGGGACCGGGTAGCTGGGCAAGCCCAAGGAAAGGGTCTCCTCTCCCACTGCAATCAGAGCAGGAACTTCCCCCGGACAGCTGCATCTGGATAACGCTGCCCGGCCGGCGCCCCCTCCGGCGCAGGCACAGGCAGGTCAAATCTAGAGAGGGCTGACTGACGCTGAGGATTGTTGGCTTCACCCAGGGACGATGATTGAAACCCCTGAGACTCAGGATCAAACCTGGGGAGGGGGAAACCCTAAACGGGAAGCGTAGAGAGGCACATTTTCCCAGGACACTTCTGAAAAATACATATTGCAGGGCCTGCCTAAGGCGACAAAGCAGGCCCTGCAACATGTATTTTTCATAACTGTCCTGGGGGAAATTGTACCTCTGGGCCCCCTCCCTTAGCAATCCCTCCCTGCTCTGCTACCTCAAATCTCTTCTGGATTCAGGGGTTTGTGTTTGCTGGGAGCAGGGAGTGGAGCCGCTGGAGTTTGTGACAAGCGGGTGATCGCTCCGGCGTGGCGGGGGGTGTCATTGAATGTATTTTCCTGCTGCAACCCCAGCTCCGTGGGTTCTGCGCCAGGTTGATCCCCCTGCAGCGGACGGACCCTCCATCTGGCTCCTTGGAGCAGGCTGGCTCTGCCTCCTGCAGATCAGGAACACATGCCTTTTCAGCTGTGTTTACCATGCCATTGATTTGACTGTTGCCCGCCACAAGCCGGGGGGACGGAGGGAGATTAGGATGGGCACCATGGAGTCTTGGGGCTTGTTGCAAAACAGACATTGCAAAGCAAGTGTGAGCCTCACGCTGCTGCATTTAGCATGCCGCCCATTGCCCGAAGGAAGAACAATTAGGATCTCCTTGCCCTGGGGGGAAATGTCTAGCCACACTGCGCACACACAAGCACGCCCACACATACAATCAAGTCGTTTTCAGAAATGCTGCTCTCTTATTCACTAAGTCAGGGGTACGGGCCTCAGGCCCAGGGGCTAAATGCAGTCCATCGCTAGTTTGTACGCGGCCCCCTTCCTAGTTCCTGGATCGGGGTCCTGGTTTCAGTTTCTACCCCCGAGCACTGAAAAACCGAGTTCAGGGTAAGAGAGCAGAGGTAAAGGCATCCATGTGAGGAGAGAGGACAGATCCATGGTGTAGATCCATTATCTCGACCCGTCTCTTCCTGAACACACCGGTTACACTTCCCCCCAACTTCCATGCAGAGACTGGAATGAATTTTTGAAGTAGCTTCTGGGAGGGAAAGGTTCCCCATCCCTGCAATAAATTAATAACAATATTTGAAAAGGGAATTTCCTGGAAATGTTGGTTCTTCTCCTGCTGTTTTGCCCCACCAAGTTCGTAAGAACATAGTCCATGTTCCAATGCACCACTGGTGCATTGAGCCCAGCATCCTGTCTCCGAGAGCAGACAATCTCGGTCGTTTGGGAGACGTCCCCAACAGCGTGATCCATTCCCTGTTGTTCACTCCCAGCTCCTGACAGTAAGAGCAGAGGTTTCATCCCCAGCCTGCGTCCATAAATAGCCATTGATGGACCTACCCTCCAAGAAAAGAACCAGGCTTTGTTTGAATCCAGCTGTGCTACTGACCTTGACCACAGCCACAAAGCGCACAAGCTAATTGTGTCTTGAGTGAAAAAGATACTTTGTTTTAAATCTGCTGCTGGGTTAATTTTAGTGTTGTGAGGTGCCCCAAGATGCCATGGGCGTGAGGGGGCGGCTAATAAATGTGAAGAAATAAATAAATAAATAGTTTCATGGAGTTCCAATATGATTTGATAGGGTAAATAACTGCTCCCTATTTACTCCTTCAACACCGCTCATGATTTTATAAACGTCTATTTTATCCCCCTGCAGTGGTCTCTTCTCCAAGCTGAAGCGCCTTAGCCTGTCGAGCCTCCTCCTCCTCCTCCTCCGGAAGCCATTCCAGACCCTTCATCATTTTTGTTGCCCTTCTCTGCACCTTTCCCAGTTCAAAATGCTGGATGCCCTACTCTGCCCTCGGAGGGCCTAGTGGAGCGCTCTCTCTCGCTCTAGCCTCTCTGGGTGGTTTTAAACAAGTACGGCAACTGGGGGGAGAGGGTGGTCGCTGGCCCTGCCGCGGAGCAGCCTCTCAGGTGGGGTGCGTGGGTCTCTCCCAGTGTGGCTACCCTGGCCGCGGAGGCAGCCGGCCGCCACCCATTCTCTCTGCCGCGGACCATGGGGGAGGGGGAAGTGTGCCGGGCTGGCCTTGGTAACTGATATGTTCCCAGCATGTGCGCTGGGGGGGAACCCAGGCTCCCCAACACTCCCGGCCAGTTCTTGTGACTTGCAAAGGCCGTCTCCTCTGCCCACGGTGCCTCTGAGCGGTCTGCTTGTGTGGCCGCCCACCTCAGTTCATGTGGGCAGGGGCCGCGTGGCCATCCATTGCCCCAGACCTTTTCCGCTTGCCCCGCACGGCGCACTCCGGATTTCTCGCATGAGCAAGTGCTGCGTGCCTCACGGGAACGTGCATCCCCTCGCGGGCGGGCGGGCGGATGAACGGCTCCTAGGTGGCCGTGCAGGGTAGCTGAACACCCTCCGTCTCTCTCACACACGCGCGCACGCAAAGAGCAAAGCTCTGACTCCCGTCCCCAGCGAATTAGGACCTGGTCCTTCCGCTGGTCGGCTCCGGTGCCCCTAGCGGAGTCCCACCGGCATCTGATTGCAAAGCAGTCTCTTCCATCGGGGCATAGTCACACAAAGCCCAGATTCAAAGGGAAGGGCAGTAGGAATGTCATGTGAACGGGCCCTTAGTCAGGACCCCAGTTACTAGCCACTGGCTTATTTACTTATTTATTTAAACTCATTTCCTGCCCTTCCCTTAAGGCTCACGGAAGCGTACAATATAATATCCATATAAAATGTAGCTATAAATCCCCTCGAAACCCCACCTTAACCTCCTAGAAACGTTCCACCCACCCCCTATCCCCACCTGCCAAATGCTGGGCCAGAAACAAAGGTCTTTACGTCACCTCCGGAAAATGCTCCGGCTTGGGCTGACACGAACCTCTAGAGGAAGGGAGTTCCACAGCACCAGGGCCACCAGCAAGAACACCTCTCTGTGTGCCCTCACGGCAGCTGGCACCTGCAAGAGGGCACTCCTCGGTGACGACTACAGGGATTGTGCTGGAGCATTTTGGAAGAGGTGGTCTATCAATCAATGGCAAGGGGCACAGAGCAGCGTTCTCAGAGGACGCACCACGGTTTGGGAACTCCCTTCTGCTGGAGGGCTGCCAATGCCCAAGCATTTTCCAGCAGCAACGCAAGACCTATTTATTTAGCCAGGCCTGTTGCTGATGGGGATAGAGTTCAGGGAGCGGTTTTAATGGGAATCTTAGAGAGTTTATATTTTTATAGCTTTTATTTTTGTCAATTTTATACACGTCTATTTACAGCTATTTCAAGCTGTAAAACCCCCCAGAGCCTTCAGGAAAGGGCAGGCTAAAAATACAAAGAAATACATAAATATATAAATATACTCGCAGTCTCTGAGAGCTGTGCCTTCCTGCTGCCCGCTCCCCCTTGCGCTCTCAGTTGCCCTGTTCCGTCTGTGTCCGATTGGGCCCACCCCTGACCCCGCTGGGAGAGACAGCCTGACCTCCCTGGTCCGAGGGCCAGCAGCTTGCCCGGCCCCACCTCTGCAGGAAGGGTTTGGCTGGGGGCCGGACTTTCCCACCCCTCCCAGCTCCACCGCAGATGCTCCCATAGCATCACGTTTCTTCTGTTCTAGTTCATGGAGGAGATCGGCACAAATTCCATGGCAACCCGTGTCCCTGGTCTCTACTAGTGTGTATGTGTATATATATATGTGTATACCTATATATATATACATTAGCATTAGCATTTATATAGTGCCAGCAAATGTACCTGGAGCTTTACAAAGAATAAGATAGACAGGGTCCCTGCCCGAGAGCTTACAATCTAGAGAAGACAGGGGGAGGGGAGACAGGGAAGGGGGAACAGAGGGAGAGACAAGGGATGCAATATTCGCGAGGATGCAGGAACTCAGGTGCACACTCTTGGCTTGGTTACAGAGAATTGGGAGTTTGCAGATAACAGGTGGGGGATAAACCTGGGTGGGGATGTTTAGCAGGAGTTAGGAAGGGCGGAGCGGAAGAGGTGGGTTTTGAGGAGGGACTTGAAGGTGTGGAGGGTGGGGGCAAGGCGGACGAGGGCAGGGAGGGAGTTCCAGGC
>QEPC01002454.1:1549478-1569161 GCA_003113815.1 Sphenodon punctatus
TGATTTGACGAAAGCTCACTTCAAATCCACAAATCATAGGATACAGAGCTTGGGGGAAACAGTAAGGATCCTGCGTTTCTGATTGTTATAAGTTTCCTTTCTTGGTACTCCAAGCAACCGAGAGATCATTGGCCACTGCCAGAGACAGGTTCTGGCCTTGATGGACCATTGGTTTGATCTGGAACGGCACTTCCTATGTCTTTATGTTCTTAAAATGCAATCCATAGTTAATGCAAAATATTGCTATAAAATCTTGTCCCCATTTGCTATCAGCCTGTAGAGTAAAGGCCTCTGAATTTACTGGAGTATTTTCTCCTGCTCCCAACATATTTGTGCATAAGCTATTCTCACCTTCCCCCCACATGAGTAAAATCCTGGCTCCATTGAAATCAGTGAGAAATTCACCACTGACTTCAATTAAACTAAATTTCACTCTGCGCATAGAATGCGTCGCAACCTAGTCTAAGTGCTTTGCTTCATAACGCTGTTTTCCAAATTACAGCTGAAGACTCAGATGATGCTGTTTATCAGGGTCTTCAGATTGCAGGAAACTGCGCACCTTCATCTACAGTGTGTCTGGGGGTTTGGGTTGTTTATAAAATGGAGCATAGTTATTTTATATCCCCTTGCTAACTTGATCCTTTCTGTGCCTCTGGTATTCATCGCCAGGATGTGTCGGCTTGCGCGGGAGAAGGAAAAGATTGAATGAATGGTAAAAATGAATATTAAATTTCCTAAAAGTACATTCTGAAGAACCATTAGTCGGTTTGGTTTTGTTTTTCTTTTTTTTAAGTATTGGCACTTATGAAAACAGGATGTTCCATTGTTGTTACACTGGGGCCATTGACAGCGAAGCACTTCATTGCTAGACTTCGGGGTACTTGTAAGCACAATAGCAATGGAGAGTTGGGGCAAAATATTAGAATGAAAACATAAACTCAGATAGCCCAGTTCTTAGGGAAAAGTCTATTCAGTTACTGGACTATGTCTTTTCTTTGCCTCCCAATCTAATAATTGTGCCTGACTTTTGTGATATCTGCATCACACCTGTCACGTGTGTGACTGTACCTCATGTCTGCCTGGAGCTGAAACAGTTTGCCTGTACTGCAATTCGGAGCTGAAATGGGTATCTGATTGGTACCTGCGGGTAACACCCACATTTGTGTATCTGAATCAGTACCTGAATATTGGTCACGTACTTGAAATACCAACAACAGTATACAGAAATACTGGAATTACTCCAAAAAATCCTCAAATCCAGGATAAACTCAGGTCAAACTCAGGACAAAGTCAGTATTTCAGTATACCAGTTGTCGGTATTTCGGTATATCAGTTTGTCGGTATTTTGGTATATCAGTTTGTTGGTATTTCGGTATATCAGTTTGTCGGTATTTCGGTATATCAGTTTGTCGGTATTTCGGTATATCAGTTTGTCAGTGTTTCGGTATGCCAGTTGTCCGTATTTTAATATACCGGGTGTTGGTATTTCGGTATATCAGTTGTTAGTATTTTGATATATCAGTTATTGGAATTTCAGTATACTGGTTGTCAGTATTTTGGCATACCAGTTGTTGGTATATCGGCATTTCGGGTACCTGATTGAAAACCGGTTTCGGTACCAAAAATACCCAAAATATTTGGTTCAGTTCAGGTACTGAAAAATGTGTTGTGTCTATCCGCTTTTGCGGGTACTTGTTTCAGGTCTACTGGACCTGTGGCATCTGACCCATGCCAGCAAAGACTGGATACCGAGCGGTATTGTTCAGCAGATTCACTGGTTAGCCGTTTTACCATGTTACCGCATCATACTGAAATGCATCCTTGACCACATTGCTGTTTTTCAATTTACCGTATTGCCATTTACCATTTGCCGATCATTATTATTATTATTATTATTATTATTATTATTATTTATTAGCATTTATATAGCACCAGCGATGTACCTTGCGCTTTACAAAAAATAAGCCTTTCATGTTGACATCCACCCCCCTCCAGTTCTAGCTTCAGACTAGGAACAGTAACATTCGGTGACACGGTAGAGTGTGGTAATACAGTCACAGTAATATGGTAAGCCGTTGTGGTATTATCCATTTATTCAGCTAGTTGGTTACTGGTTAGCAGTCATGGTAATCAATTAACGATCAGGCAACCACCAAACTAGCCAGAATGGCAGATATCAACTGTAAATAATAAAGTGACTATTTGGTTTGGTTCTAGTGTGCATGATATATTACTGAAGATATTTTTCAGTGGGTGAAAGTATGTCCACTTCATTCATTCATTCACCCCACCCTTCTTTTCCTTTGTACATTTTGGGCCCAAGCCTCCATCCCCGCCCATGACATTCCAATTAAATCAGAGATCTGGACGCTCAAGAAGGTTATTTTATTTATTTATTTATTTCATTGGATTTGTTTTTTGTCACCCCCTCCTGCTACAGCAGCTCAGGGTGACTCCCAACACATAAAACCAAATACAGTATAAAAAATATCAAATCAAATCAATACTATATCAATAAATAACAATATCCAAAAAAGACTCAGGTGCAGCTAAAAAGACCCTCCCTCCAACCCATCCCCACCATCTCCCTCACCAAACGCCCATAGCCAGGTCTTACGCTGTCTTCGAAAGGAGGGGAGGTCTGGGGCCAGGTGGGCCTCCGTTGGGAGGGAGTTCCACAGCCTCAGTACGACCAGCGAGAATGCCCTCCTCATTGTCACCACCTGAGAAACCTGGGGGACTTCGAGGAGGGCACGTTGCAATAGTCTGGTCTTGAGGTGATGAAAGCATGGACGATGGTGGCCATATCGGAATCTGAGACATACGGCTGAAACCGTCGCACCAGATGTAATTCATAGTAATTCTGATAGTAATTCATACTGTCTGTAGTGCAACAGTTGTGGATTAGCTGTCTTGTGCTAGACACGGTAAAGACTGATGGTAAGAGAAATCGACAACGTTGATTATAGACCGGAAATAAAAGATGAATGTGACACACAAAAAGGGGAGATTTAAGGACAGGGCCGGGCTTAGAATTTACGGGGCTCATGGTGAAAATAAACTTTGGGCCCCCTGATGGGCCCTCTCCTTTGGGGGCACCATCCATGGGGTGGTCATGTTTGGGACCCGCTGGGAGGATGTGGGTGATTTCAGAAGTGACGCGTTCCAATTCACCACAGTGAATCCCACCCCGGTGTGAACGGATTCACCGCGGGCTGTGGTGACACGTGCGGCCCCAACCGAAGTGACAGGATCGTGACCACCGCCCGGGGGCAATCAGAGAGAACATGGGCCGGGGGAACACAACAGACATGCAGTGGAGACGTGGACCGCGGTTCGAGCCCCAGAATGCACTGTGGCTGGGGTCAATTCCTTCCACCGCGGCTGCGGGTTTCCGTTCAGAAGTTACTTTTCATTCACCCCTGCCGTGGTGACCATTCACCGCACCTCTGGACCTCCTCCCGCCCCAACCGCACGAAGCGTGGTTAGCTTCACCCTGGGCCGCATTTGACTGTGGTGAACATCTGGATGCGAGCAAACAGACATGCACGGCGCTTTCACCACCCCCCGCGTTTGACTGAGGTTGACTGTGGTGGACATTCACCACGTCACTTCTGAAATCACCCTGTGAAGACCCCACAACCTGCCCTAGTGAAGACAGGGGCCACCGTGTGGCCTGGGGAAGTCGCCCTGTGTTGCCCCGTGGTAAGGCCAGCCCTGCGTAAGGATGATGTAATAGCAAAGCAAACCAGGCTATTATTCAGTATGCAAAGAGCTGAGCACACTGCCTGCCTGCCTGCCTGTTTGCCTGCCTGCCTGCCTGTTTGCCTGCCTGCCTGCCTATCTGTCTGTCTGCCTGCCTGCCTGCCTGCCTGCCTGCCTATCTGTCTGTCTGCCTGCCTGCCTGTCTGTCTGTCTGTCAGGAACAGGCCCAAATCCACTCTTGAAACAATAAGGAGGAGTAAAAAGAATTGCTGAAGGAGTTAGATAAATTAAAACAATGCACTTGAGGCTGTACTTACGGACGTGCTAGCTGCCTCTGCAGGAGGCTGAATACCCTTAGCATTCCCAGTCCTGAAACCAGATCTGAGTACTGGATAACTGGACATTTTTCTGTATTTATTACCAAAGAAGAATGACAAGTTTTGCCACGTTTGCAGATGTTGCCCCAATTACCCCCCAAATGCTACAGCCTTGTCACTTGGGGTCCCACCCCACCAGACAAGTCAACTGGAGCTTGGCCATTGAGCCCTTAGGGGGGAGGTTGCGCCCTTAGCATTTTTTCCTGAATACAACAAGGTAACTCGCTACCACTCATTTTTGAATAGTAAAAGCAAAGTCAGAAAGTCGAGGAGAGAAATACTGCACATCGCAGCACCTGCTAATCAGCCTGTGCAAGGGGAGATCACAAGAGCCTGCTCTCAGTTACGGGTGGTTGCGGCTTTGCAACTAGCCATAGTTGGTTAGGATGACGTGTAAAAAGCCCAGGGCAGCCAGGTGGTTTGCTATTTGGCGATGAGCTAGAAATAATTTTGTTTTTAAAATAAAATAGAAAATAAAGCAAATGCAATCTTCTTCTTGATGAAAGGGACAAAGTCAGTAGGTGGGGGCACAAACAGACTTTGAGAGTTTATTTGCTTGCTGATATTTTAACTTATTGGTTCAGATGCCCTGACCTTCTGTACAAGGGGTTGTACAGAACCTGTACAACCCCCTCCCCCCCGATGCATTTCAATAAATGTAAATCCATGGAGAGGCATGATGTGGAAGGAAGGGGTTAAAATCAGCACCCAGCATTGGCCTAGCTTTGGGAGCCAGTCTTACCCGCTGTGCCGCATCGACTCAAAGAAAAAGAGCTGTATTTATTTTTAAACCCATTCAAAAATAGTTTTGCTGTTTCAGGGCCAGAATCTGTTTTTGTTGCCCTGTTCAAAACTTCACAAGACCTGTTTGGTACGGGTAAAGCACTCTACCGGAAGGCTTTTCTTGTGTATTATGATGGGTTTGGTGTTGGGTTTCCCCTGCGTGGGATAAAACCCCCAATTTATTATTGACGTGAGCCGCCTCGAGCTGACTTTGGTTGGGAGAGTGCGGGGTATAGATTAAAGATGAAATGAAATGAAAAATGAAAATGCAGGGATTTCCAGCTTTGATTTGCAGGACTATTGGCGGTGCGGCTTGTGTGTTTAATCGACCACGCTGTTGAGCACCGTGTTTTTATTTTACATGGGGGGGTGACACCTGCTGGAGAAATAAAAAATCACCACCTCTGATTCATGGCTGATGACTGATTAAGGAAACATAACTAAAATAGGTTGGCAGCGATTCATTTATTAAAACAGCTCTGGTGCCTTACAGTCTAACTGTGCTAAAAATGTATAACTCGGTCTTTAGAAATTCAGAATATATCTCTGTTGGGAGAAGGAGGGGGGGGGGGCATTTTGGAAATCTTGGCCAACTATTTCCAAACTCTATTATAGGTACAGTAGATCTCCCATAACCTTCTCCCTTCCTGTTCTTCTGGGTTTTTCATACCTGTTTAAATCTTTTAATTGGATACAGTCCTGTTCACTTGAGAAAAGATCCAGCAAGTAATTAAGCATACACAGGGAAAGATTGTATAACAAAAATGATCCAGTTTTAAATAATAATAATAATAATAATAAATATAATATAATAAATAGTTTTGTTGGCTCTGTGGTGGGGGTATGCGTGTGGGCGGGTCTGGGTGTGTTCCCACTGAAAGTTCACCAGCATTCTCTTATTGGCCTGTGGAACTCCCTCCCTCAAGCCACTGTACCTATGATCCCCAATGAGAACGCTAAATCACCTGCAGGGAACAGCAAAACAGTTACCTGCATTTGCAAAAGACTGTTTGTGCTGTTTTAATATAAAATGGGACCGTAGCTTGCTCTGATGGGAATTAGCTGCAGACAAGCCCTAGGGAGCACTGACCGGTGGAAGGTGGAGAGCGTTACACCTCTCTAGAGGATGGAAAGGGTTGGGCTTCATGGGATAGAGTCTCAAAAGAGCAGGTCCCATTTATGGCTGTTTTTACATGGATGCCCTCCCCCCTGCTGCTGGGTGTGCAGGCAGGTGTGCGGTGGGGGGGCATCCGTGTAAACGGGGCAGCGGTGGATGGGGGAATGGGTGACCGTCTGTGTAAACACTACAGGCGGTGGGTGGCGGTAGATGTGCACTACCAGCACACCCATCAACACCCATCTACACCCATGGAGCCATCTGGAAAAACGGAGGAGGCTTCGTGGGTGGAGGTGAGTGTGCGCCGGTGGGAATGACCGCACACCCACCGCACCAGCACACCCATCCCCCCACCCACTGCTGCCCATGTAAACAGGGCCTATATCTGAGCAAGGTCCGGGTTTCCAACAATGCTCAGGAGGCCGTAGCGCCCATGCAACTAGTCTTTCAGCAGACCTGGACCGACCACATCCTGGGCACTTGTGAAGAGATGGACATCATTTATTTATTTTAATTATTATCCTGCCCCATCCCGAAGGCTCAGGGCAGGCTACAGTATATAAAAACATCCAAAATACACAGTTAAAAATGAAAACCAGCTAAAATCCTGCATCCCCAAGCCTCTATCTCCACCTGACAAATGAGAAACTCTGCATTGCCCCAGAAAATGAGCAGGCTTGGTCTTGGATGAAGCTCATGGGGAAGGGAGTTCCATAGCTGCAGAGCGGTCACCGAGACCACCTCTGTACTCGCGCCTTGCTGTGCAAACGCAAGAGGGAGCTCCCGTCGGATCTCAAACCTAAACGACTGCTCTTTCTAGGGGTATTTTCAAATGTGACGGTGCTAGTCGCCACCACGCTTTGATCCTGCCTGGGGTGAGAGCCCTCCCTGGGCAGGAACTGGCCCCATCACTGAACAAACGTGCCGGCAGCTGGGGCTGGGGTGGGGAGAGAGTTGGGGCGATGTACGGACGTGGTCCGCACGGCCCTGCCCCCGCACTGCTTAGCACGGCACGGCCCCCTCCCTGACAGGTGGGCGTGGCAGCCTAGGAGGCCGAAAAAGCTGGAGTTAGGTAGAGTGGGGCCATCAGACGTGACGGCCTGCTCGACCGCTCGGCCTGCTCGTCTGCAGATGAGTTCCCCGAACTGTGGCCGGGCGAACCCGGGGTTGTGAATTGGCAGGGAGCCCGGCGTACAACCCGGAGTTTATCCTGCCGCGCTCCGAGGAGTGTTTGCTCCTGCTCGTGGTAAACAAACGTGACCCCCCCCATGGGTGGCCACGCCGCGGTACAGAGCGGCCACCTGTGGTAGCGTCATGTCGGAAAGTCCCCTTGTTTGCAGCAAGGCGTCAGTGAGGCTTCACGCTTGTTTTCCGGGAAGGGAAGAACAGCTTCTCCACTGAAGCTACAGGCAGTGGAGAATTTGCCAGGCAAACACCCCTACCTCGCAGCGTAGCAGGGGATCTTGGAATGGTCACAGACGCCTTCGGATCTTTCCTCCAAAATGCAGCCTTTCCAATAAGACAGGCTCCCTCCCTCCCACCAGCATCCTGCTGAGGGGTCTGGGTCGATTCATCGCATCCTCATCCCCATCACTCTCACATTCTGCAGGGCCTGCCTTTAACTCAAACACCCCAATCCAGCAAATTTGGATTCGCTTGGGGAAATTTCCCAAAGTGGAATGACGGAGGCCGTCTCTAATTTGCCTTTCATGGGTATGCTTTTCCACAAATGCAATTGCAACTTTTATGAATATGTGTGTGTGTGTGTGTGTGTGTGTGTTTTGCACCATCAATTCACCGCGTTCCCAGCTCACTCACAGCTCAGAAAAGGTGAGTTTTGAAAGAGCCTCTCTGCGTAGATGGCAGATCTACACTTCGGGCTGACGCAGATGCCAGATTTAGGTAATGTCCGCGATTGCTGGCACTATGCCAGGAACCCAACAGGCTACCCAAATGTCTATTGGGTACCCAATTACCCCCAAAATTGAGAATTCTTGCTGCCGGTGTGCCAATTACCAATCGGTAAATCAGTACAGTAAAAGAGTGAACATCGGGGTGGAAACAGGAGAAATCAGGATGGATTTTTAATTTAAAAAAAAAAAAAAGATTTATAAAAACCACAGTACTGCAAGTTGGTATTCCAGGATGGGATGTTGGGAAATCAGGCACTAATCGGGCACTGATTAGGGCTGGATTGAGATCCATTCCCAGTTCTCATGAGATTCTCGTGAGAATCGAGAAGTGTTACCAAGATCTCGACAGGATCGGGAAGCCACAGTGGACACGATCTGGGATTGGGGCCGTGGAACAAATGTGCCCGGAAAGGGCAGGGAGAAAGAGGAATGTGCAGCCTGTCCTGCCTCCTGCCATGACGAGCAGCCATGGCAGCCAATGACAGTAAGCCGTAGTGGCTGACCCAGTCTGCTTTGACCCGGTAGCCCCCCGGGCTGTGACTTTGGAGGCTTCCTGAGATCAAAGCCCAGACTAGAGACCTACATAGCCTGGGGCAATCCCAGGCCAACATCTGGCAGCTGCTGCACAGATGTGCAGGTGAGGTCTGGGCCAAAGTGTGACGAAGCAGGCCGCAGTGGGCCACCGTCATTTCTATAATGAAATGCATGTTGGGAAGCATGAATAATAATGGCTGCAATGCCCTTCCTCTCACCATGCAAACGACATTCGTATTTCAGCATCGCCTTTGGGGTTGTTGATTACATGGGGTACGATCTCATCGGACCCCGATCTGAGAATCCAGGCCAGCTTCGAGCAGGTGTCCTCCTTGCCGCAGCGCTCCAGTTCTTTTATGAAGCAAAGCTGAACCAGCCAAGGGGGGCGGAGATATTTATTGCTTGTTGTCATTTTTTTTCCCCACAATGAAACCAATGCCGATTTCACACAGTTGGCTACAGCCTGTGCTGGCAGCTCGTTAGCCAGACACTTGAGGACGGAGCCGGATTGAGAAGACAGAGGCGTCGCTAGAATCAGCAGAGGCGGTCCAGCTGAACGGAGACCCATGAGGTCGGGGGACCAACACTCCCTGGTGCGGCATCCTCTGCCATGGGAGCTGGACGGAAGAGTCCTGTTCTGCCCTCTGCACAGGGGTTCATCCTCCCCTAGCTATTGCCTCCTGGAAGCCTGACGAAGGGATTACTCTTATAGAATGTCCGAGTTGGAAGGGTTCACAAGGGCCATCTCGTCCAACCTCCTGCTTGGATGCAGGACGACATCTTCCTCATAGCAGTCAATGAGCACCGTTTGCCCAAAGAGCAATGACATATGAAAATGCCTCTCCTTCAAAATCTTCTGATGACACAATTATTTAAAGTGGTTAATCTAATAATATATCAATCAATCAATCAATCATTTAAGTGGATGGATTGTTTATTAATTACATAATAAATAAATAATTTAAGTGGATGTATTATTTATTTCAGTGGGTGGGTTACTTAAAGTGGATGGATTATTTACGTGGCTGGCTGGCTAGATATACAAACAGAGATGGAGAGATAGAGGTATGCTATATACACCAGGGATGGCGAACCTTTTCCCTCCCACGGCCCACTTTGAAAATTGGTACAAGTCCCAAGGGTCACCTAGAATGTAGGAGCGGGGGTGAATGAATAGGGGGCGGGGCTGCGCTCAGGAGGAGGAGGGTCCAGATTATGGCTCTGTCCCCTCTCGTTGCCTGCATGCCCTCATCCCTGCTCCCTTCACGTGAGCCCAGTTTGTCAGTGGTTGGAGGTAGGAAGTGGATCCAGGGGCAGATCCATCCAGGAACTGCAAAGGAGCTGGGGGCTGCATTTGGCCCCCAGGATGAAGATCCCCCCAGCTCTGCTATAGACTCTTCAGCATTTTCCTATTTCATTTTTTTCATTTCATTTCCCCTTTTATTTGTATCCCGCTCTCTCTCGCGCCTATGGCGACGCGAGGCGGCTAACGACAAAGGGAGAAACATACAAAATAACAATAACAGCGATAATTCAATACAAAAACAACATCACCAAATAACCCCTCAACTTATCACAATATAACACACATTTTCAGCATTTACCTTTCTGATTGTTCTATCCCTGCTGCCGCCAGGGAAGAACCAAAACGATTCCAGCCCAGTCTCCTGCTCTCACCAGGAGAAGGGGCCCAATTTACAGTAGCACGGAACAATATTCAAGATTCAGCAGATAACAATAACTCACATATCTATCAATCCAGAAACAACCCACTCCCACCACAAGAATCCCTCCCCCATCCCTTCCCCTGCTGCCACCAGAGGTCGGTACTAGGGGAAACCTCCCCCTGCCTCATAATTGCCCCCTTAATAAATATCTTATTACCCTATACCAACCCCCACTCCCCCCTTTTACCCCCAGCAACCACCGCTCACCAAGATAGTGGCCCGCCATGGCCAAAGGGTCTTTCGGCTCGTGGCTCTTTGGCTCATGGCCTGTGGCAGGGCCGCAGGTGGCTCCCTTTTATGCCCCCCCCGGTCCACTTCCGGGTCCTAGTCAAGTGGGGGGGCGGGGGAGGGTCACGCCTGTGCACCCTAACTTGTGCGCACCGGCTTCCTGGCTCCCCCAACCCCCGGTACTAACTGTCTTGTTGTTTTTCTCCCCGCAGGTGGTCAGCGGGGGATCCGGAGCAGCGGCATGGGGAATAGCCTAACAGCATCGGTGGCGGCAGCAGCATCACAGGTGGCTCCCAGTGGCTCCCAGCCAGATGGAAAGGTGTCTTCCTGCATCCTCCTGCAGGCAGCTCCCTTTTATGCCCCCCCCCCCCGGTCCACTTCCGGGTCCCAGTCAAGTCGGGGGTCGGGGTGGTGTCACACCAGGGCACCCTAGCTCAGGTGCACCGGCTTCCTGGCTCCCCCTATGAGTTTTTCCTAGTGGCTATTAAAGAGGAACAAACTATTTTCGATGTCTCCATCCTTGCCCCCTTCTCGCTCCTCCTCCTGCTGCTCTTCCCCTCCAGAGAGATGACCACTGGGAAGAAGCCATGAACATTACCCATTGGGGTTTCCAGCACCCACCCCGCCGGCTGCCCGCCAGCCTTCCACCCGCTGCCAGCGAATGCGATGCCAGCCCCCTGCCCGTTGTCTCGGATGGGGCTGTAGAACGGAATCTGGAACGAATGCCACCCTGCAACATGTATTTTCTATAAGTGTCCTCTTTTAAAGGGGAGGTATGGCCACCTTATCGGGGACGGGAAAGGCGCCCCCTTCCACCTGCAGGAGAAGCGGCAGCAACAGCAGGATCAGGGGCAGGAGAGATGGCAGCAGAAGCTGCATCAGGGGTGGAGCCACCTAGGCAGCTCCACCCCCCCTCCGCGGCCCAGTGCAGAGCTTATTGGCAACGCCACCTAGGGGCAGGAGAGATGGCGGCAGAAGCTGCATCAGGGGCGGAGCCACCTAGGCAGCTCCGCCCCTCTCCGCGGCCCAGTGCAGAGCTGATTGGCAACGCCACCTAGGGGCAGGAGAGATGGCGGCAGAAACTGCATCAGGGGCGGAGCCACCTAGGCAGCTCCGCCCCTCTCCGTGGCCCAGTGCAGAGCTTATCGCCGGTGGCGACAGCAGGAAAGCTGCCCACTTCAAGGTGGTGCCCTAGGCAGCTGCCTGAGCTGCCTAACGGGGAGCAGTGGCCCTGGGAGGAGATTCTCCGTGCCACCCCCCCCATCTATTTCAGGCGGCGATTTGTCTCAGCCTGATGTTTAAGGCAATGCAGCCGCCGGCCTTGGCCTTGGTGTCAGGAAGAACATGCCGTGCCCAGCAGTGGGTCCAAAACAAGCAGGAGCAATTGGTGGCATCAGCCAGGGGCGGGCGCGGTGCAGCAGGCAGCATGACAGCCACCTGATAGCAGCACAGGGCTGGCTGGGCTCCCATATTCCCACTGACCATTGCCTAGTCTGGCTTGATGCCCAGAAAAGCAGCAGCGCGGCCTCTACCCCCCCTATTGCCCGTTTGACCTTTGCATCGCATCTAGCATACACCGCAGTGCGGTCTGACATTGCAACAGTGTGATCCAGCTCAGCTGAGACAATGCCAGAAAGTAGGGGACGGGAGCGGATGGCATTGGGGGTTGCCCAGCAAAAGCTAGCAACGTCCCTCCGTAATGTCATGGATTTATGCAAGGACTGTGGGGGTGGGTTATGGTACCCCAAGTCAAGAATAACAAAAGAGGTTTCCGCAACATCTATATTCCATTCTGTTAAGAATATTCCAGTTGAATCTCCGCCGCTATCTCCTTCGACTAATTCATCTGTGAGGCACTTGGATAGCCGCACATGGATTAAATCGCTGCCAATGGAAGGGTTTACCTCGGTCAGACAATATTAAGGAAGTTCTGCAACTGAACGATGGAAATTTCTTTACATGGATTGTGACAAGTGTTCTAAAAATCCATTTCTTATTGCCTACAGTGACTATATCCCTCAGGTCTTGCCTAGTGCCTGACATGCCTCACAGTCCTTTTGTACTAGAAAGACATCGAGGCTAGCCAGGATATTTGGCCAAACAGTATCGGTAAAAGTAAAACAGTATCTGTTCAAGTTCCTCTCATCAACTGGTTACATTACACACGACTATTTTACACATTAAACTACTGTAACAATAATTCCAAGCAACACTGGATTGAAACAATTTTACAGTTCTTAGCCCGCACTTTAGCTTAATTAATTCCATTTAGTGAAAAGGAACAATATTTTTCCAAGATGGACAATATCTTTTATTAAGCAAAATGAGGTGGGGGAACGTCTGCACTGATTTTACCTTTCCTCACATTATTTCTCCAGCATAGAGAACTTCTATGCCTTGGGTTTTAATCTCTACAAGCAATACTATTTCCTTGATAAAGGTTGATATAACCCAATTCCATCAGGTTATGCGGAATGAAAATAAATTATCATACAAGCAAATTCTGAAACAATACAAAGCCCATGATGTCTCACTTGTTCAGCCTTGGGCAGTAACTTATTGGAAGTAACACATACCTAGGATGCTAAATTAACTGAGTTTGCAGGGTTTGGTGGTTTGCTGTTGTTTTTTTGCTTGGACTGATTGGTTGGTTTCATTAGAACAACAACAACAACAACACAGTTCTAAGAACACAAAGTGGTGTTAAAGCATAAATGTATTCACTATTTCTTTGTGTTCCAAAGTAAAACAATTATTGTTAGAGCTGGAAGAACATAAGCAATTTTCCAAGTCAACATATTTGTGGTCTAGCATCCATAAACAAACTCCTTCGGCTTTCCTTTAATATGAAGTTTCACTTTGCATGACAACTCTTGTTACAAAAAAACAAATCCGGGGTATAAGATTCAAGATTACAGTAAAGAAGCTGTAGTGAAATTTGCAATTTTAATGATACATGATTCAAATGCTGAATGTGAATGTACGTATATAGTAGTTTCTCCTCTAACATTCTAAATAAGTGAATTATGGTTTTGATCCTGCAAAGAATTGTGCACATGCTTAATAGGGATGTGCGAATGCGGTTCAGAAGTTCGGAGTTCAGACCGAACTCAGTCTCTTCGAATGACCGAACCGAACTTCCGAACTGAACTCGAACTGACCGAACCGAACTCGATCTGAACTCGAAATGACTGAACAGTTCGGTACCGTTTGGATGAGTTCAGATGAGTTCAGGGTAAAAGATTGGACAGGTCAAACTCAGCTGAAAACAGATATAACTTTTTAATAACTTTTTCAAAAACAAACATTAACAATATAACAAGACATGAAGACATAAAAAGAACAAACTTAAGTGTCTCAGGTCCAAGCGATAGCTATACCGAAAATAAAATCTTCAAAATCGGTATCGATATTGGTACCGATACCGATATTGATACCGATTTCTGAATGTTTGGCCGAACTGAACTCCGCCAAAATGAACAACCGAACACCCGAACACGAACTCGGTTCCTGAACTGAACGACTGAACATCTGAACCGTGTTCTGTTCACACATTCCCTAATGCTTAACATAACGAACTCTGAGTAATCCCATCTGATTTGCGGAGATGTGCCCTGAACCATCTTCCTCGTCCCAGTTCAGGGTGGACTTTCAGGTGAAGGGTAATTAAGAATGATAGCTCTGATATTACCAGTGGAATGGGTCTCTGATCATCCCTGTAACCATTTAGCACATTTAAAGTGCCAGGAAGGGTTTTTTGATTTTTGCTGTTGTTGTTGTTGTTTTAAAAACTCAATTTAAAAAAGCATATTCTTGACCAACCAAACTAATAGGGATGGAAGGCCTGGACTCAACCATCCCAGTGGCACTAAGATTGAGGGACCCTTTTAGATTAAATCATTCCTTACCTCCCCACCCCTGCATGGGGATGCGTATTGCTTTAATAAGCCCACCCCTTTGAATTGCAGTTCTACTAGGTCAGACCAGTCGATGGTCCTTCTAGCGCCATAGCCTGTCTCTGACAATGACCAACACAACAGGATACTTTAGTCTCAGCAAATCTGCGAAATATATGGCGAGATCCATCCCCTGTCCACTCCCAGCTCTTGGCACTTTGAGACCTCTCTTTGTTCCCCAAACCATTCCCCACTATTGGCTAATAGTCCTTGATGGATCATCTTCCTAATCCAAATCCTTTTCTGAACCCAGTTACGCTACTGGCTTTCATTGGATTTCATAGCAATGAGTTCCGCAGGTTAATTGTGTATTAACCTGTGTAGTAGTAGCAGGTTAATTGCTAATACTACAAATCATTGCCATAGCAAATCATTAGGATTAGGATAATTCTTGCAAATGAGAACAAGCCAAGAAACTACCTTGATTCTTCCCAAGAAAGGTGAGAATTGTGAGACAGCCCTGCATCCCCACACATCGGCTCCAAGGTGGTTTCCTGGTGGGTTGGGGAAATGGGGGATACCCCCTCCATCTAGGAACAACCATGTCTGAATCCTGTCAATGGAACCAGGTTCTCAAAGAGGGGGGGCGGGGAGGGGGGGGGGAGAGAAGGAAGAGATAACCAGGCATCACCAGGGAGAGGAGAGGTATTTTAAAATAAAGAAGCATTTCCTAAAGAGAGAGTTATAGACCCCAGAGCCTGTGTTTTGCTGGGGCAGAAACTGGTGCTCTGTTTATATGGACAGCTCCTACAGATCATAGAAACTCATGGCCACTTGAAAAAGAATTCTAACTCATCTTTTCTTTGCACATCAAAGCAACCGGGCTTACACTTTCCTTTTCTAGAAAGCACACAGTGCAAGGTCCCTGCCTTAAAGGGCTTACAATCCAAGCCTATGGAGCCAGTCCCAGGAATCAAAAGCAGAGGCAATGGACTAGGAGTCCCTACTCTTCCAGTCCCTACATTTATACAGAAGGTAGGAGTCCCTATCTTACGGTTCCAGAATTTACTCCCACAGTGCCATGGGGCAGGGGGGGAATCCCCCCCCCGGGATGCAGCGGACCATGCCATGCCATGCATTTCCCCCCCCCCCCCCAGCCCTGCCCTTGAGCTTTTCTAGGGCGTACTGGAATATTACACCATTCTGGTTTTGCCAAAACTGGCATACATCCAAAAGTGGTCAGTGGTCCAGGACAGGCCTTTACAGGGAAGCTGCGGACCATAGTATCTCATGTGTGTGCGTGTGGGGGGGGGGGACGGGGACCCTCACGTGGATGCTGCGGACCTGTAACGCCCTGTCCTGCACCACCTACCACTTGTGGACGAATACCAGTTTGGGGTAGCTTAGCAGGTCGAAACCCAGTACCATGTAACATTCTGGTATCCCCTAGAAAAGTCCGGTGGGGGATGCCATGGACCATGGGGTGGGGGGTGTCCCCCTTCAGGCTTTTCTAGAGGGTACCAGAATATTACAAGGTACCATTTTTTAACCTGCTAGGCTAGCCCAAACCCAAAGCAGTAGGTGGTCAGCATTCCTGTGGGGGACCCCCCATGGCATGCCATGGCCTGCAGCATCCCTGTAAAGTCCTGTCCTGGACCATCTACCACTTTTGGACTGGGGTCTTGCATATCCCAAAATGTCCCAAAGTAGTATCATATCGCTCCTGCTGAAATACCATTTTTTGTTGACACAGGGAGGTGCTTCCCCAGCTGGGTAAAAGCTGGTGCCCAGCATCCCTGGCCGGGCAGCATGTGCTGTGCTGCACTTTGATCCCTGCGCTGCGGCTCTACCTCCAACCCCAGCTCCCCAACCGGCTCGTCCCACCCTGCACGCACCTCCCCGCACTGCTGCACAACCATTAGCAGCACCCCCCCACACACACATTCATTCACACTCTCGGAAAAACACATACTTGCTCGCTCACTCTCACGCACGCGCGCACACACACACACACACACTCTGACACACAGTTTTCACACACACACACACACACACACACACACACACACACTAGCATACTCACACATACTCTCTGACTCCCATACACGCACACTCAAAAATAGACATGCATGTGCACACGCACACACACAGAGACACACAAACACACAGAGAGACAGATATGCACAGACATGAGACACACACACTCTGAGACACACGCACAGAGACACATTATTTGTCAATGTTGGTGCGATTGTGGAAGTGTGTTTTGCACCCCGGAACATTTATCACACCTACCTTGTTTTGAAAGGTTGTGGGGGGGTGCTTTCAAATTAGAGGCTTGGCCCCAATGGGCCCTATGCCGCAAGATGGCACCACTTGTGGATCAGGTCTCTGTAGAGACACCCAGGCCACACACCCCTGACCAATTCCTTAGGAGGAACTTCTCCTTTTACATCAATAGCGTGAGAGGGAGCAGTTAGGGGGCCTCTGAGCATACGACACATTTCATAGTGCAGCTGGAGAGGTGATTTGATGCAGCGGAGCTAGAAGGGGTGTCTTTAGTTCACATCTGGAATTATTTGCATTTATGCCAGATTCACTTGGCATCATTCGGGATCTGTGGATACTCAGATTAGCAGCATGGCCTTTATAGCAGGGAGCGGTCCTGCAGGTCCGCTGCCCCTTTAAGAGGGGGCCTGAGCGGGCCGGCCTTAGGGCTGTGCATGGGCATGGGCATGGGCATGGGGGAGCCAGCCCATAGCCAGAGATCAGCCGGAGCACAATACAGGCTGACAGACTGGGAGACAGAGTGGGCAAAACACTGGCCCTTTAAGGGCAGACAGCTTGGTGAGTTGGCCACTCCCACTCTGGCTACATAAGAGGCTGGACGATCAAGAGGAAAGTCAGTCTCTGCCTGGGAGCCAGGATGCAGCATTCCCTGGAGAAGCGTGCCTGCCTCCCTCTCCCCAGGATTCTAAAGGCTGGAAGAATCAGAGCCAGCAGGGGTGGACCCAGGTGTTGTTGGCGGTGAAGGCTGTGCCCAGGAAAGATCCTGCTGCCTGGGAAAAGCTTCATTGTGAGCCTGGGGCCTGCAGGCTTGGCTAGCATGGACTTTTGGGGGGGGGGGGTTGCTGTGTATATATGCAGCATGGTATATTGGAAGAGGCTAAGCTGGATCTTCAGGGTGTGAGGCAGATGAGCTGGCAGCCCAGAGGCAGAGGAATGCTGCATCCATTAATAAAGAGACAGCTAATTTCTAAACTGCATGTGTGTGTTGCTGATTTTCCATGGAAGTGACAGCCCAGGGGTTGATTTTGCAGGGACTTACCCCCGGGACCCGCCTGCTACAGCCTATAAGGAGATGATCCCTGGGCCAAAACATGGATTGAGTGCCTGGTGTGAAGAGAGTTTATTGCTTAGCAAAACTCTCCTGTTCTGTTCCCACTCCAGCCTTTAAGATTCACACTGCTAAAATGACTCTTGCCCATGCAGACATCAGTACATGAATATTACAACTGCTAACATCAAACACAGACCCCTTTCTAGGTTTAGGGGACTGGCTTTGTTATTGATAAGTGTTCACTGAAAATATAAAATGTTGGAGTCCACAGAGGCTCCCAGTAATTTCAAGCCTGGGGTATTTTAAAAATCACACTGCTGGCCCTTCCCTAATTAGTAATTTGGTATCCTGGACTTTAGTCATCCAGTTCTCTTTCAGAGTGAGTGGCACAAACCCACATTACCTGAAAGCCTTGCCACTTCCTGTGCTCCTGGAAGACCCTGTTTTCTCTGTCCTCCCAGGCAAAAGGTTTGCTTGGAAGGGATCTGATTACCAAGTAGCAAATGGGGATGTGCATTTCAGTTCCATATATCACTTCTTGTTTGTCACTGCCTGCCTCCCAGTGACCAGAGAGGACCGTGTGGCTAGAGAGACACCTGGAGCAGGGACTCTCTTCTCTTCTCAATGCTACTTTTGGAAGGTTGCATGCATTCTTCCGTGCTTTGCATTGTGGGAATAGCCACTGGCACATAAAGGGGGGGAGCCATTGAAATAATAATAATAATAATAATAATTAATTAAAATAATCTTTATATAGCACACCCCTGCTATGGCACTTGGAGCACTTTGCATAATAACACAACTTTTGATCTTCACAACAACCCTGTGAGGTAGGTTAGGCTGGGAGAATATTGTGACTGGCCGAGGGTCACCCAGTGAGTTTCTGGCCAAGGTGAGACTTGAACCCCCACTACTTCCTGGGCTAAGTACTGCACACTTAGCCAGTCCACCACACTGGCATGGGAAGCACAAGTAATGTGAATGCATAAACACCAATTAAGTAGGACGGGGTGAGTTTACAAGAAAGAAAGTTGTTGTGTGAAGGAGTCTACTACAAAGGTGGGGAACCTTTGTCCTCCCAGGGACGACTTTAAAAATTAGCACAAGCTCTGAGGGCTGCATTGGAGATGGGTAGGTTTGCCAGATTGACACATTTTTGCAGGACACTTATGAAAGATACATGTTGCGGGGCCCTGCATTGGCACCTAAGGCACCGATGCAGACACTGCAACATGTAGTTTTCATGAGCATCCTGGAAAATTTGCAAATCTGGCAGCCTTAGATATGGGACTGCTTAAGGGAGGCACTCAGGAAAATGAGGGTCCAAATCATGGATCCGTCCCCTGTCCTTGTGTGCACGCCCTCACCTCTGCTCCCTTTCCCCAGACTCAGTCTTTCAGTTCTGGGGGTAGGAACTGTATCCAGGGCCACATCAAAACTAGCTGAGGGCCACACTTGGCCCCCTGGCTCTCTGGTTCCCCATCCTCTGGCTTACTGCCCTTTCTTTCTGCCCATGGCTGTGAATATTCAGTCCAGTCACAAAGACTCTCTGGCATGTTTTGCCAGGAATTGCTGATTTCCCAATTTTTCTTAATTCTGTGCAAATTGATGCATGAAAAGTCTGATCACATCTTCTTGCACCAGGACAGAAACTTGCATGACTTCTTTGTCAAATGGCCCCATACCAAGAAATAATGACCCATGGTTAAAGGTGCAGTGCTTACATTGTAATTTATAATCTGTCCCATCAGTGAGAACACACCAGGATTTAGCTGGATTTGCTACAGCTTCCAAGCAGGGGCATAGCTAGGGAGGAATGGGCCCCTGCTGGGGCGCTCCGGTGTGTGTATGTACAGGGGTGTAGCTAGGGGGGAAATGGGCCCTGCTGGAGCACTCCACTCCAGTGTGTGTCTGCACTATGTACAGGGGGGGAGCTAGGAGGGAATGGGCCCAGCTGGGGCACTCCAGTGTGTGTCTGCACTATGTACAGGGGGGAGCTAGGGGGGAATGGGCCCTGCTGGGGCGCTCCACTCCAGTGTGTGTCTGCACTATGTACAGGGGGG